>OW569408.1:10357433-10942405 GCA_937654795.1 Cistogaster globosa
CAGTTTGAGACATCAACAAATCATGACAACAAAATATTTTGCTTTTGATAGGAGCATTACTTTACATCTATCTCTGTCATTGTTACGTTCTACTTTATTATCAAACTTTGACCGAAACTGCTTTTGAACGCAGTTCAACTGTTGTTCAACTGTTTGTTTATATCAGAGCACATACTAAAACTGATAATTAACTTTATTTTTAACAGTAAGGCTTAAAACATGAACACAGCTACTGCATGATTCAGTATGTCCATTTGCTTTAGCCTCGTTGAAAAAATGTCAAGTGCAAATTTCGTAGTATATTTCCTTTTTAAAGTAAAAAAAAAATTCTTTTAACATAAAAAGTATTGCGATACCCCAATAAATTGTTTTCATCAGTGAATTTCTCTACTTCCAATTGCATAGGTCTTTTCTTAAAAGGCAATTTGTAATATATATATATATATATATATATATATATATATATATATATATATATATATATATATATAGATAGCCAATTTTAACAAACCTTAAATTTTATATCTCCAAATGTAGAAAATTTTGTGTTTTGTCATTTTTTGGAACTAAGTTTCACAATCTTAAACACAAGTTCTCTTGTGTTGTTAACTCTTTAGCAATAAGTTCAGCTGTAGTAAATTTTTCTTGTAGCTCAGTTCTTTTTCGTTCGTATACCTTTTTCTTATTGGAATCTTACTTATGGTGGTCTTTTTGTGGCGGTGTTACCCGTTTACTTTGTTATATTGTTACCCTTTTTCACTCCGAGACGTTTTTAACTGACTAAGTACAGAAGTGTTGTAAGTGCATTTTAAAATTCAACCAACACGATCTTTAAAATTTTCACAAAAGCACACGCACTTGTATTGTTATTTTGCTTTTTATTGGGCATTAGTTGTTTCGCACTTTGTTTACACTTCTAGTCCTAGAATAGGTGAATACAAAGTTTAATACAATTTAAAAAATAAGAGCACGATAAACTTAAATCCAGGTACAAATTAAAGAAACAATTCAAATGGTAAAATGAAAATAAGTTAAGGGAAAAATATTCACTATAAGGGAAATTTTAGTTCAGACAATTTTTTCACCAATATTATACCTCGTTCAATTGTCAGTAAATGGGAAACATTTCAAGGGCAAAGTTATTCACATTCAAAATTTTGGGAAAAAGGAAAAAAATTACGACAGGAACGATTAAAGGTTACATCTCAACGTTAAAAATTATTTTCTCTTTTGAAAGCTTTTTGTTAAATAACCTACTTAAATAATACTTAACTTTTATGATCAACTTTAAATTTCGCAGTATCAAAAAATTTTCATTTGTCCAATCTTTCATATAATTGGGGTATGAAAGTCATAAATAAACTTTAAATCTGATGCAAGAATAGTTACTCAAAGCTGTAGACATCTAATTAAATATTACACTACGGCAATTTAATAATAAATTCCATTTTAATTACTGTAAGTAATATTCTTCACAAAATAGTATACTTTCTTCCCGAAGCTTAAAATTTATTTGAAACATTTTTTCATTTTTCGTTTTTTTACTCGCCAATTTTTTTCAATAACAAATGAATTAATTACATTTTATTTAATTTCTGTTCTTTTAAGTTCTTTTTGAACTTTCAGGCTTTCAAGGTCAATTTTAAAAAATCAAAAATATTTTATATTTATTTATTCCGACGTTTCGTTGGATAATCCCAACTTCATCAGGGAAATTTTATTTTGTCTGGTAACAATAAAATTATAAACAAAACAGATTAAATACATACATAATAAACAATTGTTAAATCTTATATTTTTTAAGAAAACCACTTTACTTACATAATATTTAAATTTTAACACAACAAAAATTATTTAATATATTTAAAATTTAAAACGACAAATAATTTTTTTAAAAAATAAACAAAATTTAAACATCAAATCAAATAACATAAACATAAACATAATAGCACACCACTGTTCTTAAAGTTAATATCACAGTATACTAAAATAAGACTATAGAATAATTTGCATTAGTTTTGTCTTTGTCATCTTTTTTGTTAATTGCACTGTTCCCTTTTTGTTGTATTCGAAGAGTTTCAAGTGTGTAACGTTTGTTCTCTCGTCTCTCTTTGTCCAGTATTTTTACATTTTCCAAATCAGCAGTATGGTGGTTGTCAATACAGTGTTGTGCCAGAGCCGTCGTGTGTTTTTGTTTTAAAATGTCAGATTCCTGTTCACTTGTTCTTGTATTCAAACTTCTTTTTGTTGTTCCTATATAAACTTTGTTGCAGCTTTCTGTTGAGTTTCCCAGACACCTAATTTGATAAACTACGTTGCTTTGCTCCATTTTTTCAATTTTTGTTTTTGTTTTTGTAAAGAGAGAATTTATTGTTTTGTTTGATCTGTATGCCAATTTGATTTGTTTGCTCTCTATTATTGTTCTTATTTGTTTATTTTCTGTGAGTTTTGGTATATATGGCAGGCTATAAAATTTGACGTTGCCAGATGTGTTGTTATTTTCTGCGTTTTTATCCCTGTTTTTTGCTTTATTAATAAGGTTTTCAACTATATGTGTCGGAAAGCTGTTTTTTCTAAGTATTTCTCTAATAATTTCAATGTTCTTTGGTACAAACTGCTT
The DNA here is from genome assembly GCA_937654795.1 of Cistogaster globosa. Taxonomy (NCBI): domain Eukaryota; kingdom Metazoa; phylum Arthropoda; class Insecta; order Diptera; family Tachinidae; genus Cistogaster; species Cistogaster globosa. The sequence goes on from OW569408.1 coordinate 10,360,054, forward strand.
GTCACTGATTTTAAATATTTTATTTATGAAATTTAGAGCTGTATTTATTTTTTGTTGTATTGGTTGTGTCGAATGATAATTTATAAGACGTCCAGATGAGATTGACTTTGTGTACCAGTCAGTTATAATCTTGTTCTGCTTTCTATAAATTCTCATGTCTAAATATGGAATGGAATTATTTTTTTCTTTTTCTATAGTAAACTTCAGCTTATTGTGATAGTTGTTAAATGTTTTTAAAATAATTTCTTCGTCATTTTTTTTTCTTATAATCGCAAATAGGTCGTCGACATATTTCGTGATGATTTTTATGTTTATGTTTTCCTTTTCAAGGTCTTTCGTTACTGTTACTAATAATTTATCTAGAACTATGTTTGCTATCGTAGGGGAAAGGGGGTTTCCCATAGGCATACCATATGTCTGACTATAATACTTATTTCCATATACGAAGTAATTGTTATTATTCAGACAGAATTGTAGTATTTTTAAAAACTGTGTTTTAGGGATTTTTGTATATTTTTGTAAAATTGACCATTGTTGCATTATATTATTTATGGCAAGATGGATTGGAATGTTGGTGAATAGGGACACTACGTCTAGTGAAACAAGAATTTCGTCATCATCTAAATTAATATTCTCTAATTTTTCTTTAAGTTCTAGTGAGTTTTTTACATTAAATTTGTCAAGTACGAGATTATTAAGAATATTTCCAATGTATTTTGAAAGGCTGTAGCATGGGACTTCAATTGATGAAGATATTGGACGTAATGGCATATCTGGTTTGTGGATTTTTGGTAATCCATATAATCTAGGGGCTGTCGCAGAGTTTGAAGTTAATTTGGCTTTTTCATATTTTGTTATCCAGTTTTGTTTATATAAATCCATAACTATTTTGTTATTTGTTCTTTGTAACTTTTGGGTGGGGTCAATTCTAATTGTTTTATATGTTGTCTTGTCTTCTAGTAATTTTTCCATTTCTCGTTCATAGTCTTCCTTGTACATAATGACGGTTTTTTTACCCTTGTCTGATTTTGTTATAATTATTTTGTCCTTGTGTCCTTCCAAAAATCGTTTGGTGTTGTCAAATACATTTAGAATAAACTTTTCCTTTAAATTATTTTTGGCTGTTCGTTTATAGGTAAGAATCCGGTTTGCAATTTTTGATCTGGCTATTTCTTTTTCTCTGTCGTCATCTAGTGTTTGAACCCATTGTTCAAGATCCGCAATTAAATTTATGTTTGAAAAATTTTTTCTATTTACCGGAAGTGTAAATTTATCTATTTATCTATAATGAAGATTGGCTTATAAATAAAACTAACATAAAATTCAGCGATGAGAGTAAGTGGCTTCTATCTTTAGGAGAAAAATTTACACTTCCGGTAAATAGAAAAAATTTTTCAAACATAAATTTAATTGCGGATCTTGAACAATGGGTTCAAACACTAGATGACGACAGAGAAAAAGAAATAGCCAGATCAAAAATTGCAAACCGGATTCTTACCTATAAACGAACAGCCAAAAATAATTTAAAGGAAAAGTTTATTCTAAATGTATTTGACAACACCAAACGATTTTTGGAAGGACACAAGGACAAAATAATTATAACAAAATCAGACAAGGGTAAAAAAACCGTCATTATGTACAAGGAAGACTATGAACGAGAAATGGAAAAATTACTAGAAGACAAGACAACATATAAAACAATTAGAATTGACCCCACCCAAAAGTTACAAAGAACAAATAACAAAATAGTTATGGATTTATATAAACAAAACTGGATAACAAAATATGAAAAAGCCAAATTAACTTCAAACTCTGCGACAGCCCCTAGATTATATGGATTACCAAAAATCCACAAACCAGATATGCCATTACGTCCAATATCTTCATAAATTGAAGTCCCATGCTACAGCCTTTCAAAATACATTGGAAATATTCTTAATAATCTCGTACTTGACAAATTTAATGTAAAAAACTCACTAGAACTTAAAGAAAAATTAGAGAATATTAATTTAGATGATGACGAAATTCTTGTTTCACTAGACGTAGTATCCCTATTCACCAACATTCCAATCCATCTTGCCATAAATAATATAATGCAACAATGGTCAATTTTACAAAAATATACAAAAATCCCTAAAACACAGTTTTTAAAAATACTACAATTCTGTCTGAATAATAACAATTACTTCGTATATGGAAATAAGTATTATAGTCAGACATATGGTATGCCTATGGGAAACCCCCTTTCCCCTACGATAGCAAACATAGTTCTAGATAAATTATTAGTAACAGTAACGAAAGACCTTGAAAAGGAAAACATAAACATAAAAATCATCACGAAATATGTCGACGACCTATTTACGATTATAAGAAAAAATGACGAAGAAATTATTTTAAAAACATTTAACAACTATCACAATAAGCTGAAGTTTACAATAGAAGAAGAAGAAAATAATTCCATTCCATATTTAGACATGAGAATTTATAGAAAGCAGAACAAGATTATAACTGACTGGTACACAAAGTCAATCTCATCTGGACGTCTTATAAATTATCATTCGACACAACCAATACAACAAAAAATAAATACAGCTCTAAATTTCATAAATAAAATATTTAAAATCAGTGACAAGCAGTTTGTACCAAAGAACATTGAAATTATTAGAGAAATACTTAGAAAAAACAGCTTTCCGACACATATAGTTGAAAACCTTATTAATAAAGCAAAAAACAGGGATAAAAATGCAGAAAATAACAACACATCTGGCAACGTCAAATTTTATAGCCTGCCATATATACCAAAACTCACAGAAAATAAACAAATAAGAACAATAATAGAGAGCAAACAAATCAAATTGGCATACAGATCAAACAAAACAATAAATTCTCTCTTTACAAAAACAAAAATTGAAAAAATGGAGCAAAGCAACGTAGTTTATCAAATTAGGTGTCTGGGAAACTCAACAGAAAGCTGCAACAAAGTTTATATAGGAACAACAAAAAGAAGTTTGAATACAAGAACAAGTGAACACGAATCTGACATTTTAAAACAAAAACACACGACGGCTCTGGCACAACACTGTATTGACAACCACCATACTGCTGATTTGGAAAATGTAAAAATACTGGACAAAGAGAGACGAGAGAACAAACGTTACACACTTGAAACTCTTCGAATACAACAAAAAGGGAACAGTGCAATTAACAAAAAAGATGACAAAGACAAAACTAATGCAAATTATTCTATAGTCTTATTTTAGTATACTGTGATATTAACTTTAAGAACAGTGGTGTGCTATTATGTTTAGGTTTATGTTATTTGATTTGATGTTTAAATTTTGTTTATTTTTTAAAAAAATTATTTGTCGTTTTAAATTTTAAATATATTAAATAATTTTTGTTGTGTTAAAATTTAAATATTATGTAAGTAAAGTGGTTTTCTTAAAAAATATAAGATTTAACAATTGTTTATTATGTATGTATTTAATCTGTTTTGTTTATAATTTTATTGTTACCAGACAAAATAAAATTTCCCTGATGAAGTTGGGATTATCCAACGAAACGTCGGAATAAATAAATATAAAATATTTTTGATTTTTTAAAATTGACCTTGAAAGCCTGAAAGTTCAAAAAGAACTTAAAAGAACAGAAATTAAATAAAACGAAAAAGGTCAGGAAAAAACTTAATATAATTACATTTTACTTTCTAAAAATGTAATTTAAATTAAATTTACAAACGCAAGGCACACCGCATTCCCATTAATACAGACCTCATAACAATAAATATGATACTAAAACATCATCTATAATGTTGTGAGGAAATAAAAAAGAATGATTAAAAAAATAAAAGTTGCGTTTCGTGACCATACCGAAAGTTGGTACAAAAGCAAAACAAATGTACAAGGCAATTTACAGAGAGAACAATGGGTTGCGTGTAGACTTCGACTAAACAAATTAATATTGATTAATAATGAATACTCCTCGATTGAACAAAGCAATAGTAATAAGTTATTAATCTGGCAGCACGTCTCGTATGTCAACGAGTATTAGAGTTTAAGTAAGAATGAAATAAAGCCATTGAGAAATGAACTTTATAACAGAAAGGTCATTCTTATTTTTTTCTCCCCACGCTCGGTAATTAATGAAAGTGATTGTGATAAAATTATCACACAATTTAAGCAAAAATATTCAAATGTTTTTAGTAATGAATTAGGAAAGTATCTGTGCAGTGAAGTATCCTTGTCCTTAAAGGAGAATGCAACTCCAATTTTCTACAAACCGCAATCGCTCCCACTCGCTTGGAAAGACAAAATGTAAACAAAATTGCGTGATATGATAAAAATGAAATAGTTAGATATTTTAGAAATAGTTGATAATTCTGACTGGGGCACGCCTCTTGTTCCAATTCTTAAGCCAAATGGCGATTTAAGGATATGCGCAGACTACAAAGTCACTATCAATAAATACTTAAAAGATGTAAAGTACCCCTTACTGCGCATAGAGGAAACTCTTGCCTCACTGGAAGGAGGCCAACTTTTCAAAATGGACAAAATGCTTATAACCAATTAGTTTTAGATTCCAACTCTAAGCAATTTTGCACGTGGAGTTCGCATATTGCCACATTAAAATTCAAACGACTTTCCTTTGGCGTAATCTTTTTCGTGGAATTCCACATGTACATAGTCGTTTGCAAAGACGACATTACAATCACTGGCAGAAATCAGCAGGAACACGTACAAACATTAGAATCAGTCTTGTCAGAGCTAAATTCAGTGGGCTTGACTTTAAATGAAAAAAAAAATGTATTTTCTTTTAAATCTGAGGTAACCTATTTAGGATTTCAAATAGATAAATTGGGTCTTCGGAAAACACCCGAACGTATTTCATGCATTAAAAACGCACCGCCACCAACCAATGTGACCGAACTAAAAGCTTATGCTGGCATGGTAAATTATTATTCCAAATTTGTATTCAACTTTGCTGACAAAATGAAAAATGCCAAATTAATTTTGTTAAAGGCATGCCAGCGGGCGTATTAACAAATCAAGAGGGATCTTGTATCAGATCAAGTTTTGATTAATTTTAATGCGAAATTGCCGATCATTCTGCCAATTGATGCTAGCAACAATGCGGTTGCTGGAGTGCTAGGCCACAAGCTTCCTAATGAATCTTTAAAGCCAATAGCATTTGTTTCTAATGCTTTGACCAAAAGGGAGTTTAACTACGCACACATTGAAAGGAAGATTTAGCAATTATTTTCAGGGTTTCGAAATTGCGCCAATATCTTTTAGGAATAAAGATTACGAATCGCACCGACCATAAACCTTTATTAACTTTATTCGGTGAAACAAACGGTATACCCGTCATAGCAGTAGCTCGTATCCAACGATGAGCAGTAATACTGCAGCATTCGAATGTTATTGAATATGTAAGAGGTGATCGTAATCATGCCGATGGTTTGTCTAGAATGCCGTAATCGGTTGTAGTTTATGATTATCATGAAGGAAATTATGTTAATTTTATCGATTCCGAAAATTGCATGCACATAAACTTTCAAGACGTTGCAAAAGAAACACGCCGTGATCCGATATTTTCAAAGGCGTGTGAGGCAATTCAATTAGACACTCTTCACAATATGAAGGACTTAATTTTTGAACCATTTCGTAACAAAGTCAATAAATAAAACGTAGAATACGGGTGCATAATGTGGGAATATAGGTCTGTCATTTCTCCAAAACTCAGGCAGGAATTATTACGACAATTGCATGTTTCACACTTGGGTGTCGTCAAAACCAAGGCTTTGGTAAGATCATACATATGGTGACCTGGCCTTGACAATGATATTGAAAGCTTAATTAGAAGTTGTGTTCCTTGCCAAGAGCTTTAGGCTAGCCCCGAAAAAAGTAAGTTAATTCCTTGGAAGCCCACTGATTCAGTATGGAAGTATACATGCTGACTTTGCAGGCCCTATCAAAAACCATTATTTATTTATAGTTAATGACTCATTTTCAAAATGGGTAGAAGTCTTTCCCACTCAAGAAATAACATCTTATTTTGTCATTGGCAAAATGAGAAGTTTGTTCGCACGATATGGTATAATAGACACATTTGTGTCCGATAATGGACGACAATTCGTTTCGGAAAAGTTTCAAGAATTTTTAATGATCAATGGTGTCAGACATATTTTAACAGCTCCTGGTCATCCTGCGACCAATCGCCAGGCTGAAAATTTTGATACCATCGATTTTAGCAGACTGTCGCAATGCATTGTACAACGAATGAAACACCTTCAATGCTTTTTCTTAATAGAACACCAAATACAAGATTCAGTTTGATTAAACCACCATTAGTCCAAGATGCAATAATTCGAAACCAAATCAAAAGTATTATCAATTACAGAGGGAAGCGAAAAGTTAAATTTCGTAATGGCGAAAAAGTTTGGATGTAGCTATCCAGAAAATGCAGCATTACTTTCTGATGGTATATAATTTTACTGTTTTCTTTGGAAAACGTCTGCTTAAATATAAAACAAATTTTACCCAAAACTAATTAATTTGTTATATCAGAAATAGTTCAACTAATAATTTAATGAAAATTAATTTTTTTTCAATAATAATTTTTCCTCCTATACGACAATACGAAAAATAAATAGGACCTCAAACTTGAATAACTATTACAAAAATATTATTTTTGTGTTTGATCAGTTCAAAGTTAAATATACATAAAAACTATTAATCTCATTATTCATTTAATTCGTACCTGTGCTTCTTGTTTCCATTCGTTATCGGTAGTGTCTTCAGAATCATCAAATTGACTCTTCCACTGGCTGGCTAACGTAAGGGCTCCACCACCTTTTGTGACCTGCTGTAAAGCTGAAACATTCTCGTCATCGATCAACGCAAACTGTGTAACAGAATGATCTCCACCTCCGCTAGCTCTTGCTGTAGCAGTTGTTGGAGTTCCAGCACCACATACACTACTATTCAGACGATGTGTTGAACCAGCCACGGAAGATGACCTCAGATTGGTAGAGGTGTTAGAGCGACGGGCAGGTGGTGGAGCAAGAACTGTAGCAGGAGCCCTACCAACAACAGAGTTGTTTACTTCAACAGCACAATGGTGTTTATTTTGCGAAGAAGCTTGTGAAACACGATTTACTACTTCCAATGAAAATGCAGTAGGCTCGTATTCGGACTCGAAAGCGCAATTCGACTCGTTAGCTTCTTGTTGATTTGTTATATCACTTGCTATTGGTAAGCGACTTGTGAACGCGCCTTTAGGTTCTTCGCAAGGATTTGCTACGACGTACTGGTTAGAGGTACAACAGCTTTTATTTGATATATTAGATAATGGTTTATCTTGAACGGATTTTACGCAATGGCTATCTCTGGCACTTCCGCTAGGAAGTTGAGTAACTTTTTTACCGTTTGTAGTAGCATCTACAAATAATGAATTTTCGCCACCACCATTATTCGCAGCAGTACTATCTACAATTTGTTGATCATCACCCAAGCTAACGTTATTAGATTTAAATTCATCTGTTTCAATTTTTATAGCATTAATTCTACGTAAGCGTCCGCCATTCAAGGAAGTAGATTTTGCACCATCCTCGCCCATCACCGTTGTCTCCATAGCCACATTTTGACTCTAAAATACAGTTATAAATTATGGTAAAGATATGGAATATGCTTGCAGTTTTCACTAGAAATCAATAATAATGCTTAAGATTTTTATTTACGTATTTAGCCATTTTGATTTAAATTTTAACAAAATTTCTTCAAATAATGTATATTATTTTTTGTTTTTTAATGATATAATACATTTATAGAGATGATTTACAAGTTTCTAATAGCAAACCTGAATCAGTGTGACAAGCCAAGCGTTCTATCTGTGAAAAACTTTGATGCTTATATAAAAATGTATAAAGTAAACCTAAACAGTGTACTTTAACACTTATTAATAGGAATATTCGGTTAATACTTGATATAAGATCTGGGATATTTGTCTGAACAATTGCCAAAGTCAATTCAATGTAGACCTCAAATTAATTTCATTGCAATACCGTAATATTAATAATGATAGTATTTTAATAACTTATCTCATTAAAAGAATTTCTTGAAATGAGCCATCACTTAAATACACACAATACTAAACGAACCCCATTGAATACTTTATTTTGCTTTTTAAATGACAGAAGTTGTGAAAAACTTAATAAATATACTTAACTTATTGTGTTTAAAGATTCTATATCCTTCAGTAATATTGTAAATTCACTGTCACGGTTTCTGCCAGATAGTTATGAAATTTCATGAGATCATTATGAGAACGTGTTTGCTTTCTTGGGTGATCTCTCACATATAAGTTAACCAATAAAACCAAGTTTGCGTTTGTTATTTTCGAGAAGTAATGACAATTTATAGTATTTTTATACTGACAAAGGAAAAACAAGTAAGAGTGCTATATACGGCTATGCTACATGTATGTACATATAAATCGACATAAGAAATTCTTTCCTACTATTAAATATTTCTGTTAAAAAAAACGTCGAATATTGTAGGTTCTGCTAAGGCTTTTCCCAGCAATTTTTATTTGTATTTAGGTTTGTCAACATACAAAAAAATTATATTAAATATTGGGGCATCCTTTAATTTCCAAATGAAAACTTTATACATATTGTTATAGCGGACTTGGTACTACAGCTACTTGTAAATTTCTACCGTCTGCCTTAAACTGCTCAGTTTGGCCACATACATTAAATTACACCATAGAGTTTAACACACTTTAATTTTGAATATTTATACTTTTAATTATTGCGGACAAAGTAGTAGAAATTATGTCTTTAAGTATTTGTGTTAACGGTTCAGAAGAGATGGCCATATTAAATTACATCAATTATAGGAACACCCTTTAACATATAAATTCAAATTTTATACTTGGTGCTGTAGCAGTCTTAGCAATACAGATTCTTTGTATTTTTTTTGTTTTTTATTACGACCAGCACTAAGGGTATGACTCCTTCTTCTTTGTAAATTTAATCCGTCAATAACGGTTTAACACCCTGGGCATATATTAACGTCAAATAACATCGACTATTAAAACACCCTTTAATTTTTATTTTTAAATAATAATATTTCTTATTATATCAATAACGGTTTAACATCCTGGGCATAAATTAACGTCAAATAACATCGACTACTAAAACACATTTTAATTTTTATTTTTAAATAATTATATTTCTTATTATATCAGACAAAGTTGTGTAAATTCTGTCTAACTTTTAAATATATAAGGGTTGAAAAGACAGGCTCATATAGCTTAAATTACGTCAATTAGAGGACAACCCTTTAATTTCTAAATTCAAATTCTATAATTTTTGTTATAGTGGACGGTAAAAAAGTTTGATGACATACATCAAATTACATTAACTCTTGGGGAGTATTTTATTTCCAAATCTAAATATACTTGTTGTAATAACGGAATTAACAATGCAGGTTTTTTATGTATTTCAACCGTCTGTCTACAACTTTTCAAAGTATACATCAAATTTAATGAACTATTGGGACACTCTTTATTTTATGATTTCATAGTAATCGACATTCTGTCTAAATTTAAAGCGTTTTGCTATAACGATTAAAAAGATAGACCTATATAGGTGAATTTATGACACCTATTAGGACACCCTTTAGTTTTACTTACTATACCCTTCACCACAGGTGGAAAAAGATAAATCTATTTTTTGTCATTTCGTTTGTAATTTTTAAAATTCATTTTTGACCCATAAAGTATTTGTATTCTGAGTTTTTATGCTTAGCAAAGTCGATTAAATGATATTCAATAGCAAAATTTTCGAAACTATTTTTGATCGATTGGCGGATTTAAATTTTTTATTTAATACGAACGGACGGATAGACATCGCTCAATTGACTTGGGATGTTCCCAAATTAACGTGATATTTATAAAAATGTTATTTTTTGAACTTTGGTAGGCAGAAACGTCAAATAAGAAAATTTTCAATAAAAATATGTTGCCATAGCAACATGAAGTAAAAAATAAAACTTTGAACTAAAGTGTGTCCCAATATTGACGTGATTTTCGCTTATATGGCGTTAATTTTTCAACTGTATACGCAGACATTTAGAATTCACACAGAGTTTGAACAAACATTCCCGCTATAAAAATAAATTATACACAATAAATTTATAAATTAAAGGGTGTTTTCAAAAGGCCTTGGATTTGACGATTATGGACTTATTTGTTAAACCTATATAGACAAATGCTTGAAATTTGTACAGAGGATTTGCTGCTATTTCTGCTATAAGTATAAGTACAAAACTTAAAACGAAATCGGGATAGTAGCGCGATTTTCACATGAATTGAACATTGGGCTGAGAAACTATATGCACCAAATTCACACTTTTAGTTCCATTTAAGGCTATCTCACACTACTTACTCTTAAGTGCCCTGCTTATTTTATGTACATAAGTATACACATACAAATATTATATATATTATATATACATATATGCAATATACATATAATATGCAGTTATATAACACGTTTATGCATTTATATAGTACCTAAGGTATATATATATATATATATATATATATATATATATATATATATTATATAGCTGTCACTCTAAATTTTATTTGCAGTTTGCTACTGATTGGACCAATTTTAATATTTCTCCAACAGTTTTTTATGAAACTATTAAATAACTACATATAACACTGGTCAACAAAGAAACAGTTTTTGTATGTAACATGAAAACTATTGTCTAATTATGTACGCCTTCTTTAATTTTTGCTTCGCTCAGTTTAGGGAACTTTTCTTTCAAATATAAATAACCATCACAATTTTTATCCATAGCTTTAAAAAATTTTTTCATGAGCCCGAGTTTAATGTGTAAAGCTGGTAGAAATGTATTATTTAGCTGCACTTAACGGTGATTTTTTATATTTTTTTTGTCGTGGAGTAAAGGAATCCCGTTTAGGCCAGTCTTTCTTAATATAATGATTTTTTCGGTCTCTGCTGTCCCACGCACAAATATAACAACAGTATTTTGTGTATCCTAGTTGTAATTCTAATATTAGGGCAATTACCTTCAAATCTCCACAAACTTTTCATTATATTGAATCTTTTCCAAGATAAATTTAATAGATTCATAAGACTCTTTCATATTAGAAGCCTCCCCCAGTTGTATAGACCGAAGTTCATTTCCGATATGTAAAAGAACAGCCTTTAAACTTACTTCTGATCCATCTATAAAAACACCATTCTTCTGCTATATCCAAAGCGATCATTAGGCTACAGACATTATTGCAATAAACCAACTGATCATCTTGGGAAAAATAACTTTTAGCGTTTGATCTCGATTGCGAAAGTAACATACTTTTGTTTTTGGTTGAAATAAATTCCATCCCTTTAATCGAGAACCCAAAAGTTCTGCCTGTTTTTTGGACAAATTAAAGTCACGTACCAAATCATTAAGGTCTCCTTGAGATGGTAGATGTGGTTCATTCGATGAGGAAGCTTCTTGGAAGTCAGGATCTAAAATTTCGGATTCGATTGTTTCCAGTGTAGCGTGAAGATCGGAACTTTTAGGTAGTTCTGGTATGAGTAGTTCCTCACTGTAAGTGACTGGTCTTTTTGCAGGATACTTAATTTTATTTTTTATTTTAATCAGAAGAGCGGTTCGTTGGTTCCGTCCAAATCATCGGAATTACAAATGGCACAGATCGAGATCGTTTTGCCCATCCAGTAAGATGACCCATACATGTAACACAACAGATATGTGGAACCCACGCTTTGTCTTGTTGTCCGATAGCAAAGCCAAAATACTGTTCATATAACTTGGTTACTAAAGGTGTCAAATTCCTTCGCTGAGTTTTAAAAGTAATGTCTATACTTATGTAACGAAACTTGTCAGGATCATTTAAACACTTTCTTAACATTATATAAGAATCACTTAACTCAAAAACAGTAAACAAAACAACGCTTTTGAAATAGTAAATACTTTGTATTAAAATAAAACTAAAGCATGCTTGATCTTAAATTTTGTAGGTAGTAGCTGTAACACAAAAACAAGACCTGATGGAATCAAAGTAAACATTGTTTTTATATCAGGGTAGGTAGGTAATTCAAAATTAGTAATCACCTTTCTTGTTACAAAATTGTGTTGACCAGTGTAATTGGATATACCAACATACATTTTTTGTAAAATCTTAAAATTTATTTGAACTTCTATTTAAATACACATTTTTTTATGTTTTATAAGCTCAAGCATATTTTCTTTCTTCATTTTTATTTTTGCTATATGGTTCTTTATAATATAAAATAAATGGAATAAGAATTAACGTCTATACAAAACATTACACTCACACTTATGTGATGAAGAGGTGCTGAGTTGTTCTGGTTCAGGGGTGACGTCGCCACCTTTTTGGTTGCTAAAGCAGTATGTTGTGGATTAGGGTGTTTGTTATGAAACATATTATGCGGTTGCTTGTTTGACTCTGTCCTGTAGCTAGCAGCCATTACTGTTGCCTTTAACAAAGCTGGTGCAACGCCGCTATGTTGTTGTGTCGTCAAAGCATTTTCTGTCTGACCATGCATTATCATCATTTGACATGATTGTTGCTGATCATTGACGTTGATATTACGTCCAACTCCCCCAGCACTGCATGTGGTTATTGTTGGTGCCTTATTTAAGTTAATATTCTGAAAATTATTTTCAGCCTGTGGTGAGGTATTATTGCAGTTTTTATCGACAACCTTGAAAGAAAATTAATAAAAAAAAAAAATAAAGTACATAAAACTAAGTTAAGTTTATATAAAAATTATATAATATACTTGCCAAAGTAAATTTAGTTCTTTCCTAAAAGCAATTATTTTAAACTAGCGACATGAACACTAAAGTTGTAATTGATAATGAAATATTGCCTATAAGATGAATTGGCCTTCGGCTGGTAAGCAAAAGCGTTTGGCTAACCCCAATTGGGTATACTGCCTGAAGTTTACCACCAAGGCAACCGATAACAGGCATCTAGGCTTGTCTATGCTAGGAGGCTGGCTAAAGTAAGTCAAACGAACTTACTTTATATAGAGTTACCTTCGCATATAGAGCTCATCCTTTTGCGTACTTGTGTTATTTTATAAACAGAACGTTGATAATCTAAAAGGGATGCGCAAGGAAGCCCTAAAAGTGATAAAGAGTTTTGTCTTTGAAGAATTTCCTGCCAATAGAGGAACCAGGAGGAGATGGAGAAGAATACCTTGAAGAGTTGGGAGAGGGCACTCCGAAGCAATGGTTTCTCGACATAAAGTCCAGGAATAAAGGTAATATAAGCTGCATAAAGGCGGTAGTGACGGTATATGGACACGGCAAAGATACCTACAGACTTTGCTTGAAAGAGACCAGCACGGTAGTACATATTGTGTGTGAATGTCCAGCACTTGCTGACATTAAGCTTAGGATACTAACAAATTTATACTTAATGTGGTTGATATGCCTTTGACAAATCATGAAAAACGCGAAAAACTCGGATCAAAAAGAAGGTCGACCGTCAAATATCACAAAATAATTAATTTTATTTTATAATGAAACAAGCACAAGGTAAGTTTTAAAATAAAAATATTGTTTATTATTTTTTCTTTTTTTCTTTCAATATTTCGCCACACCGTTGGTTGGCATCTTCAGGAAACATTTTATATTTTTCAGAATCAAAAATTTTTGATTTTTCTATCCTTTCTGCTATTTCTGGTACGTAAATTAAAGACTTTTAAATTTTTGTTGTTGTCACATTTCTTGTGTTACTTGCTCTTCCGTACCTAAATTGTTTAAATAACCTGTTTATTACTTGCATTGGAAAACTATTATCGCTTAATATCTTAAAAACTTTATCCTTATTTCTTTTGTAAAACTCCTTATCACTTATCTTAAAAACATTTTCTACTAGACTTCTGCCCGTATTAATCCTTTCGGAAGCTGTCGTCTTTTGATACCAATCCATTTTTAATTTATTACCTCTTCTAATTACCAAAGTATCTAAATAAGGGAGTTTAAAATCACATTCTATTCTATTTCTATTGTAAATTTTATACAATTATTAAATTTATTAAATGTTTCCAACATTTTCTTAATTCCAGATTCAGAAATAATACAGAACAAATCATCTACATATTTAGTCATATAGATTTATGTTAGAGCGATAATAAATATTTGTTTGGCATAAAAGTGTCAAGTCACCCGTTTTGTTCCGCCAGTACGTATAATCAATACAATAACTCTGGAAAATCTTCAATCTTTTCTGAATAACGTATAATTAATTGTATGTAAAATTATATTACTCAAACAAGGAAGTCGGCCATTTAACAAAATAGACTTTAGAAGTTTAGAAAAGAGTGAATTAAAGATTATTAGCTAGAGACCGTTGTACTTGCGTAAAGTGTGACCCTTATTCTGATGAACTGATGATGATGAAAGTAGTTTTTTGCTAGTTCTTAGAATCTTACGAAAGTATATGGGTATGTGAATGAAAACCTTGGTGGCATGTTGCTGTGGAAAGCATATCATACAATAGCTTATTTATTCCTGTTTTATATTTTCTTTGGTAAATTGTTACTTTAATATTAACAATTTCTATTTCGTTAGAAATCAACTGTTGTTCCTGTTCCAACTACATTTACTTTATTTATTTATTTTATTTATTTAATCAATATATTCCCAATTAACGGATTGCTTGATAGAAAAGATCTTAGAAGATAACATTATAAAAGTAACATTATAAATGTACATAAAAAAGAAATACATGAAATAAATTGAAATTTATATAATTATTAAGAATGTGAGTTTTAACATCATCATACACTTTTTTCCAATAAAAAACACAACTAAAATTGAGTAAAACTAGCGATGAATATACATATATTTTTGATTTATTATTAATTTATTTTGATTCAGAACAACAAACAATCCAATTCCAACCCAGACAACGAATCGCCAGACGATCGAGCGATCTACATGTATCCTGATTATGTTAAAATAATATACAGTGTACTCTCTCCTTGCGGACACCTCTTATAAGCTTAAGAGAGAGTACACTGTACATGCAAACCACTCAACCGTCCGACACAATCGTCCTCCGGAACCACGAGGCAAGAATCAAAATATCTACTATTCCAAATCAAAAGCAATTACGTACTAATAGTGTTAAAATATAGAAGCAATTTGTTCTTGAACACATAAAATGATGCAGGGAATGATCTAAGATGTATTGGTAGATTGTTCCAAATACGAGTCACTCGAATTTGAATTGAAAATTCATAGATACAACTACTAAATGAGTCAAATAAAATTTGAATATTTCTGTTTGAATGAATAAATTCAAATTTACATACAGTATACGAGGGACTACCATATTTAAAAGTGTTATAAAACAGGTAAGGCGAACGTAGTTTAATTAGGTTTGTGAACGAAGAACCTATAAATGGAGCAGAGTATTGGGAGGTATGAGTCGTATTATCCAAACCATGAACAAACCTTAAAATTCGTTTAAAGCATTTATTACATTTAGAAATATATTTCTTATTGGCACCACAGTAAACATCAACACAATAGTAAAAGTGAGGCATAAGAATGGCGTGTGCTAAACGATATCTAACTATATAAGGCAAATATGAGGATATATATATATATATATATATATATATATATATATATATATATATATATATATATATATATATATATATATATATTTATCTATATATATATATATATATATATTTATATATATATATATATATATAATAACGTTGTTAATGTGAGATACGAATTTAAGATCTCTATCTATAGTAACTCCAAGACAGGTTACAGTATCACAAAGGTAAACATTATATCTGCCTATCACAATATTAGGCAAGAAATTATCCCGTCGGCTTCCAAAAGCAATTGCTTGGGTTTTTTGAGGGTTAATTGTAATTACATTCCGATAGGCCTAAGAAAAAATGTTAGCAAGATCAGCATTGATCGTCGAAGTAAAATCACTAAATGAATGGTTGTTGCTAAAACAACACAATGAATTTCCAATGAATTCAGCTCTTTGCTGGCTTTTAGAGAACTCTCTCACCCATTTTAAACGAAATTAGTATTATCCTTGTTGACAGTACGCGTTATTGCTACCAAATTTTTGTCATGTCTTAATGAGGTATTTGTTCTTAATATAAATTTTTTTCGTAAGATAGTATTTTATGAGGACCAAGCCTTGCGTTAAGCGTTGTCGTTAAGTAGTGGTAAATAATAAAAGCTAGAAATCTAATAAATATAGTTATTCATTTGAGTTATGTGCCGGAGAAGCTACAAAAACATATCGACCCTTATAACATGTAATGTTCCATTGCTTATCGTGGTAGAAATGTAATGGTAGAAATTTTGAAGACGATAGGAAAGATATCAAAACCAACTATATTTCTTATGCCTAAAACCTTTTTGATGCTACGGTAGAGATATATGGTTTACATTTAGCTCGACACTTCATAGCAGCAGCAGCCTCTCGCACGAAAGGAATAGGGGAAGCAAAAGTAGAGTTTAACAAACGCTTCTTAAAATAAGAACTGGACGGATGGTATGCACATTTCAAGAATTTTCGACGCTTCTATCAAAAAAAGTATTCAATTCTAAACGTGCGGTCTTAGGGCTAAATGTTTGAAAATAAAGATGATTGCACCAGAGCACTTTTTTGTCGCGACTTCTATGTTATTTGTGGCTGAACTTCTGCATGTTCTGGCTGAAGTTCTGCACGTTGGTGGCACAAAATAAAGAACATCGAAACAATACATTGACAATAGAAACACGTATTAAAAAGAATAAAATTAACGTAAATATTGGAAACTAAGTTAGGCAGACTAACCAAGCTTGCCCAACGGAATGAAAAAAAAGTTCAGGTTCATCGAAAACCTACAACTTGCTAAATGTTGACATGCTTTTCGTTAAGACTATAGCAGCGCTTTCTGCAATACCACCAGATCCGCACGGTGCTAGAACATCAGATATATCCATCGTTTTTGACACTGATTACCATGCCATACTATGGACCAACTTTTCCCAATTTTGTAAAAAGGTGGTTGTCAAATTTTATGACAAGTAGATGTCATTCGTTGAATTTCGTGATAAAAAGTATAATAATAAAAACATAAAACAAGGAGTTCCCTAGGGTGGAGTTTTGTCGCCCAATTTTTTTATTTTTAAATATAAAAGTTGCCATCACCGCCAGCAGGAATAAACATAGTGGCATACGCAGATCATGGATCATCGGCAAATTATGGACCGAACATTTCAATAGAAGCTCGCCCTCACCAATAATTGATTTCAAACGCCAATTATCTCGCTCCGCTCAAGAATATTTCGGATTCTAATAAATTGCTCGTCGCAAACTTGTTTGATCTATTTCCTTAATATAGCACGAGACAACATAATACACAGCATCTACTCAACTGATTTTTTCCTTTCTGTTTTAATAACAACTTTTACGTACAGGGTCTTTCTGTAAGAAATAACCAGAGAGCTTATAGCTTAGTTTTATGTGATATGACAAAAAAAAAAAAAATAGTATATGATTTAGCTATTTAAAAATTAACAAATAAGAGTTCTATATTTGGCTTCACCATACATATATAACGTCATGTACATATAAATCGGCGTAAGAAATTCTTTTCTATCTTTACATTCTTCTGTTCAAAAAAAGTATTGAAAATTTTAAGTTTTGCTTAGGGTTGTTGTCTCATCAACATTCGCTTTTATTCCTACAGGTGATTGTCTTTACTACTTAGTACTAAAAGTATGGAATAATTCTAAATAAAAATATCCACTACTACTAAAGACCAGTATTCACTATCATACACAATCGTTCGATTTAATCACACAAAAATCTGACAGAATTCTGTCCTATTTAAAAATTGTTTGATGCAAAACATATGATTTTAATATTGTTGTTTTTTTCCCGCCATCCTAAAAAAATCAACTCTGATCGCATAGAAAACATTTTATGAATTATTTCAAAAAGTCGTGTCATACATATACACTTTTAATCCACAGATAGTAAGAATGAGTATGATAGTGAATCCTAGCCTTTGGTAGTAAAGGTGTGTTAAGACTACATGTATAAGTCATATGGAATGTCAAAATTGCTATCCATATGTAATTTCATGTGTATGTCAAAACCAGTGTTTAACATACGGTTCATAATTTTCATGTTCAAACTTGCATATGTTACGTAAATATGACATAACCTCTTGTCGTTGAAAAGAAAGCTTAAATACTAAAAACAGTGATATCGTTTTATAAATTGACTAGCAGTTTAGTTTTATTATTTTATATTGAAAAAAAAAAACAAAACCTTTATTGTAGTTTTCAGTTTTACAAATTTTTTAATAATGACAAATTAAAAAATATTTATTTCAAACAAAGAAAAAAAATACTACTCGATTGAAAAAGGCAAAGCATTTCAACATATCGACTATTCAATTTTTCTTAGCGATAACTATTTAGAACCTCACGATTTAAGTTTAAGCACAAGGCTGTCTTTCATTATCAAAATTGCTAAAATATATATTAGAGGTCTGCACTTAGGTACTTGGCCAAGTTCGTTTAAAAGAACACGAGCTCAAAACTACATGTGTTAGGTACTTGACGTAGTTCGTATAAAGTCCATCTTACCAGTGTATTTTCACATTTGAAATTGTTAATTGCCTTAATAATGCAATTGACAAACAATTCTTGCTCATTATTCATTCATAAGTATGCAAGTGTTATTGATAAGTTTTAAAAAAGCAAAACATTTCAAAAAATTCCATTGAAGAAAGAATTGTTGTAAACTATTTCAGTTTTAAGATGTTTTCTGAAGTTTTCGCTACCTAAGAGGTGCACACACACCTTTATATAAAAAAACCATAGGACGCTAAAAAAATTTTAACTTCTGAAAAACCAACATATAATGATTATTAAAAACCAATAGAAGCTTATTATATCCCAATATTTACATGTAAAATTTAAAATTATTATTTTTTTTCTTTACATACATACATACAAATACTTAAAAATAATTGTTAAATACTCGTCGCACCAAAAAAAGTGATCATGATTTTTTAAGTTCATTAAGAAAAAAAAAAAATAATAATTAAAAGGAGGTAATAGGGCAATAATTTAGATTTTAATTCATTTTTTGCTATATACTTTAGCGCTGAGTTTGGCTGACGTGGTTGACGTATTCGCGGAAATGCCTTTATATTACTGTTAAGCCGATTATAAAAACAAAAGTTAAAAAATATTTTTTTTTAGAAATCTATCTTTTATCGTCTTCATATTTTGATTGGAAATCTTAAAAGTAAAAGTTAGCATCACTGAAAACATATGTTGTCGTATGGTTTAACATATCAAATAGAGCGTGCTCTAAATAAAAAACTAACACATGTTATAACACATAGGAAAATAACTTATGTTATGTTTCATGAGGTTTACACATGGAAAATATGACATTTCATATGACTTATATATATATAATGTTAACACACCTTAATGCAGGAATACAAACGAATGTTGAGAAAAAAGATATGGAGTAATTCTTGCTATCTGTCCATAATGGTTTAAAGGTTTAAAAGCTTGGCAACATGCAACAAATAATATTAAATATTGGGACACTCTTAATTACCAAATCAAAATTTTATGTTTGTTGTTATAGCAGACTCAACAATACAGTATTTTGTAAATTTCAACCGTCTGTCTATAACGGTATAAAAGTTTGGCGACGTACATCAAATTATATCAACTGTTGAGACAACTTTTAATTTTTTAACTCAAATTTTATACTTGTTGTTTAAGCGGATTTAGCAAAACAAGTTATTTGTAAATTTTAACCGTCTGTCTACAACTGTTCAAAGCATGGCCATATACATTAAATTATTTTTATTCTTGATTATATAACGGTTATAATAATCGAAATACTGCTTAATTTTTAAGCGATTATCAATAACGGGTCAAAAGATAGGTGTTAGCAGAGAAAAAAAATTTGTATTGCTCGTTTTCTGTTTTATGCAAAAGTAATTTAATTTTTATTTTCAATTTGATTAAAAATAAAAATACAATTTACAAAATTATTTTAATTACAAATGTAACAAGTGTTTTTAAGAACAAGTGGAAGAACAAATAATTATTATACAAACAACATTATTTGTAACACTTCCACTTTTGTTTTAATAATTATTTATCATTTTACATTAGTAATATTTAATAATTTCTTTATTAGATTAAATAGTTGCTTCTGTAGTGGTTTTGTAAATATATCGGCTAACTGTTCTGTCGTTGACACATATTGTAACAGAAACCCCTTTCTTTCGTATACTTCGCGAATGAAATGAAATTTTACTTCTATGTGCTTAGTTCTCTTGTGAAACTGCGGATTTTTAACGAGTTTGATGGCACTTTGGTTATCTAAATGCAAAATAGGAAGTTCTTTCCTCTTACCCAATAAATCGTTTAACAATCGCTGTACCCAAATCAGTTCCTTTACGCTTTCACATGCGGCCATGTACTCTGCTTCTGTAGTCGAAAGAGCTATTGTTTGCTGCTTTCTCGACATCCATGAAACCGTACCACCTGATAACATCAAAACGTAACCGCTTGTTGAATGTCTAGTTTCAGAATCGCCAGCATAATCAGAATCAGAATAACAATCAATATTAAACTTATCAGTTTTAGTAAAAATAATTCCTTCGTCTATAGTCCCTCTTAAATATTTTAGAATTCGTTTTACTCCCACAATATGTTCTTCATTGAAGGAATCCAAAAAACGACTTGCATACGATACTGCAAAAGAAATATCGGGTCTTGTGGCTATAGCTAAGTACATTAAGGATCCTACTGCTTCCCTGTACGGGAACTTAACTTCGTGTGATGTTGAATTAGCTTTCTGAATATACTCAGCTGGTGTACTTTATGGTCTGGATTCTTGCATGTTGAATTTCTGCAATATTTTCTTTAAATATGAAGTTTGAGAAACTATTATTCTATTAGGTTTTTTGGTTATTTTCATGCCAAGGTAAAATATTGAACTAAATTCTTTTACGTCAAATTCACGTCTTAGAAAATTAATAAATTCTTTTGCAGTTTCCTTCGATTCTGATGCAATTATACCGTCATCAATATATATAGCCAATATAATTTTCTTTTCATTTATCTTGCCAACAAAAACACACGAATCTGCACAACTCACTTTAAAATGATACTTTTCTATTATATCTGTGAACTTTTTATTCCAACACCTAGAGGCCTGCTTTAGTCCGTAAAGACTTTTATTTAGTTTGCAGACATCGCTACTACCATCAGTATACCCAGTTGGCTGATGCATAAATATCTCTTCCTCTTACTCTCCATATAGAAAAGCTGGGTTTATATCAAACTGAGTTAGGAAAAAATTAAGAGATGCACTCAAGGCTAATATTGTTCTAATGGAAGTAAATTTTGCCACCGGACTAAAAGTCTCCTCATAATCTATTCCTTGTTTTTGAGTAAAACCACGAACCACTAATCTTGCTTTATCACGCTCTATTTCACCCATTTGATTTCTTTTAATTTTATACACCCATTTATTAGATATTGCCTTCTTCCCTTTTGGCAATTTTGTAAGATTCCAAGTACCATTAGTTAATAGAGATTTGTATTCCTCATCCATGGCAGCCATCCACTGTGTTCTAAAACTACTTTTTAATGCTTCTTGATAACTTTGTGGTTCTTCATAATCCGCTACCAATGCACAATTAAAATTATTTATGAACTCATTTTGTTTTTTAGATCTTAAATTATAACGGTTGACTGGAGTATGGTGGGTATTATATCTTTCAGTATTTTCAATAGAATTACCTGGTGTTTCACACCCAGTGAAATCTTCTGATTCTTCAACAATATCATTTTCTGCATCCTCGAATTCATCATTTGAGTCCAATTTCGGTAATACTATTGGCTCACTGTTAGCTGTAGGTCTATTTTCTTCGTCAGTGTGTGCGTTTACTGGAACTAGTACCACCTGATTAATTTCTCTTATTATAACATTTTTTGAAACTTCTATTCTTTTTTCTTTTGGTATCCATATGCGATAACCTTTACAGTTTTCTTGATAGCCTACAAAAATGCCTTTTTTAGATTTCGAATCTAGTTTTCTTCGTTTCTCTTGTGGAACGTGAACGTATGCATCTGAACCAAAAACACGTAGCATAGATATATCAGGCACCTTATTAAACCACAACTCGAATTGAGTTTTAGGTATTTGTGGACTTTTTCCTGTTCTATTTAGTGTAAAAATAACATTATTTACTGCCTCACCCCAGTAATTTATATTAAGACCCTTGCTATGTATTATAGATCTAGCTGCTTCTACTATTGTTCTCATATCTCGCTCGGCTCTACCATTGTGCTCAGGTGTGTATGGTGTAGATTTTTGATGTGTTACTTTATATTTACGAAATATATTACTTACTTCTTTATTTATAAATCCTGAACCGCTATCTGATCGTACTGCTTTCACCTTTTTTCCGGTATCTGCTTCCACTTGATCTAAATATCTCGCAATTTCTTTAGAAACACCACACTTCGTCTTTATACAATAAACGTATCGATAATTAGAATAATCATCACGAAATAATAACATAAAACGTGCACCACCAAATGATTTAACTTGCATCGGCCCGCATAGATCTCCAACTTCTTTTGCTCTGTTGGTACTTACTGCGAATGCCATTCTATGTTGCTTACCCATAATACATCCTTCACAAAAGAAATCATCAAAAGAATATTTTATATTTTGATTCGTTAAGATTTTTTTAATATGTTCTTTATCTTGATGACACATTCTTCCATGCCATGTTTGCAAGGAATCGACTTCTACAGCAACATTTAAATTTGTAGTATCTTCTTCCACTTGTATTAGCAACTTAAAAAGTTTAGAATTTTTTCTTAAACCTTTAAGATACACCTTACCATTATACTTAAAAACACATTCACTTTCATTTGCCTCCAGAGAATAGCCCTTGTCTAAGCATGCATTTGTAGAAAAAAGATTTAATTTGATGCATGGGACATAAAGTACATTTGAAAGAAATTTTGAATTCCAAACCTTGCCATCATAAGCTTTAATAAAAATGTCTCCCTTACCAATTGCAGGAATAACTTCCCCGTTGCCAACCCGAATACTTATAGGAGTCTTAAACTCAACGTAGTTTTTAAACCAGTTTCTTACTAGACATATGATCGCTAGCTCCAGAATCAGCAAACCAAGAATCTTCCTCAAAAGTAGACACAAATAAATGTTCACTAATGAAAGCTTCACCACTGCGTTTATGGTTTTTATTTGGACAGTCACGCTTCCAATGGCCAAATTTCTTGCAAATGAAACATTTACCTCTAGAACTCTTATTAGTTTGAGTCTGTTGCCTGTTGGTCTTCTTATCATGCTTGGCAACAAATGCTTCAGATTTAAATGGTTGAATACAAAGCCTTGTCTCCTCCATACATATTCTTGATGTTAAATTTTTTAATGTTCTCTCTTTCTTATCAGTAGCTTCCCATGAAGAAAAAAAATGTTTATATTCATCCGGCAAGGTCATCAAAATTTTTGTTAACAACATGTTATCTGATATCTTTTCACCAAGATCCTCCAACTGCTTGGCTAACTTCTGTAACTTAGAAATGTGAACCGATATTGTATCCTGAGGGTCTTTGATACGAAAAAAATTGTTGCTGTAGTAAATGAATTGATGTTTCTGACTTCTGCTCATATACGTTTTCAAGAATAGACCACATATCAGCTGCTGTGTTGCAATTCATAATGTGAAGCATTGGTTCTTCAGCCATAGATACTACCAACATTCTTTGGGCTTTTGCATCCAAGGAAATCCATTTATTTATCTCCGCGATATCTTGTTCAGGCTTCTTTGTGACTCCATCTACTATATCCCAAAGGTTACTAGCGCGTAGTACCACCTTTACCTGGAATTTCCACAAAGTCCAGCCTTCCGATCCTTCCAGTTTAGATATCTTGAAATCCTCCATTTGTAACAGCAATAAGCTTCTTACCAAACAATTTTACAAATTCACAATGTAGATTTTTCTTAAGTTATGGATCTGGGCCCATAACCTGTTAGCAGAGAAAAAAAAAATTTGTATTGCTCGTTTTCTGTTTTATAAAAAAGTAATTTAATTTTTATTTTCAATTTGATTAAAAATAAAAATACAATTTACAAAATTATTTTAATTACAAATGTAACAAGTGTTTTTAAGAACAAGTGGAAGAACAAATAATTATTATACAAACAACATTATTTTTAACAATAGGCCTATTATTTATTATTTTTGTACATTCACTTTTTGGTATTGGGAGCAATAGTGATACGAAACTTTTTTTTATATTTTAAAGTGGGGCCCTTTACACCTTTATTTTATTTTTACTAACAATCGAATAATTCTACATTGTAACAATATGCCTTGTCTAATAATTCCAACAAGATACGGTTACAGGCACTGCACGTTAGAAACTTTTGCTTGCAGATGGGTCTATTGTTAAAAGACCTACCGCCACGTAATCTTTTGGAGGTATGTATTTTAAAATTCCCCTATAGTTACTTAAACCACGCAACGCTACATATACTAATGGGTCGATTATGGATGGCAACAAAACTTTAGTTGCATTGATAGTTGCTGAAAGTATATTACAACGAACAGCCGTCAATTACAGTTTCCACATCACAATTATACTGCCAATCACAAATTTATGGTTTTTATTATGTTTAATTTTTGTATTTTTGTAGATATTATTATATCGTTCCTAAAGTTGTAGACTGTAAAACGGTAACATGAAAAACAAGACAACATTTTGAGCAACAATTAGAAAAATATAGTCACATAGTCCATGGTGTTCGGCCTTTGGGAATACAAAAAACACTTCTGAAAAAACGTCGAAGTGAATTTCTGAGAAGTTTAATAGTTTTGGCCTAACATTCCTACATCTAAAATCTTTGTAAATATTTTATTGAATGATATGAAGCATGGAATTGCGTATTTGCCACATGGTAATTTTTCGAGTTATGAGGACATTATAATGGATATTTCTACCAGATATGATAAGAACTCCAATATTGTAAGAGAATTTTGCACCACTTCTAATTTATCTCTTATTCATAACTGCCTACCAGCACACATAAATGAATTCCACAATTTGTCTTCCTTGATTGACTATTTCTTGGCCTCCAACATAAGCCTTGTCTCTAATAAAAACTAATATCAGTTCTCAGTCGTCAATTCTAAGCATGGATATCATTTTTTTAAAACCTAATCTGAAAGAACAGTTTTATAGAGAATACTTTTCTATTAATTTAGAGCAATGCCCTATTCAACTCAGTCAGTTGAATAATTCAAATTTTTATGACTTAGAATACATTAAAGAGCAATTAGATACTTTAAATAAAATAGTTTTTGATACATTTAATGAAAATGTTCTGCTTCGTTCGCAGAAAGAGGATACTTCTATGGAATGCGCTGAAATAAAAAGGGAAAGGATTTACAAAAATTTGGCTAGAGTCCATTGGTCCAGATTGTATACCATTTAAGCTTCTCAAACTTACCTTTTCATTTATATCTACGTATCTCACATATTTGATCAATTCAACAATTACTTATTCAGTGTTCCCCAAGCTGGAAGCTTGGGAGGGGAGGGTTGTACATGTGCCTTAAAATAAAAACACCGCATTTTTATTCGGCTTTTCGCCCAATAACTATTTTAAATGCAAGCATAAAGGTTTTAGAAATATTATTAAAAAATTAAACTCAAGATCACCTTAACTCTGGTAATTTTATTAACCCTTACCCGTCTGGTTACAGGAAAAGTTCTAACACTACTGGTCTAATACAAGACTTTGTGGAAACTGTGAGATATAATATGGACAAGTCATATATTTCTATCCTTGTAACATTGGATCTGAACAAGGCTTTTGATTCTTTTAATCACGATTTATTTTGCCATAAGATTTGCAATGAATTAAAATTTGTTAAGGGTAGAAAAATTTTTTTTATTATATTAAGTAAACTCTGGCAAATCATTAAGAGAAGAACAACGCTATGAAATCATCCAAGTTTACTTTAAAAATCAGTCATCAATTCGAGCAACTTATAGACGACTTCGTGATTTTTATGGTGCACATAATCGTTCGTCTGACCAAGCCATCCGTCGAACTGTGGATAGATTTCGTACCACATACTCTTTAGAAAATTCATCAACACGTCGAAGGAATGTGCGTACTGAAGAGAATATCGCTGCTATAAACTTAAGTGTGGAAGTAAATCCAAATTTATCGATTCGTCGTCGGTCACAGAATTTGGGGCTTTGTCCGTCCACTACTTGGAAAATTTTGCGCAAAGGGTTGGCCTACACCCGTATAAGATCCATCTAGTGCAGGAATTAAAGCTACGAGACCATTAATGCGTCGTTCTTTCACCAATTTGGCTCTACAGAAGTTAGTAACTAACCCGTTGTTTTATCGCCAAATTGTGTTTAGCGATGATGCCCATTTGTGGCTTAACGGGTTTCTTTATAAGCAAAATTGCCGCATATGGAGTGAGATAAATCCAAAGCATACCCTACAGACTTCATTGCATCCAGAAAAATTAACCATTTGGAATGGTTTACACGCTGACCTTATTTGTTTAAAAGTAAGACCGGATCTCATGTTACAGTCATGGGAGATCGTTACAGCACTATGATTATATATGCAAGACATTGATCCAGGCGAAATGTGGTTTCAACAAGATGACGCTACGTGCCATACGGCGACCGCAGCCATCGAGTTATTGAAATCAAAACTTAGCGATAAGTTGGTTTCGAGAAATAGACCTGTGGGGCCACGTTAAGTCACTGGCTTATGCTGATAAACCAGTAACAATTGAGGCCTTGAAGGTCAACATTGTTCGCGACATACGTCCAACAGTACTTAAAAAGAGATGGGCCATATGCCCGAAATCATTTTTAAATATTATTTCGTATAAAAAAACGCTTCATCACATTTTAGTTTTTTGCGATCGGGCTTAAAAAAACACCCTTTTGAAATGTTTAGGGGGTTCCTTAAGGATCAATATTGGGACCATTATACACGAATGATCTGTATAGTAAACTACGTTTCCATAAATTCCATACGTATTCTGATGATATCTAAATAGTGGCGAATGATTGTGGGTTAGATTTAAATCACCTTGCTACCAATTTGAACAAATATTTATAATTATTGCAGATTGGACTGAGTACAACTTTTTGTAGATCAACTCTTCTGAGTCCAAGGTTATGTTTTTATAGTATTCCTCAATACCACCTTTGATCTACCTTAGGGGCGACCACATTACGGTAATGTCGTACAACAAAGTTTTGGGAATTTACCTTGACAACAGACTAGACTTATGCATCAAGTGAATAGTGTTATTACGAGAGTATATCTTGTGTTAAGGCGCTTATACAATGTCATTATGTCTTTCATTGTTTTTGTATGGAATTAAAGTATTTTCGGGAATGTCACTACAAAATACTGCAAAACTTCGACTTTGTTTCTATAGAGTTATTTGTTGGCGATTTATTTATTACCTTCGATATAGAGATCATATTTATGCTTATTTTATTGATATTTTGTGCTAAGATTTTCAAAGTTTTATTAATCAACGTATTATTATGAAGTTTTATAAAATTATAAAAAACGGTAGACCCTCTTATACATCTCAAAGATTTGAATTCGGAAATTCCTTTAGGAACAAGCCTTTCATTTGTTTTAAGAACTGCAAGGATTTGAAATTATATTCTTCCATTTAATATTCGTGGGTTTAATAAGACGAATTTAAAATTATTGTAAAATAGTACTTATAACGAGGTGAGCTGTTACAAACTATGTACACGAGTCGGTTATTCAGGCTGATTAAAAATTTCATTATTTGTTCCAAATAAAAAAAAACAAATTGGGGAGTTCAATCTTATATATGTATTAATAAAAAATTAAACAGAATTCTATCAGTTAATATAGTTTTAACAATAATATATTGAAATATTAAACAAATAAAACCATTAGAAATTAACGTATTGCAGAATTGGAAGAAAATTTCTCAACACAATTTAATATTAAATCAGCTGGCCGAAGTGGTAGTTGCTGACCAAAATTATATCTAAACTCTCAAAGAATTCTCCTTTTAAAATTCTAGCAACAAAATTAAACTTTAAACAGCTGAAAACTTCAGCCCTTAAAACAGTATTTAAAATGAATATTTATTTTGTTTATGAAGTAGTCTTTTATTTAAATTCTCTATTTGTTCGTTGTAATGACTAATGAATTATTGTGATTTAGATAAATTTGGTTGAAACTATTGTTTTTGTTTGCAACAGTTTAACAATTTACAGAATTGCCAATTTCACGATGCCGCATTCGTTCGTTCGTTTGCATAATTACATTTAAAATAAAAACAATTTTTGAAAATTTGTTTTTGTTTTAAATGTAATTGCGCGAACGGACGAACGATTGCGATATCGTGAAACTGGCAGTTAAGGGTGTTGTAGAAAACATCGAGATGATAGCCATGTCATTAATATCTTTACTTTATTCTAAGAGCTAACGTCAATAAACAATTAAGTTTGGAACCCCGTAATTTCAGTAACTTTTTCAGGTGCTATATCCATTTTGCCGATTTTTCGTTTGGCATTTCACGGTTTCTAAGATACAGCAAACTGTCAAAATTTTATACATTAACTAATATAATGTCCTGTAAATTTTAATTGATTTAGACTGTATAACAATATACAAACTTTGATATATGTATGCATAAATTTTCAAATTTTCACCAAAAAAAAAAAAAAAAAATCCTGATAGACTGCCCTTTAATTTTTTATTGGTTTTTTTCAGCTTTCGCTACTGTGACTTTTAATATAGTGAAATAGCTAATTTTCAAAATATAATAATTAACACTACATTACCTGACAGAATGTTCTTCAATTTTGAATTGATATAAATTACAGTATTAGATGGTGTAATACTGTCATGTATTTGTTGTTGTAGCGCCAAAAGTTTTAATTTTATATACATACAATCAATCGTGTGCATCGTACAACAATCGTGTGTTCGATACACCTAAACGAAACTCCAATATATGTATGTTACACGACACATGTTTTTTCTTAGCGAAGACGTGTTCGTGTAACAAACAAATATTAAAAAACAACACAAACATATATATATATGTGTTCGGCAACATAAAAAATTTAGAAATAGATAAGAAAATATATGTATGTTGTTTTTGAACAGTATATGTTGTGTATGACGTGTTTATATTCTGAACTCTGGCACAGAGTGAAGGTATATTTAGTGCCGGTCAATATAATAGCACAAGTTGCAATATTCTAATTTGAAAGATGTAAAAATTTCACCTATTTATTATATTCTTTATTTAAGTATGAAAAACAGTTACATTTTCGTAACTGTTAATCAGTTATGGAAGATATTTTGTCAACACTTATCATTTTGTGCAGTTATTAAAATAGCACCAGTAGGCTTTTTAAATTGCAAAATTTTGAGAAAAATAAGTGAAAATGGAAGATAATACAAATTGTTTAATACACTTTCTATTAAATAGTGTAATAATTTTATAAAAATTTTATATTTATGAGTCGCGGAAAGCATTCTGCGTCGGAATAACGTAAACTAATAAAAAAAATTTGCGTCCGATGGTAAATCGTACTCCCAAATAACGGAATTGCAGGGCTGTTTGAATAAAATGAAAATAAATTCTCTAGGATATGAGCAAAAAGTTAGGAAGCGAGTCTTGTCACCCTTAATAGTAAAACGGTTAATACGGACGCCTAAAGCAAAACCCTTTATGACAGCTACGGAGCTCAAAACAACATTGGATGCCCGCAAGCGTGGAAACTATTTGCCGCATACTTTAAGACAACAGCCTTAATGACTGTAGTACTCTAAAAGTGCCGCTCCTTTCCTCTAAGCATGTTGCTAAACGGATATCTTTTGCTAAAGCACATCTAAATTGGACAAAGGAAAGGTGGTGAAAAGTGCTATGGACTGACGAATCCAAAATTGTTCTTTTTGGTGGGAAGGATTCCAGATGTGTTGTCCGTAGGCTACTTAGCAGCCTATAAAAGCCACAATTCACATTAAAAGCCATCAAACATGGAGGTCATAGTATAATGTTATGCGGTTGCTTCTCGTATCCAAGTATGAGTCCTGTATATTGGATCAAAACCGTTATGGATTGATCAGTTCACGTAAAAATCCTTTATGAAATTATGCTGATATATGCTTCCTACGAAATAATGCTAGTTTGGGTCTTCCAGCAAGATAGTGACCCCAAACACAGCAACAAAATGGCCAAAAAATGGTTCAACGATAACTCTGTTAATGTAGCGGAGTGGCCTGCAGATTCCACCGAAAATCCGTGAACGGACATAAAGAAGGGTGTATCTAAAATAAAACCAACAAGCGTTGAAGGAATCTGGGATGCAGTGCAGAAAATTTGGAGTTCCATCAAAGTGGATACATGCCAACATTCAGTGGATCCCATGGAAAGGCGTTGTGCCGCGGTAATCGCAAACAAAGGGCAAGATATCTAAGTGAAATTATTGAATTATCTCAAGAAAGATCACTAATTTTTGTTAAAAATGAGCTGAAGTGCTATTATTTTGACTGCTATTACTTGACTGTTTTTTGTTTATATTAATTAGCGTATTTATTATTTTATTAGCGTATTTTTCTTATGATATAGAACCATTTACATCAAAATATTTATTATTTTGTTTTGAGTTGAATCTGCAAGACAGTTAAACAGATGTAATCGGAGTCATTATAAATTTGTGTGTGGTGCTATTATATTGACCGTAACTGTATATACAGTAAAATAACCTTCAAAACAATTCTATATAAAATATATGGAATTTAAAGACATAAATAATTTCAGAAGGAAAAAGCATGAGCTTCATTTTTTTTTCAAAATTAACTTTAAGTATCTCTTTTTTTAAAATTCAGTTACCATATATAATGGACCCATTATATTTTTCTCTTTATCCTTTCATCTTTTAATTACTTTCTTACTTCTTCATTTCCTTTTAACAAGAGCATAAAAACATTCATACACAAATCACAAATACATCATTTTTAGACAGTTTGTAATTTTTATAAAACCTGAGGATATCATGACTTTATGAACAATTATGTTGAATGAATAACAATTAGTATCAATGTTTTGATTTATTTCTAATTTCAATTTACCTTTTCCTTTACATGAAGTAGGTCAGCACTAGCAACAGCTGTTGTTTCAACATCGTTTTTTCTTCGCAACTACATATAATAAAATGATACTTAAGTAGTACTAGTGCACAATAATTTCATTTGCAAAGATTGTTTACAAATTAATAATAATAAAACTTACATATTCTGTACCACTTGCATTAGAAGCTACAACTGTCATTTGCGTTATATTCCCATGGACATATTCATTTTTTACTTGAGCATGATTTAATTGGTTTGACTGACTGCAAGTTGTATTAGCTGCTGTTGTTGCACTGCCTGCGGAATCAGCCTTTTCCCAATCATATAGATCCGACTCTTTGACTCCACGACGTTTCATACAACGTTCAAATAAAGCAATAAGCATCTAAAAATACACATAATGAGAATTCTGTCGGCAAAGAAGTATTATCAATCTTTAAAGTTTTCACTAAAAATTTTCCTAAACTTCAGGATTTTTATTAATTTACACACAAATAGTTGATTCAATGTTATGGTCGCTATTATTTTATCAATTGAATTTATTTATTTAAAAATATTCATTTCAAATAAGGTTTGTGTACGACAATTAAAAAAGATCTTTACTTTTTAAAAGATATATTCAAGAAAACGTAACAAATTTAAAATTAACAAAGTATTAATATCATAAAGCACATAAATCACAAAGTATCTACAGTACTCCCCCTCGAAAAACATTAATATATTAAGTTAATAAGTAGCACGTTTGTTTTTACATGGTGAATTTGTATTATTACAAGTATTTTTATCGTTATTAAAGGTGTTTTCAATAACTGCAGGTTTGAGACGGGCAATAGGAACTGTCATAATAATTCCAGCTTTCTCACTTTTAAAACATTTTTTATCCCTCTCCACTACTTTATATGGCCCTTAATATGGCTTTTGCAGTGACCTTTTGTTTATCACATGCAGGAATACTCTGTAAATCCTTTGAAACGTAAAAACCTCATTCAGAATCTGTATGAAGAACTATATTTGACCTCACAGTTTTAAAACAATCCTTTAACTTAAGCAAAGCATCAGATGGATCAATTGACCCTACTGCACAAAAATTTCTCCAGGTAGACGAATGTTTTGTCCATAAGTTAACTCAGCTGGGGTTGCTTTTAAATCCTCCATAGAAATGGATCGTAATCCGAGTAATGCTATCGAAAGCTCATCATGCCATTCAATAATTCCATTAGCTTGCGGATGGTACGCTGAAGTAGTATTCTGATGACAACCTAAAAATTTTGTTAGCTCTGAAAACATATGCGATGTAAATTGACTGCCTTGATCGGTTGTTACTTTTAATGGGACTACAAATCTAGAAATATAATTTCCTATAAGTGTATCTGCTTGCATCTTGTATTTACTACCCAAAGTAGGTAAACCTCTGTCCAACGTGCGAAATGATCAATTATCGTCAGTAGATATCTATAACCACGAGAAGAGACAAGCGGACCAACATAATCCAGGTGTATGATTTCAAAACGACCTTTTGAAATTGATGTTGTAACAAATGGAAATTTAGTACGTTTGTGAATTTAAGATTGCTAACAAGCTAAATATTCTTTCGGCCACTTATTTGTCTCCTTGCTCATGTTTGGCCAAAAGTAATTTCTTAAATTAGACGTCTAGTAGATCGGATACTGAATAGGAAATATCATGCAATTTGTTAAATACTATTTTCCTAAGACTTAAAGGAATATAGGGTCTAGTATGAACATTTGATACTTCACACTAGATTTGTGAATTCAACCGTCAAAAATTTTGCCAAACAGTGCGAGAACTCGGTATTACACAACAGAGCTGCCACAAATGTGGCCTCTGTGCTGCATCTGTTAAACTTCCTCAGTTTTCGATTAATTGCCCTGGCACTTGGTTTATACATGCAGATTGCAGTTTGATACTAAAGTTATATCTTTAGAGAAGACAAAGTATAAGCATATTATTACTGCACTGCCTCAAGAGGTTATAAAAACAGTACTCGATTTTATTCAGAATTCGCCTCATAACAATCTTTATGATAACATATGTCTACCTACTTCTTTAACCACAAGAATGTCTTCTTTAACAGTGCTTTCAGCAAAAGCTGAGAGTTCGTATGATTTAAAGGAAATAGTATTGGATAGCGTCAACAGTAATACATAAATCATGAAGTATCTACAATTATACATATACGCTATACATTATGTAACCAGACAATTTTGCGTGCTTTTGTAATGTTAAATTACCATTTATGTAATTGTCATCATTACACCAGTAACATGACTTTAATGAGACACACTCGGTATATAAATAAGACATATTTTTGAAATAACAATAAAAAATATAAATATAATACAAATATTGTAAAAAGTAAGGAAGTAACTACTTAAATAAACATCTTGATAAGAACCAAAGGCGCTGTATAAAAATATATAAGCATTAAACAGTAAAATAAGTATTTATCAAAGACCAAGCATTCAATACACAGAACATCAGCCAAGGAACTTGCGGAATTGCTTCGGGCCTTATTAATTATTGAACTTTTGTTTTAGACAGCTGGTATGATTTTTTATAGCTGCTATGAAAACTAGACGGGTTAACACCTGCATACCAGCACGGTCAGCAATCTAGTAACCCCCAAACGTTTCGATTTAGTTATGTTTACAAAAATTGCAAGCACAAATAAACTACATTTGAAAGTGCCAGTTTGCACCACGAAATTTCAATAGTTTCTAGTTTCATGAAATATTTGCTTGTAGGCAAGAGGTGTAGAGACGCAAGCGGGTAATCAAAATGGCATGACTTGAAGTTGAAGGAGTGTTTTTACACTTGCTCTGTGTACGTACGCTGAAGCCTTAAAAGTGAATTGAAACAAATGGCTTAAAAAATGGCACATTGTAAATATGGACAAACTCACAATAGAATCAATGGCATGAAGCAATAGACTGAAAAATTAAAAAAAACTAAGAGTATTTTCACAATATATATAATCAGCCTTATTTTGTAAGGCGTTATTGTGCTAGAACAACGACATTTTATAGTACTTTAATGTTTCTTTGAATCTACTACAAAAGATTCATTGTCGAAAGCAAATTTATTAGGTCAATAAATTTAATAGGTACATCTAGATAGGCGTTTGGCTTGGATGTAGAAGTCAAGCTGCCGCATTAAAAGCAATACAAATGAACTGGCTCATTACCTTACCAATGGCATTAGAATGTGGGTTATTTAACATGATATATAAATTCATCGCGTCATCTTTAGATTTAATTGGACACACGAGTATACTATCGCAATAAAATTGAAAGAAGTAATCAGAGAATTTCTCTACATATTATTAAACTGTGTTAAATACAAATTTGAATCCAAGGATATAAAGCTTTGTTAATAGTTTTGTTCAATTGATTTCGTACATTGAATTTTAATATGTATTCGTTCTTATATGTTTAAATAAACGAAAGGTAAATGTATGGTAAAGTAATAACTCCACAAAAGCTTAGTGTTCAGCCTTCAAAGAAAATGTATTTTTTTTTTAATCCTACCAGAATCAGTCCATCAAATTGAAAAACAAAAAAAGTCTAACTTTGTGTTTAGAGAAATTGAACTCAAATGGAGGCATGCGTAGTAGGATAAAACAAGGTTTGGAATCGCGAAAATTTAATAAACCTCATTTTTTAAACATTGTTTATAATCGTATAAAATATTAAGTTTTGAATACTTTACAGCATAATCCGGGCGATCGGCATATGTTAAAGATTGTATATGTTCCAAAAATTGTTTTAAGTCGGAAGGCAAATGTTTTAGTAGAATACGATGATCGTATTTTTCCTTGGTTAAGCCAACTTGTTCCTTGTCTTTTATTTTACGCCAAGGAAGTTGGCCATTTACGAATTCCACCAGCATATAAAAGAGTGACCAAAGATCATCGTGTCGTCCCATTTCTCGGTTTCGATGAGCATTAATTGATGCATACCGCACTGTGCCGCGAAAACCAGCCGCAACACGTGGACATCTTACTTCTCCTGTTCCAGTAGTATATTGTCTTGCCAACCCAAAGTCCAGCATATAAACACGACGGCAATTGTATGGCAAACGTCCTATTGAAAAGTTACTCTATAATGATAAATTTTTAAGAACATTATTTTCGTTATCTTGCATAAAAACGTGTAAGGTAGTAAATATTTTCATACTTACAGGCTTAATATCACGATGTAAGAAACCCACAGAATGAATCGACTCTATTGCTTTTAATATTTGCAGACCCAGTCGCAGTGTAGTGCTTAACGAAAATGCTCCCCTTGGCTGGGCCCGCCTCAACTCTGCTAAGTTTTTTCCTTGTAACTGCATTACAACATAGTTAAAGCGATCATTGCGACCACATCCAATAAATCGACAAACGTGTTCCTTCCCTTGTAGTTTTTTTAATACCGCTACCTCCATTTTAAGCACTTGTTTAGGATGACGAGCTGACTCCACTTTTAAAGCCACTTGTTCGCGGGTTATGAGATCTTGACCTTCATAAATTTCACCAAAACCTCCTCCTCCAATTTTACGAACAACCTAGAAACAATTAAATTAAAATAAACAATTAAACATTTAAAATTTTGAAAGCTGCTAGAAATAAGAAATAAAAAAACAACGATTGGGTTTGAAATAAGAGCGTTTCAATATTATATAATAAAACTGTGTATAAGAAATGCTTTTTTATTTGAGAGGAACATGATTCGCGCAGCGGCATGAATCAAAGAACTTAAATTTTTAATGGCTGTCGCATAAATGCGACTAAATTTGTTTGTCTGTCTGGGTATGTTGACTTCGCAAGCTTCGGTCGCTTAAATACGGATGAAGCAGTAACACCGCTTGCATAGCCACCTAGCGAACCTTGTACGAGTTAAATTTGTCTCATATACGGCACTTGGATTGAAAAGACAACCATTCATTCACTTATACGTTATAAGACGAATAAGAACGTTATATGTATATCGATATATGTCGTAAACTTAAGAAATATAAATTTTTTACTCAGCTATGTATTTAACGCTCAACCTGTAATGTTGTATTGCTAAAAGGGTATTCTATCGACATCAAAGTTCGTCTAAACCTGAATTTAAGTCGTTCTTGACTTTATTACTAGAGAACATATGAGGGTTTTCATTTTATACGAACTAAAAACTGAACAAAACTTACAAGAGAACATCTTCAATCAGCTATTTCCGATTATAAGCGCTGGATATTCTGGATGGCTGTTTTTTAAGGGGAGCTCGTGTTCATTATACAAACGTTAGTTATAAACTGACAGCCCCACACCAGCTAAGAGCATTTTAGTAGATATTGGGAAACCGTTTGAAGCATAGTAGCTAAATATAACCCAGAAGACCCTCACAGCATACTCAACAAATAGACAAATCACACTTCGCTGCAATAAACCAAGATTTTTTAACAACACTTTCAGACATTTCCACTGCTTTTTAAGAACTGACAAGCCCAAATTGCATTTAATTCTGACCATACCAACTTCGTAGCACATATTAAGTGCACGTCTATAAATTACAATAAAGCTAAATAAAAAAGTTTCTTAAAATATATTGATGACTTTTTTTGTCAATTACCCCACCGTGCTTATTCTAGGAAGAAAGAGAGAGTTTTCAGACAAATTCTTCTCAAAACGTCACGGCATTTTAAAGCTGCAGGAAGGCATTTCACATCAAGTGGATTGCGACTAATCACATAGTCGCTTGCTACCTAGTAGATAGGCGAATTACGCTTTATCAATGCATCGTTAGCACGAAAAAGCTTTTATCTATCTATATAGTGCGAACTGCAATATCACGCAGCTACACGATTTAACCACTTTAACATGTAATTACAAAGAAGTATGCAACTTAATCTTCATAGCAAAACCCTCAAAGGCTCTTGGCCCTGGCCAAAAGTTTTTAGAAGCTTTGCTTTTGACAATTCTAGAGGAAAAAAACGGTTCGGGGAAAACTGTAGAACCACAACGGCTTTAAATTTTATAGATACTTAGGTCGTTAACGGGCTTAATAAAAAATAGCGTATTACGTTGGAACTATTTAAGACTACAAGAAGGCGTCATATGTTGATAATTGCTTCATACTCATTTATTGGTACCCAAATTCTAATATCTTTCCATCATGAAATTCATGCAAGAACGTAGACTTCCAACATCACCTCAAAGTCTTCGGTGTCCCTTTTCACTTCGAGAGCATAAAAGCTGTTGGCACCTCATAGGGAATGACAACTGAAACAACTGTAGAGAGAATCAGGCAACTGACCTCGTTTCTTAGCGACACCGCGATTTGCAAGCTGCAAAAATTAATGCACTCAGAATCACTACCAACAATTACAGATCACCTTATTGAGATGACCAGAAATCTGGCAGTCATACTACTCAATGAACAAGTAAAAAGGCAATTCCTAATGACATATCACATACCACAAACAAGATCTACCTACTGTATACACCGTCTGGACTTCTGACGTCATCACAATAACACCTGCACTTCCATTGTACAATTCCCCCTAATATACATCAACTTCTACCGCAGGGAAATATTTCCCGGCACTTTGCTTTGATGCCAAGCCCGCCTTCGAAGGCCTCATTTATTTTAATATCCATATACCTGTAGTTAAGACCAATTGAGGTTGTGTAATTTTCCTGCTCCAAGTGCGAGATATCTTCAGCAGTTATTCAGATACCGCATTATGTCCAAAATAAATTGTTTTCAAACAACTGCGTATCAGCAGTCCACACACAGGCGATGTTTAAAATTTTCCATTTCAACAAGGACTGTTTGAGAGGCGCAAGGCTAATCGTTCCCGAAAATTAAAATATTGGACTTTTATGAACACTTAGCAACCGGTATTTTAGTGCATACAGATTCGGGAGTAGCTGCTTTTATACTCGTTGTATCCTGATTTCATTTTCACAATTTAATATTGTTTTAACGAAACATGATTATTCCAAATTTTTTTATGTTTTTAACGACACTTTTTTTTATTAAGGTCCAACTAGAATATGCATAATACGACACATTTCGGCTATAGCCATGGTAAGTAAGTCGCATGGTAGTTGAAGCCGACTTAATCAACTGTGCAAATATTAATAAATCATATGTGGAAAAACTATAATGACTTAAGAATCTTTTTCGTCAAATATTATCTGCTCACGCATAATACGAAACTGATCGCACATTCCGCACGG
The DNA here is from genome assembly GCA_937654795.1 of Cistogaster globosa. Taxonomy (NCBI): domain Eukaryota; kingdom Metazoa; phylum Arthropoda; class Insecta; order Diptera; family Tachinidae; genus Cistogaster; species Cistogaster globosa. The sequence goes on from OW569408.1 coordinate 10,398,624, forward strand.
AAACAGCGTATTTAATTTAAGTAGTTATTAGAGATATATAATTATTGAAAACCATTTTACACATTTTTGAATCATTTATAATAAGTATCATAACTTAATTAAATCGTCATGTAAGTGTTTTCTAATATGGCAACTTTAGAATTTTTATTCCTTTTTCATATATCTTTCTACATGTAATATTCTAGTATAGAGAAAAGCTTTTGTTAATTACATTTTTCATACTCCATATTTTAATAAAACTAGTCATTGTACTTAGATATTAAATTAAGCACGTTTGCTTTTTTATAGTACGACACGATCACGTAAGATATAATAACTCTTATTTTTTTTAGAGATAAAGAGAAAAATAATGAACGCCGAAATACCAATTTTTTTATTATATTTAAATTTCATATTCTAACTCTATGTAAACGCTTTTTTTTTGAAATGCAAATAAAAATTTCACCAATACTATTGGAATGCAGTGTAATTTAACCACAAAATTTTTATTGAAAAGGTACCAACAATCCAATCTTGAGTTAGTAATTTTTAGGCATAAACCTGACAGAGAGTTTTACCTACCTTCCACCGCTCTTTGACAACATGGCCAGGCTGCAGAAGATCTTCAGAAGTCATTTTGCCAACTAACGTCTGATGTGGACAATGATCAGCTCTTTGCAGGCTACTAGATTGTTTTTGTTGTTGTTCGTTGGTATCGCTGCTCAATCTATTACGTGCAAATAGAATTTTTCGATTTGTTGGGACTCTATAATTGTTTGGCACTTTAAAAGTGACACGATTTCGTAACTGTAATGGGTTATTTGTATTTGCCGGTAAAGTTGCAGAACGTTTCAATGCATTTGGTCGATTTTGTATGCCAGATTGATGTGGCTGTTGTTGTCCGTCTTCATGACATTGGGAATAATCTCTGCGATCTACGATTGAGTCACGGGCACTTTGGTCATCTCTAAAATTATTATAAGACAAACAGAAAAACATTAACAACTGTTTGACAAAAAAATATTTAAAATACTTATATACACATGTATATATTGACTAAAATCTTTAAAAACTTACTTAAGTGTATAAAAATCTTTTTCTGCGAAGTTTCTTTGTTAAGACAAACCTCATATCAAATGCAGTTAATACTTTATGGATTACTTTTGTTAATTACCCGCTAAAACTAGCAAATTTCCTTATACCTGATTCGATAACTTCTTAAGCTTATTAGTTTTACATTCTTGTTTATTAAAACCCCGGATAACAATAAATATCCCGCGAGCATTTCGTGTCTTCGTTGCGCTAAAAGAGTTCATGCTAAATGTTAACGCAAAAGGCGCTATAAGTTTTATTTGCCACTCATGTAAAGAGGATCGCAACAGTTCTGAAAAAAGTTCGTTGCGCGATAAACTACGTAAAATGCTTATATATATATACAGTCTAAACTTGATACTGTGTGAGGTTAAGTTGCAATTACGATCTTATTTAGACAGCCAGAAGTAAAAATTAACAACTGCAATAAAATTAAATTTCTAGAAAGCAAAAATGAGTATTTAAAAACGTCTTAGTAGAGCAGATATTGTAATTGATGTGATTTTAAAGATCTTCGTGGAATTTAAGGTGCATATTAAAGCTTCTAATGTGAACATTTGTCGCTTTATAAGCCATGGAGTCACAATCCTTGCCCATTTTCTTTAAGTAACCATTTTGAAACAGGATCAACTTACATCGAAACCAAGGTAGACGAATAAACAGATTGTGAAATATGGCTTTAGTAACTCGGATCAACCGAAGGACAACAGTATAAAATTGTTTAATTTAGATAAATTTTTCTTATTTTTTTAACATATTGTAAAATATCAAAACTTCAGTCAATAATTAACTCATAACGTTGCGCATTGTATTTCAAATTCACCAAAAACGAGTTTTAAGCAACTTTTTTACATAATTCGCATGACACGAATTATGATGACAGGAAATAATTGTGAGACGTGAAATCGAACGACCTTGAACGCCAACTGACAGGTCTACTTCTCGACGTCAACTTATTGCTAAATTTTGATTTTAATAATTCGAAACCATATCGTGTAACTCGCACCAAACTGTGCATGCTTCTGGATATAATGAAATATGTATGTTTCACTCCATATGCGGTAATATTGTTTATTAACAAGCCCGTTTAGCCATACATTAGACTCATCGCTTGATTGATCACCAATTTTCCAATAATTTGATAGGGTTGTGTAAAAGTGGCATGAAACTGGCTTTTTATTGGAAACTAAAAATTATGTTTAAACAACGCTTACACATTCTGAAAGAGAACAATAGAAAAACAAACTACAGTTGGTTGGAAGAAAATCTGTGCAGTATATCCAAAGATATCTGCGTTTATGTTGAAAAGTTACCATGAATGATTTCGCTAAAAATAGTGTAAAAGTGGCACGAAATTGGTTTTTACTTGGAAACTATAAATGTCAAAATAACGCTTCTTTAATGTAAAATATCTTCACTTTGTTGACTTTCTTACTTCGTCTTTTTATTACTTTGTTAGGATGTATATAATACTCCAGTGTCATCAAGTTTGTATTTTCGGACCATTAATTCAGATTCTAACGAGTAAAACCGCTAACGGTTTAATTAAACTTCTATCGCCATCTGTAAATTTCAGCCAAAAAAATTCATTCGTTTAGAGAAATTTGAACGAGAAGCACATTGATTGTTTGAAAAACAATAATATTGAACAAATAATGCAATTTATATAAAAAAATTTTAAAATCTTGTTTTTATTTATCTTTATATTTTTACACGCAAACATTTTGGTCCATTCGAGCCGGATCTTGGAAAGTGCTACTATTCTACTGGAGAATAACCACCCTTATTTTTTTACTTAAAGATCCATCACATCTTCGACTAAAACAAAGCCACCGAATTTCATCCCCATTTTTTTGGAAAAAATCAATTGGAATAGGTGCATAATTTCATTTTCAATAAGTGATTTTCAATTAAAGCGAAAGTGGAATAATAATTTACAAAAGTGTAAGGAATAAGATAAATAAGACACATGCATACATCCGACTTGTTTAATTTCCCTTTTTAATATTATCTACATATGTACATAAATACGTATGAGCGGTGGTTAATCGTCTTGCAACTCATTTTTTGACGTTTGTTTTAATTTATTTTCTGCTGCTCCCAATAAAGCGACGCAAAGAGGCACATATTTTGAGAAGGCGGCCAAAAATATTTTTTTGTGGTTACCGATCTTAGCGTTTTCTTAATCGTTTGAAAATAAATACCAGTAAAACTCAGGAGGCAAAAAATTAGAACTCTGTTTCAACTATAACACACTATAACTTTTTTGTTTTAAAAGATATCAAATCAAAATAAATTTTCTTTAATTGTGCAGTTTGTAGTTATCAGTGCTAGCAAAATAAAGTCGTTACGTTTTTTAGAAGTTGTTAAAGTTTTTGTTTTAAAAAAGGTCAAAATTCTTGAAGAATCTCGTGCTTAATAGAGCATAATTCCCTCTCGTCAAACCACGTCAAAAAGATATTTCTCTGTGTTATAGCCCAAAACCTCCCCTACAGGTTGAGACCTTGTACACCAGAGCAATTTTTTATACAAAAATTATAAATACATACGAAATTAAAAAAAATTCTACAGAGTTATTTTTGAATTCTTTTAACACAGATTTAAAACCAAATCTTTTTTCAAATCTACTTGAAAGATGGCGTTTATAACTTTTGCGATGGGATCTAGTAATATACAAATGTAATATATTGTACCTATTACATTTGCAAAATCTAAATATTCAATCAAATTTTGGTTACCCATTAGAGTTGGTAATGCCAAATATATCATAAAATAATGAGATCATAAAGAATTATGAATCCAGAAATGAATGTGAATGCACATGTTTATTACGGCATTCTTTCGAATTTAAGTTTTATTATCACATAGGTAAGGAAATGTAAGTTATTCCTTGCTTAGTTGAGTAACAAAATTTTGTACACAAAAGATGTGCGCACAGACTGCATGGGATGATCTGTACCTGATTATTCTTAGTACCTGTTTATTTTTGCAGAAAAACGAAAGAAAAAATTGCAAATTTAAGAAAGATATATTCAGCTAGGCCCTATAATCGACGAACCTAAAAAAGCAGAAGGACATTCGAATAATGGAAATACTACAAGATTTATTTCCGATCCAGAAACTGCAGCATCTATCACAGGGGTAGATTATGAGTTAATAAGACGATTTAAGATCATATTAAAAATCTTAGCATGCAGCAGAAAAAAAATGCAAAAAAATTGGAGATTACGCCTATAAAAAAGCTGCACTTTACAATAAAAAATACTCTTGGAGATACATGTCTGCAATGATTCATAAAATTTTGTATATTAGGGAACAAATCATTCAACATAATAGGAGATCTGCTACCAATAGGACATATGTCTGAAGAAGCGCAACAACGTAGCACAAGAAAAATGTCTAGATGTTGTACTAATGAAGACCTTATCACCATTTTGTTGTCTACTTCAGATCCATATATGTCTAATATTCGACAAAAATGGAAAACAACTCCAGTCGAATTAGAAGAGAAGACTAAACAACTATTAGAAGATGAAAATCAATGGCATTTAGGGGGTCTTTGATTTGAAAGTATACGTATTTATAAATTAGTTAATATTTATTTTATAAATTGTAATAGAAATATTTAAAAATAAAATAAAACTTTAACTAAAATAGGATTTTTTCATTAAAATTTTTCGTTATTAAGAAGGTTTTAACTTTTTAAAAATATACAATTTTTTAGTTCAAAAGGATAATTAAAAAAACAACCTTTGGCGCTTGTTGCTTTTAAGCTTAAAAATATTACGGGGGCAAAAATTTGGCGTTTCGTGGCAAGATTTAGTTTACAAAACTATTAATAATTATAATTTGTAACAATAAGAATAGGACATACATATGAAAAAAAATTTTTTTAATGTTTCAACACTTGTCTTTTATACTCAACTTCAATTAATAATGGTAACGAATATTAAATCGTTCGTAACTTTTTTGTCGGTCGAATTTTTTTATAAAAAATTAAAGTTTAAACTCCCACCTACCAAACAGAAAAAACGGCATATTAAAATTCGGATCCAATCAAAAATGACGGATTTTTGACCGCCTTCTCGCCAAATGTGCCACTTTGCGACGGTGTGTTTTTGCTATTAAACTACTGAAAATACTTATTATAATTATAATAAAAAGTGACAATAATTTTAAGCTAAAGCGTACGGAATATTGAAATAAATAATTTATAATACTGTAAAAAATTTTATGAACATAAAAAATAAATATCTGTGGCTTCCACATTGCACATTCATTTTTAATAATGAGACACCCTGTTCTACTTGAAAACATTTACAATAGCTAGTAATATATTTTGTAACTGTGTTATTTTTGCATTTACATAAAAAATATGATATACATTTTTTCCTTCTTATTGAACACGCCCTTGCTGATCTCTAGAGCGGCTATTGCCTTAAATTAAAAATTAATTACTAAGAAAAGTTTTACAAATAAAATAAATTTATTTAAAAATTAGCAACGTGTTTCCATTTTGCGGGAACTCAAAATACTCCTACATATCAATTGCATGAAATAGTGGTTTGTTTTTGTAATATATATTACACACATACATATACATTACTTGGTGGTTCTTCTTGAATTTGCAAATTGCACCCACTGTCGGTCGGTTTGACTATCATTAATTTTGTTTTAAATTGATAATTTTTTTTTGTGTTTAATTATTAATTATATTTAAATCAAAAATATTTTTTTATATAAATATAATTTGATTAAATTTTAAAGATAATTGTCGATTTTTTTAAATAAATGTAAAGAAAAATTTTTTGTTTTGATTTGCCGAAAATTAAGAAATAATGTCTATTACAACACTAATAGATTTATTAGAGCTTCAGATGCTCTCATAGAATTTGAGGCTTTCTTTAATGACATAAAAGATGAAGAATACACAGTCGACACTTTAATGGGGCAAAGTTTAGATTTTAATGGGGCAAAGTTAAGTTGACTCAAGAGGAGTGTTTGGTTTTTTGAAAAGTTGTAAGGATACTAAATATGGTCAGGGTGATGTTATAACGGCAAAGTATCGCGCTACACATAAGGCATATTTTACGTGCTTAGGTAAAGTAAATAGAAAGAAGCGTGAGTTTGAATCGGGAATTAAATGTAATAGTTCCCAGATTACACATCCGTGAAGTTCTGATGTTTCAGGTCATACTTTGTTGTTACCAACTTGGGACGTTAACACGTTTGAAGGGGACTATCTTTCTTGGCTCACCTTAAGGGATTTATTTACTGCGTTATATGTGAATAGTGCGCGTCTTAGTAATATTGAGCGGCTATGCCATTTGCGGCGAAAAACCAGTGGCACGGTAAAACATATCGTCTCTAAATGCCCATTTCCGAATGAGAGTTTTCATACAGCATGGAAAAATCTTAGAGGCTTATGAAAACTCTCGTTCTTTTTAACCTTCAAGTACTAGATAAGGTGACTTGTGTAAATCTTAAGTCTATACAGAGGGGTATAAACAGCAGCATGTCTGCCTGGTCTATTTATGATGTGTCGACGGAGAATTGGAATTCAATTATTATTCTTATTTGTATTCAGAGACTTCCAAATATCACTATTACTTTGTGGGAACAAAGTATTAAGGACAAATTCGTTTAGTCCAAATGGAAAGATTAAGATGCCCTTCTCACGAAAAGGATTCAGACATTAGAATGTATAAGCGATACAAGGAAATCCTCACATAAAAAGAAAAAAGTTGTACAGAAGGTAAAAGTGCATTATGCGAGTTCGTTAACGTCAAATATGTGCGCCCTTTGTAAAAATCAAAGCAATTTTTACGGGATTGCAAACGATTTAAATATCTCTCAATTGCGGAAAGATTTTCAACAGTTAAAAAATTTCATTGTTGGGTTAATTGCTAATCGCGCGCACATGAGGTTAAAGAATGTAAGAGCATTCATAATTGTTCAAGTTGCAATACGAGGCATCATACCCTGTTACACAGGAATGTGTCTTCTTCGGAAGACTTTGTTAGAAATTCTTCTAATTCTAATAAGGCTGCGAGTTCAGGCGTTGATTTTACGCAGGATAACACTGTACCCATAGAGCCAGCCATCTACATACCTCGGCTCCTGTAAATCGTCAGGTATATTATGTTTCTCAGAATCGGACTTTATTATTACGGGCTGCAATGGTGAATATACGTCACCAGGGTATTACGTACCCAGCTCGAGCCCCGATTGATCCCGCTTCAGAAACATCATTTATTTCTGAACGGTTACAGAACTCTTTAAAAATTTGTGCGCATTCTACGAATCCCAAAATTTCAGGTGTAAGCCAAACGGGGTCTGCAACTATTAGAAAACTCTGTTCTATTAAAATAGGTTCTCTTTTTGATTCTTCGAGTTGCTTTGCGACTACGACACTTGTTTTACCGAAAATCTCAGGTAACCTACCATTCTTTATTCTAAAGGATGAATGTCGCAGGGACTTGCCAAATTTACGTTTGGCAGATCCTAAATTCTTTGACTGTGGGCCTGTCGATCTATTACTAGGTGCTGATTTGTATCCACTAATTATCACAGATGAAATACAGTGAAACGTTTTAGGGTCGTTGAAAGCTCAGAACACGGTATTTGGATGGCTTATTACGGGGCCTCTACGTCAATCTTCTTTGCAAGTTTATTTAACCAGAGTAGAATTTTTCGAGGAAGATAACTTAAACAGAAATTTACTTAGATTTTGGGAATTTGAGAAAATGCCGAAAAGGAAAATAATGTCGTCTGAAGATATGATTTGTTAGAATTTTAAGAGTACCGCTTGTAGGGATCTAGATGGTCCTTATGTTATAACACTTCCATTCAGAGCGGACTTTCCCGAAAAAATTTCTTTAGGTTCATCTAAGCGGAATGTTGTGTCACAGTTTTTAAAAAATGAGTCTTTTCTGTTACGAAAACCTCTGATAAAGAAACTGCATGACGACGTTGTAGGCGAATACTTATCTTTGGGTCATATGAGACCTATAATAGATAATTACCCTAATATGTTCTGTTACTTACCACAGCATCCGGTAATAAAATTGGATCGCATCTAAATTGAATGCATCTAATAAGACTTCTTGCGGTAGTAGTCTGAACGACTGTCTTTATGTGGGACCCACATTACAGACGGATCTGGTCTTGCTTATTCTACGTTGGCGACTTTTTAGGCTTGTTTTTAACTGTGACATAACTAAAATGTATCGGCAAATTAGACTGGATGAGAAACATACTCATTTCAGTGGGATTTGAACTTAGAAAATGGACATCTAATGAAAAGGCCATCATGGAGGAACTTCCTCCTGATTAAGTAGTTCAAAAACTCTTGGTCTTCAGTGGAATGCTTATTTGAACGCATTTTATTTTAAAGTGGATTCAATTGCGTTGCGATCTGAATATACGAAAAGGGAAGTTATGTCCATTATTATGATCATGCAAGGGGTTTGGAAGGATAATATAGAGTGGGATGACTTACTAGGGCTGACGACAAAGCGGAATGGGGAAGATTTGTTGCCTCATGCCATTATAAACATGTTTTTTCTGATGCCTCAGAGAAGGCATATGCGGGGGGCGATATATATACGTATTGAAAAGCCTTACGGCGACATGATTATTAATTTGTTAACCTTTAAGACCAAGGTTGCTCCCATTAAGTCAGTCTTTTTACCTCGTTTGGAACTTTGTGCTGCAATTTTAGCATCTGACCTCTTGAAAACTGTATTAAGCGAAATTGATGTGCCACTTCGCAGATTTACTGTTGGGTTGATTCTACGATCGTCTTTTCCTGGCTTAGAAAAGACGCGTGTTTCTAAACAACTGTTGTTGCCAACAGAGTTTGTAGGATTCAGGAAATTATTGGCAGTCATAATTGGCACCTTGTGAAGTCAGAGGATAATCCTGCTGATTTAGGAAGTCGAGGCATATCGCCCGCAGACTTTGCAAATTGTAATCATTGATGGCATGGGCCACATTGGCGTCAGGAAAAAAAATCTGAATGGAATCCGAAAAGTTTGACTATAATGGGCACTGATCTGAAGGCACGTGCTGTAAAATCTCATGCTTTATTTTTAGATGATAAAAATGATATTTTGGAGAGATTTTTTTCTTTTGATCATGCCATTCGAGTAATCGCATACGTATTTAGGTTTTTTTTTTTATAATTTGGCTCATAGGGGTCGCTATTCATATTAGTCAGTTAGCATCTCTGACGTAGAAGCAAAATAGGTAAAACTTCCTTTAGCCATTATTGCCCAAAAAGACCATTTTTCTGATGAATATGAGTGTCTTTTGGAGGGGAAACCTCTTTCTTCAAACAGTTCTCTTTTAACTCTAAATCCATTTGCGGATAAGGATAAAGTTGTTGGACTTAATGGGCGATTAGCTAAATCACTATCTTTAGTATACACGGAACGACATGCGATTTTGTTTCCATATTCTTGTTGTTTTACGCTTCTTTTGACGCAGTTTGTTCTTTTGATTTCAATTCATGGAGGAAATCAGTTGATGCTTAAGATTTTACGAGTCGAGTATTGGATTCCAACATTGGTCCGCATGGTTATCAACTTGTGTAATCATTGCATTCTTGATCGTAAGCGCTCATGTAGACAGATAATGGCTGCCTTACCGACGGCTAGTACTGTTTTGGATCGGCTATTTATGACTACTGTTGTGGACTTCGTAGGTTCATTTGATATGAAAATTCAAGTCAGGTTTTTAAGGTTTACTTCTGTATTTTGGCATGCTTTTCCACAAAGGCAATACATTGGAGACAGTATCAGATTTGACCACGGATACGTTTTTGGCTGCTTTTAATCGCTTTATGTCGAGAAGAGGTTATCCGAATACTATATTTTCCGATATTGGTTAGAAAAGGATTTTAAGACGTTGGAGATTTAGATAATGTGTTCTACGTTTAACAATAATGATTTGTCATGTCACGATAATCACTACAGAAAAGTTAAAGCATTTACTCACTACTTCTGCCTTCGGTGAAAGGATGTCTAGTTTGGTGTAAGTTTCCTGAAACGGACATATCTGTGAACGATTTAGTTGCTATTTGCCATGAACAGCTTTCTCCAACTTCTTGGAAATTAGGTCGTGTTGTTACGATATATACAGAAAGTGATGATCACATCCGAGTGGCTGACATACGGAAGGAAAATGGGATTGTAAGACGACCGATCACCAAACTGTTCATTTTGACCAACTAAAATTTATTGTTTATATCTTAACCTTCATTATTTCCTAGTACTATGGACGCTTTACCTACATTTTTTGAAGACGCTTTACTTGAGGATTACGGGGAAGCGATGGAGGTATCTGACGCAAGTGCAGCGGCAACAACGACTCGGTCTTTGAATGCGGCTCCCGAGCCAGTTTCTTTACAACCAGAAGAGACGGCTTCAAAGGTGGATTCGCCGTTTGTACGTACTTTGAAAGATAATGGCTAGGTTAATGCATCCAGCCAAGTATACAGCGCTGGCTCTAAAGCTACTCCTAAAATCACTTCTTGAATCAAGCCCAGTGCACCATATTGCGTCTTCTGCAAGAAAAATCACCCGTTAAGAGGTTGTTTCCGGTTTCGTAGCTTAACTCTCAAAAAAATGTTGCGACAGGTTTCAGTATTAGGCTATTGTTTGTGTTTTTTGTCAAACAACCATGCATAAAAAGATTGCTAAATTACCGGAAAATGCTTCAAATGTCAGGGAAATTACAACAACCTTTTGCACTTCTCGACTCGCAAGGTGTCTAAGTCCGCTGACGGAAAACAAAAGAAAAAAACCTGCTTCGTCACGTGCTTGTGCAACCCTTACAACTTCATTGCCACTTCGTTATGTGACAACCCTTTCGCCGATGCTTCAGACTAAGCTAGTCATAGGGAGTCACAAATATCAGATTCGTGCAATAGCAGATTTGTGTTGTAGCATTAGCTACTTTAATGAAGAGTTGGTTACGAAGTTGTGGTAGCTGTTTCCAGTTCATATATCGAATCCTGATCACGTCTATTTATGACTCTTCTAAACAAATTTCTATTACAGCAAAAGTAAAGAAAATCCACGGAATTAAAACCCCTATTGTGGACGTGGCGGAGATTGTGCGAGACCAGTTTCCGGGTTTTTAGTACGCGGACCCACCATTTTACAATTCAGGTCAGGTGGCTTTAGTTCTTGGTCCTGAGATTTGCTCCCAGGTTCTAACAGGAAGAAGTTTTTCTAGCCCGAGTTGTCTACTGGCACAATACACCATATAATAAAAATTCTCAACAAAAGTACAAACGTACGAACACCCTTTATTGTCTTTGCATTGCCAAATATGTTGGTGAAGTACAATCATATCAACTACGAAATACGAATAACTCCAGGCTAAGCAAAGCAAATACAACTGTTGGCTTCGAGAAGCAAAGTTAAATGAAACGCAACTTTTAAGAGCGACAAATAGAACAATCTTTATTTTATTTAGAACCGCAACTTCATTTATTTTAGAACACAATTTAAATTTTATTATTTTAAATTTTTATTCCGTATTTGTACGCTTTAAAACAATTTGTGTTTCACTCGCCCGTTTCTCTTATTAAAAAAGCCCTGAATAATGGAAGAAATTCCTTTATAAAGCAAATGAAAATAATTTTAAAAACCGCTATTAAGCAATTGGGCAACGAGAAAGAGGAGCAAAGCAAGCATACATACATGTAAATATGTACAAATATATATTATTCATATTTGTGTGTATGTTTGCTTTGAGTGAAAACAAGAAATTATTAAGTAAACATGAAGTAAATAGAAACAGTAAAGATTTTTTAAAAGTATTATGGTGGCGGCGGTAAAAACAATAGTAATGCAAAATCATTGTTTTATATAGGACTTCAATTATTTAAAACACAAACATTATTAAAACAGAACAAAATTAAATTTTGTAAAAGATAATAATCTTATTATTTTTTATAAATAGTTTTAAATTGTGAATGCAAATGAGCATTTTAAAGAATTATAAATACAAACAAACGTTTATTAAACAAAATCTTGCATATTTTGCCATTGTACGAATAAAACCCAATTGATTTTGATTGAATTAAAAATGCCTTTATTACTTTTGTGCAGATTTAAATTTAATTAAATTCTTTATAAAAAAAAAATTAATATAGATAGGAACATTAAGTTTCTTAATTTAACTGGAGGTATCCTCAATAGCCTAAAAAACTTAAACAAAACTACAATCAAAGTCCTTCTTCTAGTTCATAAATAAGATTATTACCGATTGGTATTTTCAAGAAAACTTACACGCTGATCCCTCTACGTAAATCAATTTTATGAAAGAAAAAGAAAGATTCCATAATAAAAGTACGTACCTAAGGCCCGCACTGAAAATGTGAATCATTTGTTAAAAAGAACCCACATGTAATAAATAAGCAAAAAACTTACCAAAATCGATTTTCTGAACGACTTTTTAAACCCTTCTTAAACAGGTAGATTATTATTGTATTATTATTCTTGTAATATATCAATTATTTTTTAAACGCTGCGGCTTTTTAAAAAAGAACACAGTACAATTTATACATACAACAGCAAAAACTATTATTTTTTTTAAAGATAAGGCCTATAAAAATTACTAGAATTATACTAGCATAGAAACAAATTCGACTTAAAATATAACGCATTAAATTAACAATATTATATAAAAGTGCAACAATCTCAAAAATAAGGTAGGGAGCAGGGTAGAAAAGAACTTTTGATAAAACAAAACGTTTCCGATTTCCAAATCCAAGCGCGTCATCGTTTGTTTGAATAGATCAAAAAGTACAACTTTAAACACGAATTCATTGAAAGTTTTGCTTTATTATTTTTAGGCGATAGGCACTTTTCTCTAAAATATATTGGAAATAATTCTTGCAAAAAACAAAGACTTAAAAAAAATTTATCTTTCTGTCTATAAAGGTTCAAAAGTATTGCCACTTATATAAAAATATTGGTACACCCTTTAATTTCCATATCCAAAATTTATACTTTTCATAGCTAACTTAGCACTACAGCTCCTTGTTAATTTCAACTGTCGAAATACAACTGTTCAACAGTTTGGCAATATACATCAAATTACATTAACAATTGGGCCAGCATTAAGTTTTCAAATTCAGATTGTATTTTTGTTGTTATTCCGGACTTAGCAATACAGTTCATTTGTTAATTTCAAGCACCCTTCTACGACTGTTCAACAGTTTGGCCATATACATCAAATTACATCTACAATAGGGGCACCTTTTAACTACAAAATTCAAATTTTATACTTGCTGTTGTGGTTTGCACTCAGATGTTTTTTTTTTTTTTTTGCAAATTTTAATTATCTGTCTACAACGTTTTAGCACTTTTACCGTATACGTCAAATTATATCAACTATTGCAATGCCCTTAATTTATAAATTAAAATATTAATACTTCTTATTATACCAAAGAAAGTAGTGAACATTCTGACTAATTTTCAAGTTTAGTGTACAAAGATTTAAAAGATGCGTCCATACAGGTTTAATTACATCAATTTTGGCAAAGCGCTGTAATTTCCAGATCCAAATTTTTTACTCGTGGTTATAGCGGAGTTAGCAATACAGGTATTGTGTAAATTTCAACTGTTTGTGTACTACTGTTTAAAAATATGGCAATATAAATCAAAACAAATGAACTATTGGGGCACCCTTTAATTTAAGATGTTAAATAATTACTAAATAATCGCCAAAAAGCTTATAGTACACTTTACTAAAAGCTAAATCTCTGCCAAATATACATTAATGCTTGGTACGGTTAATAAACTGTTATTCTACGCTTGTATCGTTATAAACACTTCTGCAAGCATTACTTTGAAAGTGGTCGAAAGTGGTCAAGCTTTATTACGCAGAAATGTCGAAAAGAAAATTGTTTATTAAAGAACGCGAAATAATAAAATAATAAATTACCGCAAAGAAGCAAATCTTCCAACGAAATTTCTTAAATTGTTGGAAGATCAAAATCAACAGACTAACAAGTGATAAACCGCTTCAAAAAAGAAAAAGAATAGAAAATAAGCCTAGAAGTGGGCGTACTGAAAAATTAGCTGATGGGAAAGGCGGGCTGTTATTTCAATTGCTCAGAAAAATTCTTTTGAACGAGCAAAAAAAATAGCGTTGGATCTGGAATACTTATACAATAAAAACGCATCTGCAAAAACGGTTCGTAGAACCATAAAAAGGCTGGTCACCCGTCACGAGTAGCTCCAAAAAACCCCTTTTTAAATGAATGAAATATAAAAAAAACGGCTAGAGTTTGCATATCCAGTCTGTCAAGTATGTATATGTTTTTACAATAAAAAAAAACAAAAGTTGTTTATTAATTGACTTTGAATAAGTAACTTTATTTCTTTAAAGTAATATTTTTTAATACAAATTAATTTCGAAATGTGTTTACTATTATATAGGAAAAACAAAAGTAAAACAAAGATTAAAACTATAATAAAGTGACAAAAAATTAAAAATGTTTCATTATTTTAATTTTAAGAAATTGCTTTTACATTTTACAAAAACTGTATAAGAAATTTATATAATGTGGTTTAATATTTGGCGTGGCCTCCATTCATTATTAACTTTTGCAGGTCATATTCACTAGGAATTTTGTTCCATTCTTCTAATATTGCACTTTTTACTTCTCTGCGATTTTTGGGATGCCTTTTTGCAACTTTTTTCTTGAGACATGACCAAACGTTTTCAATTGGGTTCAAGCCTGGACTCTGGGCTGGCGTGTCCTTTTTTGCAATTAAACAATTACCACATTCTCACTGTGTTCTTCTTGAGCTTTGGGTCGTTATCTTGATAAAACTTGAATTGCGGCTGATTACCGTTAACTAGCCTGAATTCGTTTGCACATTGCACTAAATGGTTCCTCAGTATTTCTAAATATTGCTGCGCATCCATGGTATTTTCAACAAAAACTAAATCTCCAACTCCGAAATTTTTTCAAATTTTACGGTCGGAACAATGTTTTTGTTTTGTAAGGCTGCCGCCATACTCTGTTTTGACCATCATTATAATAAAGCATTACTTTACTTTCGTTACAATATATGACGTCGTTTCAGTAAGAAGTGGTTTCTTCCTAGCAGCTCTTGATGCACAGTGACTCTCATTAATATTCGGTATTTTTATTTCGAGTTGTTTAAACGAGAAATTCAGCAAGAAGGTGAATAAAACTCATAATTTTATGTTTTTGCAAGGAAAATATATTCATTTTTTGTGAAATTTAAATAAACTCTTTCAATATTATGTCAAAAGAAATAAACTAATATCTTGTTGAAAAACCGTTATTATTTATAACCTCTGCTATACGGTTAGGCATATTATAAATAATTTTTTTTAAGTAATCTGCAATGATCTTATCCCATTTTTCCTGCAGTCTTTTTTTTAAGAAAATTTATTATTTAGAATCTTTTTTATATTAATTTATTTTAATTGTGCTTGATTCCTTCATATATAAATATCTCATGATATTCCCATGAAATATTTATTATTTTAAACTAAAAAATAAAATGTATTACTGCGGGGAAGGCATATCCATATGGCCATTTCACTACTGCTCATACAGCTCATCAGTGCATTCTACCCAAATTTTATAAAGAAAACCTTCACTGCCTTCAATAAAAACCAGTTTTTTAATTAATTTTATATTTGCATAAAATATTAATTCAGATTAATTTGGCGTCAGCACCTTTAAGGCATTATTGAGGCTAAGTTGTCAAAATTTATAAACATATGTACAAATAAGTAATACGAATGTAACTTAATTATATTATATAAATTGTATTATAAAAGTTTGCATCAGAAGCAATTCAAATGTTGAGCATAAATGATCTTTTAAGGAGAATTTAAAAGACGAAATTCTTTCAATAGATTTCAATTCGTTTAGTAATGCATTGTACTTTAAAGCACCTTTAAAATCGATACGTTGTTTGGTTTTTCCTAATCTGCATCTTGGAGTTCTTAAATTTGTTCTGTTTCGAGTGTTAAAATATGTTTGATTAGTTGAGAAAGGAATGGTGCAATAGCCCATATTATAAAGATTTTTAAAAACAACTGTTAAAGTTTGGTACTCGTGTAGTCCATAAACTGGCAGAATTGTTTTGCAAACGTCTTTATACAATGAAACTGTTGAAAATGTAATTGGTAGGTTGTATACTGTCTTCAGTGCTTTGTTTTGCATGCATTGGAAAGATTTTAGATGACTATTGTTTTTATTATGTGCATAGATAACTGCCAAATAATTCAAATGTAAATGTATTAACGATTGATAGATCATCAATTTAGCTTTTTGGTTTAATTTGCACTTCAATTTGTATAAAATATCAATTGCTGGTGATATTTATTGTTTAATATAATTTATATGTAAGTCCCAGCATAGATTGCTTTGCAAAGTAATACCCAAATACGACGTTGAATGTGTTTCACATATACGTTCTCCGATTACATATACAAAAAAAACATCATTATGATGCGGTGACTGCGGTCTGAAGCGAATAAGTTTTGTTTTCCCTGGGTTCAATATCAACATGTTTAACCGTGCATATTCAAAAAGTAATGCAGCATCTCTTTCAATATTAGATTTTAATGCTAAATCATTTTGAAATGGATATAACAGACATACGTCATCAGCAAGCATATACAGTTTTCCGGTTAATCCCAAATTTTTCAAATCGTTTAGATAAATTATAAATAATAGCGGGCCCAATCCACTCCCTTGAGGCACTACATACTGTACAGAACCAATAAAACTTCTTGAGTTGTTTATCTGAACATATGGCTTCCAATAGGAAAATAACTTTCAAAAAGCATAAGCTCACGGTCTGTAACACCATAACATCTTAATTTTTGTAATAAAATATGATGATCGACTAGATCAAAGGCCTTTGTAAAATCGAAGAACATCCCGGCTACTCCTGCAAAACCATCATTCATTCAATTACAAATAAATTTAACGACATTTAACACAGCATCTTCTGCACCGCAACCCTTTCGAAAACCAAATTGCATAGCAAAGAAATAGAGCGATATTTATCAACAGTGGTTAGATTAGCTTCTTTTGCTATTGGGACTATCTTATGAATTTTCAATACATCTGGGTAGATTGAATCAGAAACCATCTTGTTGAAAATGGCAACCATTATTGTGTTATTTCTTCCTCACAATTCTTTACAAATTTTCGAGATATATTGTCATTTCCAGGACTTTTGTTAATCTTCATATTTCATGAGTATCATTTATGGTAGTATTATTTTATGAAAAATAAGACTGTGATCTAGAAATTGTTCGGAGAAAGAGAAAGTCACCAGGATAAATTTGAATCTGTTGCTTCAAGCTCATCTACCTTATTAAGAAAGAAATTATTAAAAATGTTAACTGTAACTTCTTCATTCGTAATTATTTCACCTCGAGAATCACGAGTTTATGCTTTTACTACTTGAACGTCCAGGGGTATTATTAATGAAATTCCAACATTTTTTGCTGTCATTTTCCACTTTTTTAAACACTCAATGTAATAATTGTTTCTATATACTTTACTGGCAATTTTGATCACTCTACTTATTCTTTTTAGTTTAACTTCAATATTTTGTTTGTTTCTTGATTTTCTTCTTTTCTTCAAAAGCTTTTCTTTTAATAACATTAATTGCTGGAGATTACCATTAATCCACGGCGCAACTTCAGAACGTAACAATTTTTAACTCTTTGTGGCGACATTCGAATGACTAATAGCACATTTCACACAAGAAACCAGCATATCTGTCAGATCTAAAGCATTTAACGGTAGTAAATTTTTAGGTAAATTGTGATTTAAATAACTTTTAGCTTTATCATAATCACAGTAGAATTTTGATAATTTAACATGTTCCTCGATTATAATATCATTTTGGAGTTTGCAACTAATGATGTTGTGATCCGATAAGTTACATTCAATCGAATCCACAAAAATTCTGTCAGAAAAGTTACTAAAAACGTGATGTATGCAAGTACTGCTGGTAGGTCTCGTTATCATACCATGTGCGTTTTGACAATCATAGTTTTGAATCATTGTTAAAAGTTCCGTATATAGAGGATTTCGAAATAGATCACTGTTAGAATCGCCAACAATAATAAGAGGATTCTAAACATAATCATTTAAAGTTCGTCAAAATAATTTATAAAATCATTAACGTTGCATTTCTGTGATCTGTAAAAGGAAATTATTCTCAATGGCTTCCAATCAACTTTAAAATTACTCACAGTAACAACCAAACTTTCAACAAAATTGCTACTTCTAAAGATTTCAACAGAAAATTTTATATCTTGATTAATATATATAACGAAGTACCACCATAACCATCTTCTCGGCAACAATGTAAACCCTCGTATCCAGGAATTTTATAAATTTGCTTTACCTTTTCAGCAATCCAGGCTTCTTGTACTGCTATTACATCTGGTAACTTAGAAAAATCGGATAAAATCAATTTAAATTCGTTGAACTTAATAAGAGATGAAAAACTTCTGATGTTAAAACTACATTTCAAATTACAGAGATATGTAATAAAGTTTGAAAATTCTTTAAAATATTGGTTTTGAATCAGATAAAAATTTGAAATATAAAACTCAAAAAAAAATTAAAAAAGAAAAAAAAAATTAAAAAATATTCTTATGAGGTAGAAACGTAAGACCCCGTTTGCTGATATAAAGCCCCAAACCATCACGTGTCCACCTACGTGTATCACTGGGTTTACGCCAGACCATTGTTCTTCCATCGCCACCAAATATATTGAATTTGCTTTCATCAAGGAAAATAAAGTCTTTCCACCAACTTTCGTACTTTTTAATATGAATATTTGAAAATTTGAGACGATATTTCCTATTCTTTAAATTTAGAAACGGATTCTTACGATCAAGTCGGCTATTGTACCCATGCCTTTTAACTGCTCGACGTATTGTTTCCACAGATACAGTCCCTTTTAATTCCTCCTTAACTTCACTAACTATTTTAGGAGCACTTAACCGCGGATTACTCTTAATTTTTCTAACAATAAAGCGCTCATCCGCTTCGATTAATTTTTTATGCTGACCGGATTGTTTTTTAATATCAATGCGGCTTTCGTTTTTGTATTTTCAAACAATGTCACCGACAGTCTTAGCCTTCATACTTAATACGTCACCAATATTTTTGTACGTTATTCCATTATTGTAATGAAAAATGACCAATTCTCTTTTCTCCAATGAAGTATTTTTACCTTTACGAACCATTGCTCATAATAACAAACAAATCAAACAAAAAACGTTACAAGGCCAATAGTTGTTAAATCACGTTTTAATTTGAATTTCATAAAGTTCAATTTGTCCGTTATAACAAACATTTTTGCACAGTTGCAAATTACTTGGTTGTATTTTTCGGCAGAATGAAAAAACCGAATATTAATGAGGCATATATTTTAAGCATTTCAATTTTTCTATTTTAATTTGTTTAATTATGTAAAACATATATATCACAGAAAAGAAAAAAGAAACAGCATTACTAAATATTTAGAAGATGTCTTAATGCACAGAGGACGAATTTAGGCAACATTATTCAGTTTATATTCAATTACTTTTTACAGCTATTGGCAATGTTTTTAAAATATTTTTTATTTTAAGCGTCTAAAACCACTAAAATAAAATTTATTTAATTAAGTCAGCACCATTGGTATTTTAGGATGTTCAATTGTTTTTTTTTTTTTTCGTTCCATCAATTTCGGACTACTTTGTCAAATTCAGAGAGTAATTTATTTTTTACTCTCAAAAGTCCGGACTATTTTGTTATGCATCTGGAACAGACCTATTGAGTGTGTGTTGTTTTTGTTTCATTTTTTTTTTTTTCAATTACATCCATTTTAATTTTTTTGTTGCTAAAACACATTCGAGAAGAATTGAAACAATAAAGTCAAATAGAATTTTATTTGGAAATTATAAAAAATAGGGATTTTGGAACAATTACTATAAAATAAAGTATAATTGTAAAAACATGTACTTGACAGACTGTATGTATGTTCATAAAGAATTAATTTTAGGACAAATAGAATTCACAAACAAAATTTTAACAAGGACAAGTACGTTATGTTAATTGTGTGCCTCCAACCTCTCAATACTTCCCTTTAACAAAAATTTCCTATGAACATCCCCACACACATTGATTTATTTATTTACAAAATATTAATATATACGCATGTGTGTATGAATCTGTTCATGTTTAAAATATGAATAGTATTGTATTGTAAAAATCCTTGCACACGGCCGAAGGCCGGCTATCCAAGAAATCTTTTGAACAAATAAAGTTTACGGCCATCGCTCCACAACAAAAAAGTTGCCTACTAGGTGCAAAATGCAATTATAAGCAAAAAATGTTAAGTGAAAAATTTGGCGGCAACCCTTAGTTTCGGAGTTACCGACCTCCAAAATTGTTATATATATATCGAGTATTTGATTATGGAATGGGACAATATAGGTATCAATTTGACAAAAAAAAATAAATAAATAAAAAAATTTGATAACGTTAAAAAATTTTTTTTCCATATAAACAACTTCTATTAAAATCATTAACAGTCAACGATCATCACTTGCCGTGTACGGACGTAGTTTCTTGACTCCGCTTATATTCTTAATGTTGTTTTTTTTTTTTTTTTTTTAAGAGAATAACGGTTTATAGTTATTTTAAGTTCTTTATTTTCGTGCGTTGCTTCTTTTCTTTTATTACACCAAAAAAAAAAGATATCTGTATTAAATAAATGTTGTCATACCTTTCGGTGAAGACCGTAGTCACTGGCTGTTTATATCGTACGTTTGGCGAGCGCTTTCGATGTGAGAACATCATTTTCAAGCCGCGTTTTGATTAGTACTGGTTAGATAGTGTAAGGTGTTTGTTGCATAGATAGTGGTGGGTACAGGTAGTTTTGTCCGTTAGGATGGTGTCTATTTAAATGGTATTATGCAAGTACATTGCCTGATATCTGTGATGTTTATTGAAGGTATATAATTTTAATATTTCAGTCTTTTATTATTGGGTAGGTAAGTGTGACCATCTGTGGGTATTTTCCGTTTGTAAGATTGTTTTAATAATTTTAGTGGTGTAAAAATTGTGTCCGATGTTCTATTTACCTGTTCGTTAATAATATCTCCTTTAATCGTTCGTGTTTTGTATACTTCCATGTTTTCAAGAATTTCCAGTCTTCCTCCTTTTTTACTAGGATGTATTAATCTCATACATTCATCTATTTCCCTTGGCTCAGGTTCATGTGTGTTAAGGTGTATTGCAAAGTTGGAGTCTTCTCTTTCCGTTTATATATCGTATGGGTTCTGTGAACCTTGTTCTTAATGTTCGCCCAGTTTGTCCTAAGTCTGTATGGTTGCAGGTGCAAGTAAGTCTGTATTCTCCGCTGGTGTTAAATTTATCGGTTTTTTCTGTTGATGTCTTGAGATTGTTTCGTAAATGTTGCTCGTCTTTAGTGCTGTCTGTAAACATCTTTCTGAAAAAGGTAAGTTAATCTATATATTTCTGGTCCTGTGTAAGTAAAAACGTGTCGTCGTGTTGTAGCGATTGCCTCCTTGATTTCTTTCTTTTTGTTTAAAGTGTTGTATTGTCTAAGTAGTTTGTCGATAGTAGTGCAGTTGTAACCGTTATTTTTAGCTATAGTGTAAATTTTGTCGAGTTCTTTGTTATATTTTGTCTGGAGAAAGTGTGACTGCCTTAAGTCTGTGAATCATGTGTCTAAATGCTGCGAGTTTATGTTGGGTGGGATGGTTTGAGGAACTGTGGATAGTTGTTTCTGTTGTAGTTGGTGTTCCTCCTGTTATTGTTATGTCAAGATAATGTGAAGTTCTGTCTTGCTCTTTTTCTATTGTGTATGTGATTTTGTTATATATTGTATTTAAATTCGTCAGAATTTCTTCAGCGTTGTCCTTTTCAAGGATGCACATTATGTCGTTTACATATCTGTAATAATGAGTTATTTTATGTTTTTTCATTAGTGTTTTAACGTGTAGTTGTTCTAAATGTTGCATAAAAATCTCTGTGAAAATTGCGGATGTCGGATTTTCATATGCCGAGTCCATCAGGTAAATTATAAAAGTTGTTGTTAAATCTAAAGTAGTTTTGTTTAAGAATCGTTTTTACAATATCCATTATTTCGTTGATATATTGATTGTCGTATAAATTAGAAAGTATGTTACGTAGACTAGTAAACGTTTCTTGCGTGGGTATTGATGTATATAAATCCTTAATGTCGATAATTTTTATGTCCTTAAGTTTGTTGATAAGGTCTTGTGTTTTCTGCAACATGTATATGTTCTGCAAATTTATTTTTTCTTTTAATAATATGGTGAGGTGCTTAGCCAAGTTATATGCAGGTGCAGGTTTGTAATTTACTATATTGTCCTTATGAATTTTGGGTTTTGCTCTAAATGTAGGGGGTCCTGGATTCATGTATATGTATAGTATAATTGCAAATAGACACCATGGCGCCTTGCTCTACAAAATCTAACTTAAGTTAATTAAATTTTACTTTTCACTTACGATTAGGACATAGCTGTTTTCGAATACTACAATGGGACATGAAAGGTTTCATAAACAATATAAATGAATTACAGCTTTTAATAAAGGAGCACAATCCATCTCTCATATCCATCCACGAAACACACTGCACACACAATTTTAAATCTATTCCTCCTAAAGAATATTCTGCCTATTTTTTTTAATTCACTCCTTAGTTCTACATCCTAACAAGGTGTTGGGATAATGATAAAAGAAAATATTCCTCATAGAATTATCCATACTAATCGAGCATTGCAGTCGTTGATTATAGAGACCCAACTTATTACAAAATTTTCATTAATTTCTTTATATTTACCACCAAGTCAATCCTATTCTAAACAGGAACTTACACAACTGTTTGACTTCATAACAAATCCAAAACTTGTCAAACACTTTTAAGTTCAATATCATAGAATATACTGGATGAGATGTATAACAGTGACCATTATTATAAAAATCAACTTAAAAAATGACACTGGCAAATATAATTTTAACCCTAAATTTTTTATTAAGTATGCGGATTGGAAAAGGTACTCAAATTCGGTCGATGAGAAATTATGTAAGAGACCTCTATCTAGTAATATAAATAAAGAGGCTTCATTGATAACAAAATCAATAAGAACTGCTGCTAATATTTCAATACCACAATCATCATTAAAGAAAAGAACACATGTGCCATGGTGGAATAAGGGTCTAGATTTATTGCGTAAGGATTAAATAAATGCCTGGAAATTGTTAAAAAAAAAACTCCTACAACAACTAAATAAAATACAGAAAAAATAACGCGATATTTCTAAGGGAAATGAAGATCCGAAAGGGGATTAGTTATGAAAGCTTTACGAGAAGTATAAACCGTGACTCAGCAATACGTAAAATATGGAGCAAATTTTTTTTTTTTTTATTTAACCAATTATTCAAGCCCTTAAAGGCCATATATCAATAATGTAGCTCAAGAAAATGAAAAGAATAAAATTAGATATGTACATTAGTATTCAATTAACATATAAATGTATGAAAGTAATACAATTTAATACTGTTCAGTTAGTTTTATTTTATTTTATATGTAATTAAAAAGTAATGTATATGTGTGTAACAATTTTGAAATTCAATAAAGTAATTGTATGTATGTAAATATATACATATAAGATAATATTTTAGCTGATTGTTTATCTGTTAAATTTCCGTTAATTCCACTTTAATCATTTTCAAATATATCAATTAATTTTATTTTAAAATTTGCCTTTGATAAATGAAATCTTTTTAAATTTAATGGCAAAGCATTCCATAGTCTACAAGCCCTCACCCAAAAGGACCTCTCCATCGTTGAGTTACCTATTCTAGGAAAAATCAGGTTCGGATTCCTAGTTGATCTGGAGAAGTGAAACAAATTTGATAAATTTATAGGAGATTGTGTTGAATTGACTTGTTGTAAAGTAAGCAGAACCTCTACATTCAAAAAATCGAGGAATGAGCAATTTAAGAACATTTTAACGTGACGAGATACGTGCATATTTATGTTAAGATTGAAAATGAATCTGACAATACAGTTAACAACTAGATTCACCCGCTTGAGATTTTTTGCTGTAGTACCACTGTAAACAACCATACAGTAGCAAATATAAGGCATGAGGAGGGCATGTGCAAGCAAATGTTTGATATGTCTTGGTAAATAACAGCTGGAACTAATTTTTATAATGTGATTCTCAAAAAGCAGGTTTTGTCAACTATAACACCAAGGCAGTTAAGCGAGTCAACAAACGGTATGTGTACGCCTCCTAGTGTAATACTGAAACCTCCATCCAAATAATTCCCTGGCTTAAATATAATCGCCTTAAATTTACTAGGATTAAAAAGCTGTTTATTCTGTGTAGCCCAATCACAAGCTAATTGTAACGTATAATTAATAGTTGCTACATGAGCATCCAGAAATTGGTATTCACAAGAAAACAATAAATTTGTGTCATCTGCGAATTGAAAACATTTACAGAAAGGTGAGCCAACCATTTTCTCGAAATCACTGACGTATATTAAAAATAGTAATGGACCCAAAATCGTTCCCTATGGTACCCCGCTAACACAATTTAAGGTTGTTGGACTAACTATATTATTCCCAACAAATTGTTTCCGTCCACTTTCGTATGAATACAATAACTTACATGCAAAGTAAGAGAAGTTAAATTCATTCGCTAGCTTATAAATTAAAATGCAATAGTTAACCGTGTCGAAAGCTTTACTTAGGTCTAATGATACATACCATGGTGGAGATTTTACCAATATTTATGTTCTGGCGTATCTCATCAGTTAGACTCAGTAGTAGAGAAGACGTACCTCTACCATTTCTAAATCCGAAATGAGAATTACTCAACAGATTTTTCGAGTGAATGTACTCTAACATTTGATTTTTCATTATAAGTTCTAGGGTCTTAGATAAACTAGAGTGTATGCTTATATGTCGATAATTGTGTATATCAAAGTTTTTATCTTTTTTTGGTATGGGTATAACTCTAGAAGTATACCATGTAACGGATAGTGTGACGTTAAAATGATAGTGTTAAAAATGTGGATAAAATAGTTTTTAATATGAGGAAAAATCTATTTTATAAATTTATGGGGCAGTTGATCGGAACCTGAAGCATTAGATTTAATAGAGTAAATAGAGTAAATAGCACAACATAGCTCAACCTTCTCAATTTTCCTAAAGTTTTTATAAGAATTATCGGATTCATTTTGAGATGTTACAAAGAAATTGTTAAGCGCATCCGGATCATGATGATCAAATTGAGCGGAACTAGTAACCTGCCTATTGCTGATAGTTTTCCATATATCCTTGTAAGGGCAGTTTTGAAACCTTTTTTTCCCAATATTGGACCTTCAGTTTTCTCGATAAGCTTTTAACATTATTTCTATATTTGCAATAGGTCACCTAATTTAAAATACACCATCGTGAACGAAGAGTGCAACGCCGCCGCCCCTCATAACATTACGATCATTCCTTATAATATTATTATTCTGTATTCTCAATTATTGTCAGAAATGTATGGTTTTAGCCAAGTCTCTGAAACAGCAAAAATGTCAGTTAAAGAATCTTCAACAAGCAATTTAAACTCATCAAATTTGAAAATATTCAACCTTGGGTTTATGCTCTGTAAGTTAATGTGCGCTACTTTCAAACAACTTTTATACTTTAAGAAGTTTTTTCTCAAAAACCTATTATCATTTACAATCGGACCTAAATTATTTAAGGAAGATATATTATCAATCATGTTTTATGAAGGGAAAAATAAAATAAGGAAAATGAAAAAAAAAATATAATCGAAGAATGCGAAAAAGATATGTATGTACTTATGATTATGATATTGTTTAATATTTTTTTTAATGTACCATGTTTAACTTGGCTAAGTAACTTAAAAATAAGCCAATAAATAAGAAAATGCATTGCTATAAAAAAGGGTGAAATAAATGCATACGAATTTAAGAGATCAATACATTGAACATAATTTACTTCAAAGATATATATATTATACGAATACGCATATAAATTTTAAGGTAAGCTGTAATAAGGAGACATCGTAGGAATTACTGTATGAGAATTTTTTCAGGATGTAACCAGCGGCAAATGTGGCGTAAAATAAAAACTGTGGGTTTTCTTAGGTCAGACGGATATCCAAGGTTTCCTTTTTCCTTAGATGAATTTAATCAATTTTCTTGCATGACTGACATTACTGATGATGACACAGATTATACAGTAAGTTCGGAAGGATTTAGTTTTTCGAATGTTAATGAGAACGATGTCTTAAATGCACTTTTCAGTATTAAATCTGAGGCTGTTGGTGCTGATGGTATACATATTCGTTTTTTAAAATTTATTGCTCCAGCCATACTACGTCATTTAACGTTTATAATTAACAAAGTTTTGACAACTTCAGTTATTCCTAAGATATGGAAAGTTGGTAGAATAGTACCGATTCCAAAGATTAAGACACCTCGAAATTGTTCCGATTTCCGCCCTATTAGTATATTGTCGGTCTGTGCTAAGACATTAGAGATTATTATAAAAGATCAAATGATGTCGCATCTGAATAAGGGCAATATGATTCACTCGTACCAGTCAGGATTTAGAGATGGATATAGCACTACTGGTGTTATCTTAGATATCACGGAGTCCATTAGGGAAAATTTGGATAAGAAAAAAGTTAGTGTATTAATATTTTTAGACTACTGTAAGGCATTTGACTCGATCAGTCATAAACTTTTGATAACTAAACTCTCCCGTTTCTTTGGTTTTAGCTCCAGTGCATGTAAACTCATTTTTTCTTTTCTGACTGAACGTTGTCAGTTTGTTCAAGTTGAACAAAGGGTCTCTCGTATGCTTTCAACAAATCGAGGGGTACCTCAGGGTTCCATCTTGGGTCCCGTATTATTTCTTTTGTATGTTAACGATATTTTTCATGAATTATCTTTCTTTAAGGCGTATACTTATGCTGATGATATTCAGCTACTAACAGCATTTGATTCATTAACTTTGCACGAATCTGTGGAACGAATAAATTGTGAGCTTGATCACTTAGCTGCCTGGTCACAACGTAACTTTTTGCAATTAAGCCCTACGAAATGCAAAGTTATGATTTTCTCCAAAAATACGATTCCTTTAAATATTGTGCTTAACAATGAACTGTTGGAAATTGTGCCTCAGTACAAAGCGCTTAGTATTATTTTAGATGACAAGTTAACATTTAATAATCACATAAATTTAGTTATCTCTCGCCTATCTTGGACGTTAAGAAGACTTTATAGTGTTGCTTTTTACTTGCCTTTGCCAATCAGACGTTGGGTCGCCTTGTCTTTGTGCGTACCTTTGTGGATTTATGGAATTGAAGTATACTCCTGCACTAGTGTTTTAAACATGAATAGGTTAAAAACGGCTTTTAACAAAGTGATTCGTTATATATTTAAACTTCGTTTGGGTGACCATGTAAGTGAGTATTATGCCAATATACTACGTTGTAGTTTTACTCAATATGTTCAGTTAAGACGAGTAATATTTTTTTATAAAACTATGAAATATGGGAAACCTAACTATTTACTTAATAAATTTAACTTTGTTACCTCTAATAGAACATATTCATTACTTTGTCCAACACACGTTTCTTTGACAATGGCAAGATCATTTCGGGTAAATATTGTAAGATTATGGAATACGGTTATACCTTATCAGGAGCGAAGATTTTCACACACATTATCAAACTTTGCAAGTATTTTTTTACTGAATTTGTAATAAATTTCCGGCGTTAAAATAATTATAATTATAGCTAACTTAACACAGTGGTTTTTATACTGCGGAAGTTGCAAAAATTTGATAATTAAGAGGCTACTTCAATGAAAATCATCTCAAATAGTTCTTTCCAGAAACTTATAGGTGTGTGCAAATTCAGGTATTAATATACATATATAGAAATATTAATTAATTATCCACATTGTATTTTATTAGTAACATAAATTGCTTTTGTATTGTAGATTAGCCAATTAGGCCCTATGGGCTTGCGGCGTCCTTTACTTTTGAAAATAAATAAAAATAAATAAATAAATAACATGTTAATAGTTTTCTGCATATTTCGAGACGCATTCATATCCCAGTTTTCATCTATTTGTTACTCAAGACTTGTGGAGTTATGTAGGTTGAACAAGGTGCAAAAGTCTTCGATATTAAGAAATTTGTTGGTATTATCAATAAAAGTAACATTGACTTTAGATTCAGCAAAATTTACCAGTCTAAACTTTGAGATTTTGTTTTCTTTTTTTAATTTACGACATAAGAACCGGCAGTTGGTGATAGATAATCATTTAGGAAAATACGTTTGTTTATATCAGTATCGATTATCGAAGACAGACATAAATTTTTGAATTTAAAATAATTGTCATAGCACGATCACGCTTCTGTGTATTATTTAACTTTACAATACCACTGTTTCCGTGATTAACAAAGTAGAAGCTATTTATGTCATAGGGATGCAGACTGATTTGAAGATTCTCAAAAATTTTGATTATGATATCATTGATGTTCTTCTGGTATTTTGGTAAACCATTTATCACAATGTCGGGACGATTTACACGTTTAAAAAGTGCTTCATTTTGAGCTTCAAGTTGGCTGCATTTAAATAACACAAAAGTGTATGTACAAAAAAAAAAACAGAAAAAGATAACGGAACATAGATAACAAGCAGAAAAAAAATCACACAGAGGGCATGACACAATACTTACTACTAGATCTTTGTGTTTATGCCGAAGACCTACATATTTTATGCAAAAAAAATTAGTAATGCTGAATGTAATGCACTATTACAAAATGTTTTAAATGAAATCAACAATTGGTCAATAAAATCCGGTGCCAAACTTTCTATAAATTTGTGCAAAAGCTTTGTGACTTTAATTCACATAACGTGCTTATTGAAAATGCTGAAAATATCAAGCAATTAAAAATCTTGGATGTTATATTTACAGGAAATTACTCCTGGAGAAATTATTATTTATCACTGAAGAAACCTTTAATCCAGAGAGCCAATATAATTGGCTTCCTTTCCAGCAAAAAAAGCTTTATTCATAAAAGCTCGCTAACACACTTAACCAGAACAATAACACTTAATAAAATTGACTATGCACTTTTTATCACTAGGAATACCCCAAAAACAATTATAAATCTTATTAAAGGCATTTACCACCAAGCAATCCGATCCAGTATTTATGATTTTCGAACCACACCGACAAAAAATCTCCTAACAGAATCCGGCTTACCGTCATTGGAAGATCGGATACATAAAGCTAAACTAAAACCTACATTAAAAATAGTTTTTTTCAATAACTTTGTAATTGACACTGAAAAAAACAACTTGTCGCTAAAAGACGCTAACGGATTTCATCTGCTAAAGGAGAATCCCTTCGTCGTGGTACTACTTTAAACATTTATACTCCCAGTAAACCTGTTAAATATACCTATCCTCCGTGGTGATTAAAAAATAAGCTTTGTGATACTTCTTTGTCCAAATTCAGTAAACAAAACTTCTCTATTGAAATCTTTACTAAACTAAAATCTTAAGCGGAAATTCATCTTATTCAATTGTGAAAAGATATGGATCAGCCATAAGGTTGAAAATTTTCCCAGAATATGCTTCAATTTTCACCGCCGAGGCAAGTGCCATAATCAATGCCATTTTCATTACATTAGATAGAAAACAGAAAACATTAATTTGCACATATAGCTTATGAGTTACCAAAGCAATATGTAATCCCTTATTTCGGAACTGGAATATAGTGATATCCGTGATATTTTAATAAGTAACCCTGATACACTAAAAATATTATGGGTACCAGGACATGCTAATATTAAAGGTAATAATAAAGCAGACGAATCCGCAAAATTTGCCAATAGTGCCCCTTTGATAATGGAAAATCAAACAGAAAATATGGATGTAAAATGTTTAATAAAAAATCATCGCCGACAAAGGAGATGTTTAAATTAAATTTAAATTGCAATCAACCATCTTACCCTATTAATTTCGACAAACAGCAAATCAAGGTCTTTTCACGTTTACGCTTAGGGCACTCACATGTAACACACAATTAACTTTTCAATCTAGAATCATCTTTGGCCTGTCCGAAATGTGGTTCAATCCTGTCCGTTGATCATATTCTTTTACACTGCAGTCACTTCGTTAATGTTAGGTATTCTATTTTTGGATCCTTAAATCCAAAGAATCTCTTAAAAAATCCTTCCTTCGATAGCATAGAAAAAATCAACAACTATACATACATATATCTCAAACTAGATTATTATTTAAATATTTTTTGAATTTTCTCAGATTTAAATAGGATATTATAATAAATGATTCATGTAATTTTAAGTTAGTTTTATTTTCGCACAATTTTGTTATTTTAGTTAGAGCCGATAGTCTTAGCAGCTAGTGCTCCTTAATTTGTGTTAGATGTATAATTTATTATGGATCTAATAAAATATAATAATAAAATCATTAAGTTCAGCAGGAATAATTTGCAAAAAAAAAGTTATCTAGAGAGTTTAAAATGTTATTTTAGGCAAAACATGATATGTAATAATTTTCGTAAAGATTTCCTGCGTAGCAGTCCTTCGGCCGGCCGCAAACATTTTAGTACGAAAGGTTAATGTTAAAAAAAATCTCGTTGTTTGGCCTTTACGTAAGTTTTGATACATTAATACTATTTTGTAATTCGTTTAGTTATAAGTTAGAATGTAAGAGAAAAAATAATAGAAGATAAAATCTTTTTGCGTAAGAATTCGGTTTGACCCCATGAGAGTAAACAAGGGTTAAATTGTTTTTAAATTCATCACACAGTTCAGTTGACCTTCATTTTTTAACGGTAACAATTTTGCTTGTAAGAATTTTAAAAATTAATTCTATATTAATGCAATAAAATTCAATGCAAGCACAATAGTAACAGTCAAAAATGAATATTAATAGATCAACAGAAATTTATGGTCTTTTTAAAAATAATTTAAAAGTTGGTGTTCCTGAGGAAGTTATTCCTATTATGGTAAGTACAAACACTTTTTTTTAAATATTCAAATTTGTTTTGTATAATTTTAGTTGCTGGGGTAGTGCCACATTCAAAAAAAAGGTGAAATAAGATGCAACGAAAAGGTTTCCTTTAGAAAAGGAACTTTTTTTGATAAATCCCATTTAAGTATTTGTCAAATTTTAATGTTTGCTTGTCTTTGGTTGGAAAATTTACATATAAGCTATATAATGAGACGGAAATTGAAGGGTTGCAGACTGCAGTAGATTGGAACAGCTTCTGTAGGGAGGTAGTGATTTATGGGAGCTTCCAAACCAATTTAGAGATTGGAGGGTCTGAAACTGTTGTGGAAATTGACGAATCTAAAATAAGAAAGTACAACAGAAGGCATGCTGTTGAAGGGCAGTGGGTTTTTGGAGGCGTGGAGCGGATTAGCGGTAAATGCTTTATGGTTCCTGGAATAGTGAAACGTTAATACCGCTAATCAAAAGGTATGTTGGAAGGTAAGGAAATAAAAGCTAAAATTTCTTTTGTAAATTAATTTAATTTAAAATTTAAGGCCTATGACAATATTGTAAGTGAAAGATATGTTCATCACAATGTTAACCACTCTGTTGCCTTTATTGATGAAGCTAGTGATGAGCATACAAATACAATCGAGAGTTTGTGTAGGCACTTAAAGCGGTCTATAACAGAATATAACCGTAGAAAAATTTTTTTAATGGCTTCGTACAAAAATTTATTTTTTTGAGATGGTGCAAAGCCGAGAAAAAACAAATTTCTTCATCCAAACGAAAATTTGCAAGAAATAAGGGATACTGCAGATGATACTAGCGAAGAGGAAGATATTAATAGAAATTAACTAGTTTTTGTTTGTATTATATTCGTTTTTTTTTTTCTTTTTATATTTAAATATGCCTTAAAATAATAGTAATTTAAAATTTTTATTTAAGCTCAATTAGCTAAATTAAGTTAAAAACAAAAATTTATACGTTAATTTTTTAAAATTTTTTATTTATTAAAATTTAACTTTTTCGGCTTTGGTTCATTTTTAATTTAACTTTTATTAAGAAAAATTATTTTTCAAATGTACGCGGACGTTTTCCAAAGAAAACAAGAAAAATTAGACGCTGGCAGATTGTAATGCTGCATTTTCAGGACCGCCAAATCCATCTTCAACATTCTTTGCATCCAACACCTTGATTTTGCGTATATTGTAAATATCATCCATTTAACCTACTGATCAATATTAATTTGGTTGGACGAAATTCCCAAACAACAAGCATTTTTTTGTTGTCTTCTCTACAACACGTCTTGTACATTTGTTGTTTAATATAATAAATCTTTAATTCCGTTGATACATCACCTATTATTCCACGTTTAGCTATTAAGTGTTTGATGTATTCTATATTACTTGTAGGAACTTTGGAGGTCCGTAACTTCAAAACTGAGGGTTTTCCGGAAAACTTTCTTTTAATATTTTTTCCTTAGAATTATATTTTACATCTCCTGACCAACTTTTTTTTTTGGGTAGTATAGCCGCTAATCTTGATTTATTCCATCTAGGTTTGTTTATATGAAAAAAAATTTTTGTAGTTACCTTTTATTTATTTATTTTTTTGCTGTTTCCCTTTTAATTGAATAGATATTGAATCTACCTTTCCAATGATACCTATATTGCCTCACTACACCACAAAATATCCGATATATGCCACACTGTACATACAAACTTTGGAGGCCCGTAACTCCGAAACTAAGGGTCAGCCCCAAGTTTTCCATTTTATATTTATTGCTTAAAATTAAATTTTACACCCTGTATACTTTTTTAAATTTTTTGGCTGCGTCCGTAAACTAGCTTTGTTCCCCAATGATAACCATATTTTCCATTTCCACAATTAAATACTCGATATATGCCATATTGTATGTAAAAACCGTAACTAAGGGTTGCCGACAATTTTTTCACTTCACATTTCTTGCTTAAAACTGCATTTTACACCCTGTATGCAACTTTTTTTTTTTTTTGAGCGGTGCCCATAAACTGGATTTAAGCCGAAAACTTTAGTAAGCATAGCCGGTGTTGGTCATATCATAGAGAGTGTCCTTACGCACGGCCAATGGCCGGATATACGGGAAAACTTTATCAAGGGATGCCGGTGTTGATCAAAATGCTTTGATCAAAAATGGTTGACCTAATTTGTTAAAAATTGTAGTGTAGTCATAGTTTTATAGAAAGTTCAGAGGCCCACACTTAGCTCGGAAAATAAGGTGGACCGCCAATTTTTTTATTATCCTTTTGTTGGGTGAAGCTTCACAACACTAGACTTGCTCCCAAATTTTTCAGTTAACATATTTTGCTTAAAATTATATTTTACACCCCCCAGACAATTTCTTATTTAATTATTGAACTGTGCCTATAAACTAGATTTGTTAACTTTAGTGGGTTTAATTGGGAATCCATTGCAAGAGTTGCAAAAACATTTTAAAAGAATTTACAATCTCCTGAAAGATAATTTCTCAAAACCCATATTGATCTGAAATCTTCTAAATTCTAATTCGTATTTTTTCATGATCTATTTACTTCAGTAAGCTAGATTTATTCAAATCCCTGCGTTTCTCCAAAGGCCGGCGGAGCAGGAAATCGTTATTTTTTTTTTATCTATCTAATGGTTTTTAATTCAAATTTCAAGTAACATTTACTACTGAATCAGTCCTTAGATCATATAAAAGAACAACCAGTCTATCAGGATGATTGAAACTGCTAGCAGAAAATTTTATTGTTTTAACGCAATGAAATAGTCTTATTTTACCTTAAATCATGAAAACTTTCACTCTCTTTAAGTGAGCAAATAAAAATGTTAAGATATTAACCGGAGGCTTTTAATATAACTTTAGCTTTCTTTACTGCTGTAAATTTATTGTTCATTTAACAGTTGATGGTAAACCATAGACGTGCAAAATTTACTACACATTTATTTTTAGGCGGCAAATATTCACTTTTTTTATGCTAAGCTGTGTATTTAAGCTTTTGTTTTTAACTTTGTAGCTTCCAAATTTAAACAAAATAAATTAAACAACCCTTTACAATACTGTTAATAAAACTGCTTCTATAGTTTTTCTGACCTAGCCACCATATTTATCTGCACACAGCTGTTGCACAAGCCAGCGAAACTAGACAACCAGAGTTGTCTATGTGGAAACTTTTAACAAATAAATTATTTTTAACTTAAGAGCAAGGCGAATTAATAACAAATTACCACATATGTACTCTTTCATATATAATTCGTTTTGACTAAAATTTATTTTTTGCTTAAAATTAAATTTTACACCCCGTAGACAACTTTTTTAATTTTTAAGCTGCGTCCGTAAACTAGATTTAAGACTTTTTTGTGTTATCTCTGGTCTAAACCTTCGTCTATATTGCCATCCGTCTAGATTGGCAATTAAAATTTTAACATAGCTTGCAGCAAATGTCGAAAATTTGTTATCTCTATTGTAAACATCACTTTTTTTATGTTTTAATTAGCAGCGATATATGTGGCAATAATTGTCTGCCAATTTTCGATGACAATTATTGCGAACATAAAACGTAAAATTTCTTTGTCATTTGTGGTTTGACTTAAATCCCCGTCTAGATTAGCAATAAATATGTTAACATATATTGTAGCAAATGTCAAAATTATGATATCACTAATGTAGACATCACTTTTTTGTACATATTTATTAACAGCAATATATGTGGCAATTAAATGGCAGCCATTTTTCGTTAACAATTACAGCGAACATAAAACGTCAAATTCAGTTGTCATTTGTGTTTTCGTTTACAAGTAAGAGCGCGAACATAATATTAAGTGATTAATTATACCAAGTTTGTTGTGTTTTAAGATTTTCTATCGTAAAACAGGGATTAGAGTATAGAGGAAGTTTTTAAAATAATAGAAATTTAGCAATAAGAATTCTAATAAAATTAGTTTTCTTTACAATGAAGCTAGTTCAGGAACACTACTACCTCAAGGTTGTTAAAACAAAGATACAAACATAATTTAAGCTAAAGCAAGATCAAGCAAATTTAAACTAAAACAAAGATACAAAACATACTTTAAGACACAAACATTAGCTGTAATATAACAAAGATTATTTGTAATAAAACAAAACCAAGGTTTTTTGTAATAACATGCTAAATTGTTTAGGACAAAGACGTTTATTTCAGGGAAATATCAAATGTAAACATATTCTAGAGATAAGAAAATATCAAACACATTTTTAGTAAACACAATTTACAAACAAACAACCCAAGAAAAGGGTATGTTAATAAAAATAAGATAAAGAATGTACATTTTCATAACTAACCCTAGTTTAAGCAAACAGGTACTAAAACTCAACATTATATAAAAAGATTATTTTTAGACATGAGGGCAGTCTAAATTTGACACGAGTCTCAATCGAACATCAGTATTAAACATAAGTGTAGTTTAGATTCATTTTTTAAAGAAAAAAATAAAGAAAGCGCATAGCCGCTTAATAAATTAATTTTTTTAAATGTAAAAAGAGAAATCTTTAACTGGCGATCCTGCCAGGAGAATAATATATTTTTATCCTTCTAACGAGCGGACCAAAGCATCCTTGTTGCAGAAAGGAAGAATCCTTCATAAGAAAAGGATCATTAAAAGAATATATATATAAAACTTTTCCACATAAGTAAAATTATTGCACATAGTGAAGAAAAAGTGTGGTGAAAAAATTTATGAAAAGAATTAAAAAATTTAACATCTTTGACGAACAAAGAAATATAGTTACTGAGGAAAAAATGACACAAGCCGACCTAAGTACAATGATCCAACAAATGGCTAGTTTGTAGATCATGCTACAAAATATTCAGGAAGAGAATAGAACGCTGAAAGCAAGACTCGATCAAATACCAATCAACCCAGGCATAGCACCACCAGCAACGGCTAGATTACAACCAGTGAACGTCTCATAGACCACACCCGAGGAAATTATTCTGGACGTATTCAAAGCATTGCCAGTATTCGACGGCAATATCGCAAGATACCGAATTTGAAGGGAAGACGTATCGAGGCTTATGGAAAGTATCAGAATTCACCAAAACTCAAATAGATACGTGGAAGCCTTGTCAATAATAAAAACGAAGATACAAGGCGAAGCCGCAGACGTATTAACAAATCACAACACAGTATTCAATTTCGATGCTATACGAAACAGACTAGATTATACTTATGCCGATCAGAGACCATTATATGTACTTTAGGATGAAATGAAGAAATTAACACAAGGTAGACGCAACTTATCAGAATTTCATGATGAAATTAATAAAGCTCTCACCTTAATCACTTTCAAAATTGCCATGTCCGGTCATTCACAAGAGGTAATAGATGTAATGACAAATGAAGCCACTCAAGAAGCTGTACGAGTCTTCAAAGACGGAATTAATAACTCGTACATACGTTCCACACTATATGGAAATCCAATAAAGGATTTGGAACATGCTTTTGCGGTAGCACGCACCATAGAACACGATGACGAGCATCGAAAATTACGATTATCATACTCCAGCAATGAACAGAGGAATTATGTACAGCCAATACAAAGACCCAATAACAACCATCATCACAGACGTCCATCGTATATCCATCAACAAAGAGAAGTGCCTACCCAACATCAGTATCAACCACGTCCAGAACCAATGGACACATCATCAGGTAACACCAATCAACATCGCAGAACGAATTTTCATAATCAACAACATCATCCTTGGAAGAGACACCGAGAACCCAGCACGCAATTTCACCAATCTAAATTTCTGAGAAGCAATAACCTTGCAGCGGAAGATAATAACCAAAGTATTATTGTAGAAACAGGTACCGTAAATAAAATAGTTACCAAGTCTTTAAACTAAAAAATGGGTTGCCCTTTATTATAATGAATGATGGAGAAAAAAATTTTGAAGTGTTAATAGATACAGGCGCAACCCACAATTATATAAAAAAATCTTTAAAGTTTAACCATTCAGAAAAAATTAAGCCTTTACAAATTATAAGTATGCATGGTTAACCAATAGTCAATACCAAACAAACTATTAAATTTATGGGAAAAGACATAGATTTCTTCGAAATAGATTCGATAGATAATTTTGACCTAATATTAGGATGGGACGGAATAAGAAATCTACGCGCAATAATAAAGAGTAACGAAATAAGATTTGAATTGCAGGAAAGAAAGGATAATGCATACATAAATTTCACCATAGGAAGTGAAGAATATAGAAAAGAGATTGAAGAATTAATGATAGGTAATAATAAAATAGGTCCCCTACCTTTTACTACAACTATTGAGGCAAGCATTAAAACAACTACAGATGACCCAATTTGGACAAAACAATACCCGGGCAATATGAATGACGTAGAATTCATTAATAAAGAAATAAAAAAATTACTAGAAGATGGTATTATTCAAAAAAGCTTTAGTCCTTATAATTCACCTATGTTAACAGTTCACAAAAAAGGAACTGATGAGATTGATAAACCGAAACGTAGGATGGTGATAGACTTCAGAAAACTAAACGAACATACAGTTACTGACAGATATATAATTCCAGATATAAATATAACTTTACAGAATCTAGGAAAAGCTAGATACTTCACCACACTCGACTTGGAATCAGGATTCCACCAAATGAGGATAACGGAAAAGGATAAAGAGAAGACTGCTTTCTGTGTAAATGGCGGAAAATATGAGTTTTTGCGTATGCCTTTCGGCTTAAAGAACGCTCCTTCCATTTTTCAAAGATGTGTGGATTATATTTTACGAGAATTTATAGGAAAATTTGCTTGCGTATACATAGACGACGTAATTATATATTCTTCCTCGCCAGAGGAACACATACAACATATCCATACTATTTTTAATGCCCTAAATAAGGCGACATATTGTAAAATATAATAAAATAACGACTGACCCGGAAAAAATAAAGGCAATAGAAAATTTTCCAATACCGAAAACATTAAAAGACCTCAGAGGTTTTTTGGGACTTACTGGTTACTATAGGAGATTTGTAAGAGATTATGCTCAAATTTCAAAACCCTTAACTTTGCACCTAAGAGGAGAAAATGCTCACATTGGTAAAAATAAAAGTAAAAATACAGAGGTTAAACTGGAACAATCAGCCATAGAAGCTGTAAACAAATTAAAAAATAGTCTAAAAGAGCAAGTGGAATTATACCAACCCAGCTTTAATAAACCATTTGAACTTACAACAGATGCTTCCAACATAGCTATTGGAGCTGTTCTAAGTCAAAATAGGAACCCAATTTATTTTTTGTCTCGTACACTTAGCACCACCGAACAAAATTATAGTACTAACGAAAAAGAATTACTGGCTATAATTTGGGCATTAAAGAAACTACGTAACTACATATACGGCATAGCTGACTTGACCATCTTTACTGACCGTCAGTCATTGACATACGCAATCTCAGACAAAAATCCTAACCCCAAGCTAAAACGATGGAAAGCTATCATCGAAGACTATGGTGCTAAATTAACCTATAAACCTGGTACACAAAATGTTGTGGCGGACGCATTATCACGACAAGTTATAAATACATCATCAGTAGGCACGGTTCATTCAAGTGATAGCTCAAGTGAACAAATAATAAAAACTGTATCACAACCATTTAATGCGTATGGAATACAAATTAAACTCATACCAAATGAAGTATCTGATGAAATACATACACAAATAATATTTCAGAGTAAATTACGTCATGTTATCAGATTTACTAACGAGAAAAAGTCAATCACCGAACTAAAAAAGTGCATTCAACCCCAAAAAATCACCGCCATATATGCTACAGCTGAAGATTTATTTAAATACGGTAGAATCATAAAGAATACATTCAATACCACCAAATTCGTACACACACCAATAAGATTAAGAGATATAACGAAAAGAGAGGAACAAATTCGATTAGTACAAGAAACACACTAGAGAGCACATAGAGGCTATAAAAATAATATACACGAACTATTAGAACAATATTACTGGCCGGACATGAGAAAACACTGTAAGGCATTTAATAAGAAATGCACTGCATGTTTGTATGGTAAATACGAACGCAACCCAACAAAAGAACCATTACAACACTCGGATATTCCCGAACATCCAGGGGAATACATACATATAGACATTTATTTCAACGAGCATAAACAGTATCTTGTAGGTATAGATAAATTCTCTAAATACATAGTTATCACAGACATCGACTCAAAGGCTGATATGGACAGAAAACTAGAAGAAATTCTCATTAATAATTTTCCGAACTGCAAACGATTAATGACAGATAATGAAAATTGTTTGAGTACGATCATGGTGAACCAAATGTGTATAAAACATAACATTAAAAAGATACAAACCCCAGTACACAGGTCTAAAGCAAACGGACAAGTCGAACGAGCACACAATTCAATATCGGAACTATCCCGAATTTTTAAGATACATAAAGAAACATCAGCAACGGAGGAGTTATTCCTAGCGGTAAAAGAAATAAACAACTCTACACATTCAGTTACAGGATATAAACCCAAAGATATTCATTTTAATTTAATAAAATTCTCTAAGAGGATATACAAAATAAATTAGATTATGCTTCGCAGAAGACACTACAAAGGTTAAATCAAGGATCAAAGCATAGGACATTTCAACAAGGAGATCAAGTGTTGGTAGCCAGAACTAACATCAGAAGTAAGAGCGATAGCAGATACAAAAAACACATAGTTCAGGAAGATCGTGAGGACACTATCTTAACTTAAGGAGGGCAGATCATACATAAAAATAATATAAAAAATTATGTACTTACAAAAAATGAGGATAAAATTCCTAACATCACTAATCATGGTCATCACAACCGCAACAATAATTCAAGCAGACGTTAAACTACAAAATCTAACAGGAAAAAAATACGTATTGACAAGAGGTCACGACGCATTGTTATTCGACAATTATTCTTATTTATTTCATGTAAGCAACTTAACAAAAATATTCTCGCCGTACAGGCAAGTGCTTAGTAGTAATTACAAGCCTAATGTAGAAGAACAAATTTGGATTGAAAAAATTGAAATTCTTACAAAACAGCTAACAGAGCGCTAAATGTTCAATTATTCAAGAGTACAATCAACCGCTATTACAAATTGACAAAGGATTTCTATTATTAGACAGAACTCACACTGTAAATAACCATACGACAACAGAAATAACATTAGTAGAATTCACGGACGAAGTACATATAGATAACATAACTTATAAAAACATACATGCCGGATTGCTAGAAGCAATACACACTAAACATAGTGAAAGTTTTGAGATAATGAAAATTTTATATACAGACACAGAATATGCATTTAATAACTTAGACTCATTAAAGAAATTTTATATACCTGTAGAAAATCGCCCCTTTAGGTCATTTATTTACTTAATAGTAATTACAACTGGAATTATTAGTTGTCTATACACAGCTATAAAAATATCCAAATATTGTATAATATACAGACAACACAAAGCAGACGAAAATTTTAAAGTTCTTTATAGAAATGAGCTAGTAAAGCTACAGGCTAATACAGTTTAAATCGGGACGATTTAATTTAGGAAGGGGAGAGTTAAGGAACACTACAACCTCAAGGTTGTTAAAACAAAGATACAAACATAATTTAAGCTAAAGCAAGATCAAGCATGATTAAACTAAAACAAAGATACAAAACATACTTCAAGACACAAACATTAGCTGTAATAAAACATAGATTATTTGTAATAAAACAAAACCAAGGTTATTTGTAATAACATGCTAAATTGTAATCGAAATAAAGATACAAACACTTTAGGATAAAGACATTCATTTCAGGGAAATATCAAATGTAAACATATTCTAGAGATAAGAAAATATCAAACACATTTTTAGTAAACACAATTTACAAACAAACAACCCAAGAAAAGGGTATGTTAATAAAAATAAGATAAAGAATGTACATTTTCATAACTAACCCTAGTTTAAGCAAACAGGTACTAAAACTCAACATTATATAAAAAAATTATTTTTAGACATGAGGGCAGTCTAAATTTAACACGAGTCTCAATCGAACATCAGTATTAAACATAAGTGTAGTTTAGATTCATTTTTTAAAGAAATAATTAAATAAAGCGCATAGCCGCTTAATAAATTAATTTTTTTAAAAATCTAAAAAGAGAAATCTTTAACTAGCTCTTTGCTTGCAACCTTTGCACTTGATTATTTTGAAATTTTGAGTTAACATAAAAACTTGTTCGCATACCCAAAGCAATTTTGTGAAATTACTCTAACGACGGGGGTTAGAAATAAATATGTTGGCAATAAGGCAATAACCTCAACAGAGCATTGTGACAAGTTTGCCTATTCCCAGCAAGAAATGCTTGACAGAAACTAATACTAACACAATTTGTACACTAACACATTTGCAACAATTTTATATTGAACAGCGTTGCCGTTGTAGCGTTTTTGGTACTGAATTGGGATGAACTTTTTGTTAATAGACTAAATCTTATTTTTCGCTTGATAATAGTCCAGCAAACTATAAAATACAGCTTACAAAATGTTTTGTAACTAAAATTGTGCCAAAGGTCAAACAAAATTTTTATTAATTTTGTTGTAAAAAGTTAGCCGGTTTTAAGGAATTTATGTAATTTTTGAAAGAAAAAATAAGGAAGAGAAATTTCTTGTCAGTTGCAACGTTGTTTGCCAAATCATATGCAAGAGTGAAACAACTAATATATGTTTTATTTCGTGACGTTAAGGAAATTGCGCACTTATCAAGTAATAATAAAAGTGGTATGGTAAATTATTAAAGGCAAAAATTAAAGAAAAGATAAATAAAAAATAAAGAATTTAAAAGAAATATACTAGTTCAATGTGGAATTAGAAAGGTAAGTTGCATTTGGGATTGCAAGCAGTTGAAGTGCAGAGATTGTGTCCAATGAACCTGACACTGGAAACCCAAAATTCACAGGCATGTTGCGGGTATTTAAAACCGCCACAGCCTTTAGAGAGTTAGATTCGAGTTGGAAGAACTTAGAAGCCCTTAGATCCAAAATTGTTAGTTGTCTTTTAATGTGTAAAACTATTCTTTATTTGCTTAATTTTATGTATTTCTCTGATTTTCAGTCAACAACAGTATTTGGTAGAAACACCCAAGATGTGTGCCCCAACATCACTGTCGTCCAAAAGTGATAGGAAATATAAAGGTTATTTAAAACGTTTCACAAATTATATTGGCTTAAAATACTTCTCCATATAAGGCATTCCTTCCCTTTCAAGATTAGGTCCAGGGTCAAAAGGAAATCTAAACCCGGCTTGGAAAACTTGAGCAAAGTATATGTGAGTATAAAATTATAATTTATTTTAAATTTTAAGAAGTTTTGCAATTCGTATTGCCTAAAAATTTTGATGGAGTGCAAGGTGGTCATCAAAAAGGTTGAGAAATCCGTCTGTCGGCTGGCTCGGGAGACTTACGACTCAAAACTTGATGAAGTCGTCAGCATGCTTCCTTTGCAGAACCTTCTAGCGGTGGAAGAGTTGGAGGAGTCGAAAAGTCTCACTGAAGCAATTGCAAAGAACTTAAGTTCATGCTTAAAGTATTTTAATAATCCTAAATTTATATTTCTTAGACATCACATTTACATATGATTAAGGGGACATCGCAGGATTTTAGCACTGTGATGCGCTCAATTTTTACCGACAACCTACTAGAAAAATATAATTGGGATGGAAGGTGGGATAAGCAAGCCCTCTGAAGGCTCTCTTTGGTTAATAACTCCCTGCGAGGCATGTACTACAGATTAGTCAATCAAAAAATTATTTGTTTATTCCTTATTAAATTATTTACACATAATTCTTTTACTTTAAGGTGTTTTCCAACAGCAAGGTGCGTTTGATTTTGAAAAAAGTGTAAAGAATATAGCGAAGCCACTACAGACTACAATAAAAAAATATTTAAAGAGATAAGAATTAATTATTTTATTATAAATTAAGTCATTTTTTATACTGTAAAATATTATTTAGATATTAAAAAAGACACATATATATATATTAGAAAATTATTTTTAATTTTAGTCCCAGCCAGGGGTTGAACCGGTGATCATCATAAAAATTTGCATTTCGTGACTATACCGACGGTGTAGTACAAAATTGCAACAAATGTACAAGACGTGTTGTAGAGAAGACAACAAAAAATGCTTTGAGTTGTGTGTGAATTTCGTCCAACCAAATTAATATTGATTAGTTGGTTAAATGGATGATATTTACAGTATACGCAAATCAAGGTGTTGGATGCAAAGAATGCTGAAGATGGATTTGGCGGTCCTGAAAATGCAGCATTACATTCTGCCAGCGTCTAATTTTTCTTGTTTTCTTTGGAAAACGTCCGCGTACAGTTGAAAAATAATTTTTCTTAATAAAAGTTAAATTAAAAATGAACCAAGCCGAAAAAGTAAAATTATAATTGATTTATATTAGAAAATATTAAATTTAGTTTTATTAAAAAGAGTTCCATTTTTCAAATGAGGGTACATATATCCATCAATCGTGACGGGTATATCCATCAAGTGTGATAAGTACTTCTGTCATCACTACATGTAAAACTGCAGTAGTGTGAGCAGTGCAGATTTATGTATTTAATAATGGAAAGATTCATTAGTTAGAGGTAGATGCAAAATCACATGTACAAAAAAGTTTCCATCAAGTTTTTCATTTTTCCTTTAAGAATGTGATAGAAACTTTGTTCTACGCGATGATGGATTAAACGATGGTCACTGATCTTGTAGGGAATTGTTTTGGGCACAGATAACTAACCAGAATACTCACTTATGACGTTTTTAAAAGTGTGTTATCATATTTTCTTTTAGCTTTCGTTTAAGCGAATAAACAAATATTCAAAAACCTTAAAAGCAATGCGTTAGAAGGAACCGCTACACATACCTATTGTAGACATGTTTTCATATAAAAAATATAAACAAGTTCTACCAGCAAGTGTTTAAAAACTTTTCTGTCAACAAAAGATTTGATATTTAGAAGAAAACCTAAGCCTCGTATATAATATCAACCAAGGAAAACATAAAAATTCAAGAATTTGAAGAGTTGGCGCTCGAACGCTGGGCACACTTACAAAACTTGCGACAAGAAATAATACAAGCGAAAAAATTCCAGTCGTGGTAGAACAAGGTAAAGTGGTCGCTGTTTTGCGTAAATGTGCAGATTTGCCTAATTTGTTGCTTTATGAAACCACAGGCACAGGGAAACACGTGCAATTTTTGCAGCAGCTAGACAAATTTTTGGTGACATGCACAAGAACTTTAGAATTTAATGCTTTTGATGAAAGTGTCATGAATGCGGAAAGAACGAAAAAAAGAACTGTGAGTGGCACAAGACCAGAGGGTCGTCTG
The DNA here is from genome assembly GCA_937654795.1 of Cistogaster globosa. NCBI lineage: Eukaryota > Metazoa > Arthropoda > Insecta > Diptera > Tachinidae > Cistogaster > Cistogaster globosa. Next base: position 10,443,326 of record OW569408.1, read on the forward strand.
TATCCCCCATTCCAAATTAACATTCTCGATGAGGCCGATTCTATGGCCATGCAGCGGCTTTCAGAAGAACGATAAAAAACGTCGTAAAAGATTTTGTTTTATATAAGAATGTCGATACGATATTTACACCAAATTGGAATTGTGCGTGACATTGGCTATGAGGCTTATAGTACATATTGGCCAAATGTAATTTAATGAGTGTATAATAAGATGTCACTTTTTGATAAACATGCAGAAGGCTCGCATATGCTATAAACTCAGAGTGTGTTATGTTGCATAAAAATATTTAGTTTTTATTAATAATAAAATTATTTTACAGGAATGCTCATTTCGATTGCAAGATAGTGGTTCAGAATACTTGCAAATTATGGGCTTAGGCTGTGACATTATATTGGCTCTGAAAAGGAAATAATAATAGAGATTTATTTAAAAAATTTTTTAACTTTTGTAGTTTTTTTATTTCCGAGAAGTAACTGATTTTAATATATTTAAAAGAATAAAATGTGCTTTTAACTTTTTCCCAGTTTACATTAGACAATTTTTGTCGCTACGATTTTTGTCTTTCTTTCTTTAAAATTGCATTTGCGTTTATATTGTTCGATTTTTGTCGCAGATATTTTTTATTGACGTACATATACATGTGTATATAATTTTTGACATTTTCTTTTTAAGTATAATTCTACAGTAAAAAAATTAATTTGCGCTCAAATAAAAATAGATTTTTTGTAGAAGTAAAAACTTGTTCAAAGTATAGTTTTTTCAAAATGGATATGGATAAATACCAATTAGTACGTGATTTTATTGACTGCATTAAAGAAGCCACAGAATTGGATTCTGAGGATAGTGATAGAGACGATATACTCATTGGCAAGTTAGACTTATGTAATAAGTTTTCAAATTATTAACTTGAGTTTTTTAGGTCTGACCGAATTATGTTTGAAAGCCAAAAACCTTCCTACTAAAAGAAACAAAAGACATTGGGTAAAATCTTGGAGAAATGCTAGAAAAGAGCGTGGCTCATTTGTCTTTATTACAAAGGAGCAAGAGTTAAGTGACGAAGCTTCTTATAAAAATAATTTAAGAGTTTCAAAAGTTGAATTCAAATATTTGCTGAATTTAGTACAACAGGACGTACAACGTAAAGATACGCTATTTAGAGAAGCAATTACAGCAGCAGAAAAGTTGGCATTGACGTTGCGTTTCCTTGCAACTGGTAATTTCATATAAATTTTTCTTTAAATTGCATGATTTATTTACTTTTTGCAGGCGAAACATTTCAAAGCCTTGATTACCAAAGCCGAGTTTCAAAGTGTACTATTTCTAGTGCAATTCCAGAAGTTTGCAAAATACTTTGGGAAAAATTGAGTGCATCACATTTAAAGGTAAAATATGCATATTCCTTTCCATAACTTATTAATGTGGTTAAAATTTTTTTTTACAGTTCCCCAACAAAGTAGCAGAATGGGAGAATATTGCAAAGGAATTTGCAATAAAATGGCAATTTCCTAATTGCTTGGGTGCTTTAGATGGCAAGCACATAACCTTCCGACCACCACGTAAAGACGGAGCTTTTTTTCACAACTACAAGGGAACAAATAGCATAATTTTAATGGCCCTTGTTGACGCCAATTGCCGATTTATTTATGCCAACATTGGTTGTAATAAGCGTTGCAAAAACGCAGGTGTTTTTTTCCAGAGCAAGCTGAGAAATATTTTACAAGAAGGGAAAGATATACCCCCGAATGCAATAGTTGGCAATGGTAGATGCCTTCCATACGTGGTGGTTGCAGATGATGCATTTCCTCTGCAAAACCACTTATTAAAACCGTGTCCATTTCATACAAATTCCAACGAAAAGCAAATATTTAATAAACGCCTTGCTCGGGCTCGGCATGTTGTCGAACATTCTTTTGACATTCTTTCTAACAGATTTCGTGTTTTTCTGTCACATATGAACCTTAAAGTGGAAACAGTGGAAATAATTACATTTGCTTGCTGTGCACTGCACAACTATTTGATCCAAACGGATGATATCTATGCAGTAAATACGTCGGAATGTATATCCAACGAAAACAACAAAAATAATGTAAACCCTTATAATCCTCGAAAGGGTCCGGCAGAAGTTATGAGGCAAGAATTTATGGGTTACTTCAATAATGAAGGCAAATTGGATTGGATGTGAAAGCAGTTTTAAGGCTAAGTTTTCTATTTGTAAAATATAATATAAAAAAATAACATTCGGAAAAAATATTTTTGCATTTTGTAAGCAAAAATTTTGAAAATTTCGTTTAAAACATTACAAATATGTATTTTTTAATATATGTATTTATATATATATTTAAAGTTTTTCGTTTTTAATTTCTGATGCCTGTTTTAAATGTGCAAGTGAGCTATAATTATTGTTCCCATAGATTAAAACAAAAACGTATTTCAATTTCAGTTTTAATAAATTTATGTATATTAAAAAATAAAAAACAAACCCTTTTGTTTACAACTATAAACATTTCGTAAGTTAATTTAAAAAGAAAGTGAGTATAAAATGAAATTATATTAGATCGTTAAATAATATTACATACATACATATCGCTTGTCTCATGTGCATTTGCATTTTTAATATTACATTGTGACAAATACAGTTACTATTATGTTTTTACCTTCTCCTGTAAAGTTACATATATACGAGTTAGGGCCTTTCTACATGAAACCAGCGATATGTAAATGAAAAGTATTCGAAAAATTTGAGAATACTTTGTTTTTTAACAAATATCCAAATAAACAAATAACCAAAAAGTATAAACAATAAAATAAAAAAATATTACAATTCATTTGTATTACTTGGAGAAATTAATAAATTAGTTAATAATTCGTATTAGTATATTAGTTAAAGTTGTAAATATTAAATTCATTTTAAATGAAAAAATATCTAAATAGTTTTTTGTCTAAGTTCTCTCTACGTAAAGCTATTTATTGCATACTTGGTGTGGTACAAATTGTTTTGCCGTGGGATTAAGCTTGAAAAGAAATTTGATGGAGCTGGAAAATAGAAATTGTATAGTTGTTAAAAAGAAAACACTTTTTGAAAGATATATCTATATATTTACCTTAAATGAAATCCTCTTCATTGAAAACACCATCCATTGAGAGCTCTAAAATATCCTTCGTAGAAGAGGAAGAACAACTGCAACTCTTTTCTTTTTGCGCTGAGTTGCTTGTTAGCTTTCTTAATAAACATTGAACCTCCCAGGCAGCATCAGCTTGTTCATCTGGATGAATTTCATCCATCTGTGTGGCTACAAGCGATCCCAACCATGCGAATTTTTTCTCTTTTTTTCTTTCAGTTAAATTGTTTTTAAAACTAAGAAGGTCATTCCTCAATGAGCTTTTATTTCCGGCACACTAAAATTTTTATTTACTTGATTACTCAGTGGTTTAATGTATCACGATTATTAAACTACCTTGAATCTTTTCTTAGGCTGCTCTTCCAACTCTACTCCATCTGCTAAGTCATTTAGATGCTGTTTTCTTCCTCTAAATTAATTTGCTGAGACTTTTGAAGCTGTTTTGGTAAAAATAGTTATTGAATATTAAAACTGACATATACGTATACCTTTACGTTTTCCTGAACTATTCTCATTATAGTGTGTGTTTTTAGAAATGAAAGCTGGTCAAAACACCATAGCTTGGGTACATGGATATCAGATGTACCAGCCCCACTTTTTTGTGAGAGACTGATCAAGCGCAATTCCTTCCTAAATTGTGTTCTAATGTTTCTCCATTTTTTCTTTATGTCCTCCAAAGTAATCAAGCTGTTACTTTTTGTCATTTTTTTCAGAATCTCGTTCATGGCAAGCGCCTTTTTGGTCCTATCCAAATAATCTTTGGATTTAGTATTATATAGGCAGGGATTTTCTTGAATTAGAATTATAAGCTTTTCTATATGTTCCCGCTTCCAAGTTAATGCCATTATAAATTTTTGTATTGATAATATATATATATATATATATATATATATATATATATATATATATATATATATATATATATATATATATATATATGTTTATGTCACAATCACAAAAGAAAAATAACAAACACTATTTTACATTTATTACACTTTAGACGTCATCTTGTTTTTAATATTTAATTTTTTATTTATATTTTATGTTTCATTTGCCGCTTGAGCGCGAGTACATACATATACCTGCAGCTAACTTTACATATAAAATTACGAATTGGGGAAAACGAATTGCAAGAGTACATTCATATGTGTACTATTTTTAGTTCCTCTCTTTCCTTATTAATTCTACACCCCCCTTTTGCCAACAAACTAAGAATTGCAGCGACAAAAATTGTCTAATGTAAACTGGGACTTTATTGCATCTTATTAACATGTATGCATGCCAATTGCATTAATTTAATTCTTTTTAACAATAAAATATCAAGTTAATCATTACAAGAGTTTTTTAAATCAATTGCTTTATTGTATTTATGAACTATTTTTGTGCGTAATTATTTAAAAAACTTGCTTTATCAGAATCTGTATATAAATAGGCAAAGACAAAACATCGGGATAATTTTTCTCCTCTGTCAACCCATATTTTTTCTTTCGCATATTTGTAGATATTGTCGAGCTTTAGTGCACCGTCTTTATCTAATTTAATTCGGTTCAGTATTAAAGAAATAACTGACTCCTTAAGTAGCTACTTGCAAATTGCGCTGCGTTCTTCGGCTAATTTGGACATTACCTTTGAAAGAAAACTAAGTTTATTATCACGAGTATTTGATTAGTGTATTTTTACACTTACATGCCTTGGTGGCGGGTAGGTGAAAGCTTAATCCAATACTACTTCAGTAGCCAATTTAGCATTATACCAATCGATGGTTTTCTTGCGCGCATGCTTTACAAACACTTTGGCGTTATCCAATATACAATACGTATAACCTTTTTAAAGAATCAGATAACTAAAGTGATGTTTGCTTATAATAATAAAGAATGTACAGTATGAGAACTCCAATAATTGATTGATCGATTGATGAAAAGCACCATTCACAGACAAACTTAATGCGTCATATTTTTTTGCCGGCAATAACTTTACAATGCTTGCACCAGAATGTCAATGCATCATTGTAGGGCCTCTGCACAGGCATCATAAATTTCTATATCCGGAGCATATAAAACCATGGCTATAGTACCAGGTGCATTATCACAACCCATTTGCACGGCACTGGCTCGAATTTGCACCAAGTTTAAGACTCTTATCAAACGGTAGGACAAAGAAGATACCACTACAGTCGGTTGAGCATATTAAGCGCAATTTTTACTAAACAGGATTGGCCATTTCAAACGTTCTTCTAGCTTTAAGGAAACGCATGAGTCTACTGGTCATTTCAACATATTATGTTCCTTGGCCAGGAAACAAAATAATTGATGTTTCGCTAGTATTTCTGGCTTTATAACTTCTTCATTTGATAACATATTTTCTAAAATTATAGTCTGATTTGTTGAAGCTGCTGCCTCCAGTAGATTTCTTCAGCTTTGTTACATTTCATTTGTTTAAACGTAAATTGTTTTATACTATACTCAGTGTTTTATACTTATGCCACAGCGTAAAGTAAACATTATTATTTCAAAAAACACATATAACTAAATTCCTGCTATAACCAAAAAGAGGTAGTAATGTAAAAAACGAGAGTACTATTACTATCCCTCTCTAACAATAACTGGAATCTGGCCACACTGAATTTTTCGTATCGGATCTGGTTAGTTATCTGTGGTTTTGGGTTTGGAAATCATAATTTTTGTTAACTCATAACTTCAAAATAATCAAATGCGAAAGTTGTAAGCAAAGATCATTATCGTAAAGACAAAAAAATTGGTATAATTTTTAACATTTCATTATATATTATATTAAATTGACGTTTTAGGTTTTCAATACTTTTTAAAAAAGTAATGTCTACATTAGAGATAAAATAATTTTGACATTTGCTGCAATATTTTTTATCATATACATATATTGCTAATCTAGACGGGGGGTGTTCAAGGCCGAATTAGTCATTACTTTCCGTTCCGTGACGAATCAGCTGATCAGTTTCTGTTATATAGAAAATATGTATTTGTGGTTTGTTTTTACTCTAACGTTCTGTTGTTCCATTCAAAACAGTAGAAAACAGAAGTAAACGTTAAATTACTTAATTTGGTAGTGTGAGCTTAGAGTTGTAAATAACCCATTTTTTGAAGTTTTAAATTTTAGTTGAGTTTAGTTAGTTAGTTAGTTAGGAGTGGCAGCCTCTCGCGACGAAGCTCACTTGAGCACAAACGAATGGCCCGTTGTGATACCACAAAGAAGGCGGCATGACTCCCATTACCCAGCCGAGAACCATGAGGATTCACGGATGAACTTCGCTATGTCCCTTATAGAGTGGGATGATAGCTCCGTCAGAGTTCCAAAGAAAGGAGAGCCCAGAATTCTTAGTCTTCTTCGAGCCAGGGATGGACAGTGGCACAGGAGGTGCAGTACGGTCTCTTCCTCATCCTCCGAGCCACAACTGCGGCAGAAATCATTAAAAGGCAGACCAAGTCTTTCCGCATGCCTACCTATTAGACAGTGTCCAGTAAGTACAGAGACCGTGATACTTATGGATTTTCTGTCCAGTTTGAGCAGCTGCCTGGTCCGCTTGAGGTCCAGTGTAGTCCACAGTTGTCTGGAGACACAGCAGGAACTTTCATCTACCCATAATTTGCGAGCCAAATTTAGATAGTGGTTCTTTATGGCCATTTTCACCGTTGCCAGAGGAATTCCAATGTCTGGTAGCGGGGAGACATTAGGAAGCAATGTGCCCCGTTTTGCGAGATCATCGGCCTCACAGTTGCCCTGGATATCCCTGTGGCCAGGGACCCAAAACAGGTCAATCTGTGATCGCTCCGATAAAGTGTTCAGCAATGAGCGACAACTCAGGACTAGCTTAGATGAACTATATGCACCAGCAAGCGCCCTGATTGCCGCCTGACTGTCCGAAAATATCCAAATAGCATGACCAGAAAGATCGTCCCCGAGCGCTATTTCGGATGTTTTCAGAATGGCCATTACCTCGGCTTGAAAGACGCTACAGTAGTCAGGGAGTCTGAGGGAGAGTCTTAGTCCAAGATGATTGGAGAAGATTCCGCAACCGACTCTGTCGTCCAGTTTCGAGCCATCGGTGTAGATGTCGACAGTACCACTCACGACCACTTCGTTACGGACCCAAGTCTCCCTATTTGGAATATGGATTCGAAACCCGTGGTCCAGAGTGGGAGTAGAAGAGATGTAGTCCACCATTGATGGCAGTGGAACATCCCGATCGATAATCTTAGAGTGCCCTATGTCCAGCCTGAGCCAGCGTGAGAGGGCATTAAGTCTGGCTGCACAGCATTTAGCCTGTTGCAATGCCAGAAGTTTGGTGGGTAACCAGTGGAAAAGAGCAAACAGAGCCTTTGTCGAAGTAGTTCGAAGAGCCCCAGTAATCAAAATGGCGGCTGTTCTCCTGACTTTGTCAAGAGGCTTTTGGTTGACCAATCTCTCAAGAGCGGGCCACCAAAACACAGCTCCAGAGAGAATATTTGGCTCTATAACTGCCTTGTAGAGCCAGGAGATGATTCGAGGCTGAAGGCCCCATCTTGGTCCTAGAGCTCTCTGACAGAGATTGAGCGCACAGGTCGCCTTCCGAGCTCTTTCGGCAATTTTTGCCTTCCATTGAAGTTTGGGGTCAAGTATTACCCCAAGGTATTTCACACTTTTACTTACACTAAGCACAATGCCATTCAGCCTAGGTGCAGTAAAATTCGGGATCTTGTATCTCCGTGTGAAGAGCATAACCTCCGTTTTGCCGGGGTTAACAGTAAGATCAAAATCGCAGCACCATTTAGACAGAACATTAAGCGAATAGTTCATCCGTTCTGTGAGTGTTGACAGATACTTCCCAGAGACTGCGATAGCAATGTCATCAGCATAAGCTATCACCCTATTACCCGTTTGGTCCAGTTGCCGTAGCAGCGTGTTGACTGCCAGGTTCCAGATAAGGGAAGACAATACGCCACCTTGTGGAGTGCCCCTTTTCACTACCCTTACAACGTGATCATTTCCCAAGGTGGACGTGATGATACGTGTCTTCAGTAGTTGCGCAATGAATCCCACCAGATTTGCATCAAGATCGAGATCCAAGAGGGCCTTTATAATGGCATTGGGGCAGACGTTATTGAAAGCTCCTTCTATGTCAAGAAACACTGCAAGCGTAAAATCCTTATTTGAAAGGGACTTTTCAACATCGGATAGTAACACATGCAGCGCTGTTTCCACAGATCTCCCTTTCGTGTAGGCATGCTGCGAGCTAGAAATTAGCGCGGGATTGATGGAGTTCCTGATCTGAAGATCAAGAATCCTTTCCAGCGTTTTGAGTAAGAAGGACGACAGGCTTATGGGCCTAAAGTCCTTGGGTTTAATAGGAGATGTCCATGCCCATGGGCTGACGGGCTACACGTCAGCCCATGGGCATGTAAGTATTTTCCAGGCAAGCATTGTAGATTTGCAATAGCCATGGTTTAATAAGGTCCATGCCATGTTGCAAGTCCGCTGGAATGATATTGTCAATCCCAGGATACTTAAAGGCATCAAACGACATGATGGCCCACTCTAAGTGAGCATTGGTCACCCGGAAAGTGGCTGGAAAAACCGACGCGGAATTCACAATCCCCATCGCTTCGTCTATCCTTTCACTACCAGGGAAGTGAGTATCAAGCAGCGTCTCCAAGGTATCGATTACAGAGTTCGTCCATTTACCGTCCGGCTTCTGAATACTCTCAATAATTCTCGGCGACGTGAAAAGAATCCTGCGTAGCCTGCTGGTTTCGGACGAGCTTTCTATGTTGCCACAGAAAGTTTTCCATGAGGCTCTTTTGGATCTACGTATGGCATACTTAAACTCCCTTTGTTTATCCTTGTAGGGCAGCCAGTTTCCACTATTTTTGGCCCTATTAAAGAGTCTTCTACATTCCTTGCGTAACTCTGCAATCTCCGTATTCCACCAAGGGGGTTTCGGTTTACCCCTTGGCTTCGGTGGATTGCAGGCCGCTTTCGCCGCAGAGCATATCTGCAAGGTCAAGAATTCAACCGCCCGATCAATATCGCAGTGGTCATTAATCTTGAAGGGAGTTTAGAAATACAAAAATTAAAAAAAAAAATTTGTTTAATTGAAATACAAAAATTAAAAAAAAATAATGACGATTTTATTTTGTGGCACAACTTGGTACGAATTTAAAAAAATTTCCAACAATTATTAAATTATCTAAATCAAACTCAGAATCTGATGCGCTATCAATATTGCCTTTCATTTTTGTAATTTTACTTATTGGTCTTATTTTTTGTGAAAAAATATTTAAAGGTAAAGGTCACAACGTTAAAATTAAAAAAAAAAACTGCGCATCAGTATAGCACTCAATAGTACAAAGTAAAACAACAATATATCTAAAATTTAAAGGGTGTCTCCATAGGTGACGTAAATTGAGCTATATGGGCCTAACTTTTAAACCGTCATAGACAAAAAAAATAGAAAATTGTACAGAATATCAATTACAATGATCGTTATTAAGCAAGTAAAAATATTTAACATTATAAATTAGAGGACGCCCCAGTAGTTCGTTTAATTTGATGCATACGGCCATACTTTTGATCAGTTGCAGACAGACGGTTGAAATATACAAAGAACCTGTATTGCTAATTGCGCTATAATAAGTATAAAGCTTGCATTTGGAAATTGTCCTAATAGGAAATGAATTTTGATGTATGTGGTTGAACTTTTGAACCGTTATGGACAGATAGATTAAATCTTTTTTTAAGTCGGTTTTTTTTGCAATTTACGCAATTTTACCTTACATATATAATTAAGTTTTTTGCAAAAAAATAATTTCAGAGCATGTTGTATGAACAATTTCAATGCTAAAAACAAAATTGTAAATTTTTTTTAATCAGTTCCCAATATCGATGGTATTAAGCTAAAAAAATTTAAATAATTTTTCATTGTGTCGTGGTTAAAATGTACTTCGCGTTAGTTGAATGAAACCGCAATAAATGACCGACACAACATTTATAATTTTTGCACGTTCGAAACAAGAATACTCTCGCATTATGTTTTCATTTGGAATAAAACTAACACCATATTGTTTTACTATTCCAAAATACAGATAATAAGAGCATCTTAACTTCTTAAGAGGACTTTAAATCTATGATAAATTCGAAAGTCGTTTTTGTTTTTGAGGACAGTTATGTCAATATAAACAATAAAGTTTAATAACCTTTTTTAATTTGCGAAATAAATATGCCGCCATTTTTTTTTTTCTTAAGTCCTATTTTCATCCATACATGATCTAGGAACTAAATCCGCTATCATATTAGAGTTCCCACAAAATTGCATTTATATACATATGTATTCCAGAATACCGTGTAAAATTAATCTAATTTGCAAAACTCTAAATTATATATATATATATATATATATATATATATATATATATACAAAGGTGATTTACTAAGTAAAAGAAAAAAATTGGTACCTATTGTATTGTGTTTATCATGTCATGACAACAATAAACAACACACCACACTGTTTATACACAAATAAAACTGAACAGTAAGGAATATCTAATTACATCTGCTCTACGCATGTTTAACACAAATTTCAATGTAATAATAAACCGTCAAAAATGACTAACAAAGTAAGACACACTTCATAAGCGGCAAGCAAACAAGACCACACATGTAAATACAATAAAATTAACTAACATGGGTCTAAGCACTTAAAACTGATCATGGATGTTTTGGATTAAAGGAATGACCTGAAAGAAAGTTGTGATTTTTAAGTAACTCAATTTTTAAAGTAATGGGAAAATAATTGAGAATATTGAGTAAGGTCTTGGCCAATCATGATATGACAATTTTCGTGAGTCTTACTTTGTAATAGAAAGAGCAATTTATAGAACTGTAAGAAGCATTGTAAATTATAAAAATTTAGTATAAATATCTGTAAAAATTGAAATTAAGAAAAGAACTAATTTTGTAGTAAAATAGGAAACAAAAGCGTTCTTCAATATTCCAACTGAGCCACTTAACCGGTAGCTTAGCGGAATTCAAACGTGCTGCAGCTGAGATGCAGCATTCTAAATATCCTTGGCACGTTAGGGAACAGAACTTTTAAAAATAATTTTAAGAACTAGCATGGCGACCCTGCGATCCCGATCCTGAAAATTCTAATCATATCCTGCAATTCCGATCCCGATCCTGAAGATTCTGCTCATATCCTGCGAACCCGACGAACACGAACCGGAGGAAACATCGGTAGAATATCCCGAACACAAGCCCACACCAAAAAGTTGTGGACCCAAACCTCTAACGATAAAAAAATACAAGAAGAGGAACCAGAAGAAAGAGACCCCAAAGCAGGACAAAAAGAAGGAAGTAATAAGGGGAGGCAAAAAACTACAAGTAAAAAATTAAAGACAAGAGTTACTACGGCTAATAGGACTAGCTAGTGGTGAACTGAAGAGACAACTATATATACAACTAAGAAAACTAAATCAGAAGTCTAAACTAGAGGAAGCCGTCATCATCAACAATACCAACAAGCAAGGAGAAATGGACTTTGGCGCAACGATAAAGCTGTACGCATTTGTTGTATTTTGCATTGCTTTTAACAGCATTTTTAATTTATAGGGTTAATAAGTATTTTAAGAATTATGTGCTAAAGTAGGCTGTTGTAGGTGCATAAAAAGAAAAATATAGAAATTTTCCTATATTCTAAAGGAATAGATTGATTTAATGGAAATAGTGATAAATCAGTTAGAAAAGATTTGAATAAATTTTAAGAAATCAGGAGCTAGCGGTTACCAGGAAGCAACATTAAGAAGTAAACTTGAGGAAATAGACTCATTACAAAAAAAAAAAAAAACATTTTACGAATTAGTAAACACAGACTCAATCACAGAAGATATACAAAGAAAAATAGACAGATTTGAGATGTCTTACCAAGGCAACGACACTCTTTGAAAAATTTTTGAAATCAATCAGAAACAAAATTTAACAAACAGGGCGAAATTTAATTTAAAAACAGCCATAAAGGTTATCCCTAAATTCACAGGAAACTACAGGGAATTGAAATCTTTTCTTACTATCGTTGAACTGGTCAACAATACCTTGGAAACAGAACAGAGGAAGATTTTAATATCTTTTGTATACAATGAAAAATTAAGTAATTTAGTAAGAACCTTGGTAGGAATATCAGTACCCATGACATATGTATATAGAACTTAAAAATACTCTATCTAGTAAATTTGAATCAACGAAAACAGTTCCACAAATTCAGGCTACTCTCAGCACTATCTTACAAAAAGGCATTAATATAAACACTTACCAAGAAAAAATTCTGGATCTAATAACAGAACTGAATGAGCTACATATTAAGGAAATGCAGAATTGTAGTACGGTACAAGCTAACACCACAAAACAACTGAACGAAAGATATGCTTTAAACGTATTCAAGAATGCTTTGAAAGAGGAGCTCAAACCAACAGTTTTCGCTTCCAGACCGAAAGAACTTAATGAAGCAGTTAACTTTGGAATTAGAGAAAGAATTTTGTAGTAACTCGGAAAGAGTTTTATATTTCTCGAACAATAAAAACAGGAGAAACAAATCAGCGTAGTTTGGTAATAATTATAATAGACGAAATAATTTTAACCCAAACAATAAAAAAAACTTCTATAGCAACAATTGGTCAAATAACAGAAATGGTCACAATAAACACAAGAGTAACAAAAGCAATACCAATAATAATAATAGCAGACCACTACGTCGTACCAACAACCATTTGGGTAATCAAGGCAATAATTATATCAGCAATCGAAGAAACAATTCGATTGGTAATAGATATGGTAATATTCATAACAACCGCAATCATAACGGAAATATTCGAAATAGACATTTTCAGGGCGACCGACGAAATGTACAATGCGTTCAGGAAAACTGCCAAGATCTGGATGTGGGTCGAGGAACTGTATAAACTCACTTTCCGGAGGAACAACAATAAGAATAGATAATGTTTTTCAGATTTTGAATAACAAGACAAACTTCAAGGATTTAATTTTGGAGAAGGATTTAACACTTACATTTTTAATAGACACAGGAGCTGATATTTCTTTATGCAAGGTCGATAGGTTAAACGAGAATGCTAAACATATTGACAAAGAAGGATCACTTAGTTTTACAGGTATAACTACAGAAAAGATTAACTCTTTGGGAACATCAGAATTAGGTTTCGATATAAATAATATAAAAGAAAAGCATAAATTCCATATTATTAACAGAGAATTTCCCAAATCAACGGACGGAATTTTGGGACGAGATTTCTTTTCGATATTTTCATGCAAGATTGATTATGAAACATTTACGCTAACACTTACCTTGAGAGGTGAAGATATAATCATACCTATGAAATCACGGATAAACAAAGACTATTGCATAAAGGTAGAAAAAAGATCAGAGACTATTCATTCTATAAATCTGGACATTTGCGAAGACAGCATTTTTCTCAATAAGGAAATTCAACCGGGCATATTTGCTAGCAATGCTATAGTACCAGGAAATGGGAATCATATCATTAAAATATTAAATACGACAGATAAAGACGTAATTTTGGGAAAAATTGATCTCGACCAAGAGAAACAAATTTCAGCAAAGACAGATTTAACAAACTGAAGCAAAGACAGAATTGATACAGATATTCAAGGACTATCAGGATATTTTTCACTTGGAAGGAGAGACATTAACTTCTAATAATTTCTACACTCAGAATTTAAGAGTTTTAGACAATTCACCTGCATGCATAAAGAATTATAGGTTATCTCACACACAACAAGACGAAATCAATAACCAGGTACAGGAATTACTGGACAAAGGTATCATCGAACCGTCAACTAGCGCTTGCAATTAACCATTATTAGTAGTGCCAAAGAGAGGTGAAAATGGAAAAGAGAAACGAGATTGGTTTTAGATTTTCAACAATTTAACAAAAGGTAGTGAATGATAAATTTCGATTAACACGACTGGATAATCGTCTAGGAAGAGCAAAGTATTTTTCAACTTTAGACATGACCAGCTCATTTCATCAAATAGAATTGTACGAAGATTCGAGGCAATTAACCAGATTTTCAACTAACAGTGGACATTAGCAGTTCAGGCGACTACCATTTGGTTTAAAGATTTCATCAAATAGTTTCTAGAGAATGTTGACAATAGCTCTAAGTGGACTAGACTCTTAGGCTTTCTTGTATGTAGATGATATTATTGTTTTTGGATGTAGCTTGAAGCACCATAATGAGAATCTGATAAGAGTATTTGAACGTTTGTCAAAAGATAATCTGAAACTAAATGCATCAAAATGTGTATTACTGAAATTTAGATAACAGACGACGGCATACATACGGACCCTTCGAAACATAATACCATTGAACAATACCCGATTAAAAAGGACAAAGATGAGGTTAAAAGGTCCATTGCATTCTGCAATTACTACAGACATTTTATAAAAGACTTTGCAGAAATCACAAAATGTGTAAACGATCAAACGAAAAAAGGAAAGGAATTCCTGTGAATGGAAGAATGTCAACAAGCTTTTGATACACTGAAGACAAAACCAATTACCGCACTAATATTAAAATGCTCAGATTTTGAAAAACCGTTCATATTGACCACAGATGCATCAAATAATGCATTAAGAGCTATTCTATCGCAAAGAGAGATAGAAGAAGATTTACCAAAATTTTACTCAAGCAACACTTTAGGGAAACATGATTTAAACAAGCCAGTATTAGAAAAGGAACTGCTCGCGATACACTGGGGAATAAAATTTTTTAGACCTTATTTGTTCGGTAGAAATTTTATTGTTGTAACTGATCATAGACCACTCGTTTTACTTTTTACTCACAGAAATACTTCCTCAAAATTAACTAAAATACGAATATACTTATCAGACTATGACTTTGAAATTATTTATAAAAAATAATAACAATACGAAACCATCTAAGATTTTAGTCACTAGTCGTGAAATAAGGAAAAGTAAGATTTCGGATAACGTAGATAATAATGATGACATATCCCGATGCCAGCATATATATAATCATATGTGGGAATGTACACCTTTAAGAGATATAAAATATATTTACGAATTAAAATTTAATATTATTAAAACCTGTATGAATAGGAAAATAGACCAAAAGATGGTACCTTAGAAAATATAGATAATAGCTTCGTAATAAATATGAATGAAGATCTAGCAAAATACGTTTTGTTTCTAGAGAAATTAATGATTTTTATGCATAAGCAAAGTATAAAAATTCTCGCTTTATCATGCGAAGATGAAATTTTAGAGCTCATATCGATTTATAATGAGGTGCAGATAAGAATATTGAAAGCAAGAAAATATAAAAATTATGAATTGAATATTATATTGTACAAACCATTACAACATATTAAAGATAGAAAACAGTACTGAAATTAAAACAACGTTACGTATGGAAAAACATGCGAAAGATGGTTAGGGATTATATTAACAAATGTGACAAATGTATGAGGAACAAACTAACGAAACATGTTAGGGAAAGAATTGTGATAACAATAGTTTTGAGACAATAGAGATAGATATCGTAAGATCATAACAAATCCTAAATAGCTACAGATACATCCTACCTATGCAGTGTGAGTTAACAAAATATGTAGTAGCACATTCAATTGAAGCAAAATATGCAAGAAGTATTGCCAAAACGTTAGTAGAACAATTTATTTTAAAATATGGTTTCTTTAAAATTTTAAAATCCGACAGGGGCACTGAATTTAACAATGGTCTATTAAAAGAAGTTTGCAATTTACTCAATATAAACCATTTATTTACAACACCTTATCACCATCAGTCAATAGTTCCTACTGAACGTTATCATCGTGCGTTAAATGAATATTTGTTAAATTTTGTGGATGATTATGAATGCGACAAATGGGTTCCATATTACACATTTGCATACAATAGAGTACCACATGTTGTTTTACTCACCCTTCGAACTAATATATGGCAAATTAGCAACATTGCCAACGGACAAGATAGAAAATACAAATAGATGTTATAATATAGACAATTATGCCAATGAAATTAAAAGAAGATTGAGCAAATCTTTGGAAAATGCTAAAAAATTATTAGAGATAGCAAAACAAAAATTAAAAGTAATATATGATAAAAACATAAATAATAGCATCTTAAAAAAAGGAGATTTAGTATTAGTAAAATTAGAATCTAGGAAAAAGAATCAGAGCTCATACATAGGACCCTATAAAATAATCAAAAAAATAGGGGTAAACTCAATATTAAAAGTTGGTTCAGAAGAAAAAATGTACCTTAATAATCTTCTAAAATTATATAAACAACTAATGGAATAAGATAATTTATTGACAAGATTATTATAATTGTAAGAACAAAATTAAATATACATTTTCTATTAATATTAGTACCACTACTCACATTACATATCATAAATAATTAATTTATTTATAAGATTCAATTGATTTCTTTGACAATCATAAATTCAATCTTAAGGGGAAGGTGTAGTGTGTTTATCATCTCATAACAACTATAAAGAACACACTACATTGTTTATACACAAATAAAACTGAGAATAAAAGAATATCTAATTACATATTGTTACCGCCGCCACCCTAATACTTTAAAAAAATCTTTACTGTTTCTATTTACTTCATGTTTACTTAATAATTTCTTGTTTTCACTCAAAGCAAACATACACACAAATATGAATAATATATATTTGTACATATTTACATGTATGTATGCTTGCTTTGCTCCTCTTTCTCGTTGCCCAATTGCTTAATAGCGGTTTTTAAAATTATTTTCATTTGCTTTATAAAGGAATTTCTTCCATTATTCAGGGCTTTTTTAATGAGAAACGGGCGAGTGAAACACAAATTGTTTTAAAGCGTACAAATACGGAATAAAAATTAAAAATAATAAAATTTAAATTGTGTTCTACAATAATTGAAGTTGTGGTTCTTAATAAAATAAAGATTGTTCTGTTTGTCGCTCTCAAAAGTTGCGTTTCATTTAACTTTGCTTCTCGAAGCCAACAATTCTTTAAAACAATTTAAAAGTTTTCAAATAAAATAATAACTAGTGTGCATGAAAAATAAAATAAATTAAAATCGAGTCTATAATAAATAAAAAGAAAATGGCTCAAACAGATTTTAATTGCAACAAGTGCGAATTAAAAGACACCGATCGTATGGTGCAGTGCGACTCGTGCGACAAGTGGTTCCATTTCGAGTGTGTTGGAGTCAATAGTGATGTGGCCGACGTGAGCTGGAATTGCTCCTGCGGTAAGGATCAGCCCGTTGCGTTAAAAAATAGTGTCCCCATGCAAACTTCGACAAGAGGAACGAATACACTGCCACTTGCTAATGTTACAGAGGAGTTCAGTGCAGGTTCACTGGCAGCCTCATCACCAACTAGCCATATTTTAAGATCCTTTCCAGTGCATGAATACTTCAACAAAGGTGCTCCAGGTAATCCAGTAGTGGCTAAAGACAAGATACTACCAGCTGCAGGTGAACAGTGTGGATAAAATATAAATAGTCAATGTGGCCCAAGTACGTCGCGTGGTTCTTTGTCAGCTCACGCACAATTACAGTTGCAGATGCTGGAAGAGGAAAAGGAATTGCAGCGGAAGTATTTGGAGAAAAAATATAGTATCCTATCCCAAGGTGATGTGTCGCAAAATCTGAATTCCTTTTGTAATCAAAGTTCCTTTCAGCCAACTGCCTCACAAATCGCAGCCAGACAGGTAATACCTAAGGAGTTACCGAATTTCGATGGTAATCCCGAAGACTGGCCCCTATTTATTAGCAACTACAAAATAGTACTGAGATCGCTGGTTATACTGACGGTGAGAATCTAATGCGATTGCAGTCGTGCCTCAAGGGCCGAGCAAAGGAGCTGGTGAAAAGTAAACTTCTCATCCCATCTATGGTGAATGAAATCATCCAGACTCTAGAGATGTGTTTTGGTCGCCCAGAGCACATTCTTGATAGCATGATTGAAAAGGCAACCAAGATTCCACCGCTAAAGTATAGGCTCGATAGCATCATCGAATATGCTCTAACCATACGGAATATTTGCTCAACAATGGAGGCATGTAATTTGGTGGCCCATTTGAACAACCCGTTGCTGGTAAAAACGCTGGTCGATAAGTTGCCCAACAACCACAAGCTCAATTGGGCGATGCATGCTAAGGACGTCAAGGTTCCAGTGGTGAAATCCTTCAGCGATTGGATCTATAATATAGCTGCTGCTGCTAGCCAAGTTGTGTCTCCTGTCGGCTCCAAGAGAAGTGCTCCGGTCAACACTCATTCAGAACAACCTGCTACCAGATACTTACTCTGCGTTTATTGTAAGAGTGATGAACACAAGGTCCAAAACTGCGGTGAGTTCCAATCATTAAGCTTAGATTCAAAGTGGAATGTGGTGAAAGAAAATAAATTGTGCCGCCAGTGTTTGAATGCTCATCGGCGCAAGTGTTTTTCGAAGAAATTGTGTGATATTGCAAATTGTAACGCAAAACACCATCCTTTGTTGCACAAATATATTACGTCGGCTCATCCAAACACAGTGCAAATGGTCACATCTGCTCCCAGTGGAAGCGTGAATGCTCACAACGACCGCAATAATAAACCGTATTTCAGAATACTCCCGATTCGAATACATTACAATGGTGGTTCTTTAGAAACGTTTGCCTTTCTAGACGAAGGATCATCAGTGACCTTAATGGAACAAGGTCTTTTTAACAAATTGGGGCTCTCTGGTGAGAAGGAACCCCTGGAGCTACGATGGACCGGTAATACAACACGATCCGAAAACAACTCCGTCAAAATTAATATTGAGGTATCTGGTCCAAGCAGCGATAGTAGATTTACACTTCATGATGTTCGTACTGTAAGCAATCTTGGTCTGCCCATGCAGTCAATTAATTTTGATGACATCGTGAAAGCCTATCCGTATCTCAAAGGTTTACCGGTTCAATCGTACAATAACGCTAAACCCATGGTCCTAATTGGTCTTAATAACTGGAGAGTTGCTGTTCCATTGAAAATAAGGGAAGGCGGTCGAGATCAGCCCTCGACCATGATCAGGCTTCGACCATGAACATCCATACCTGTGAGTGCGAAAATCGATATAGGGTTCTGCACGATGAAGTCAAGGAATATTTTAACCTAGATGCCCCGAAAGAGAAATCTATTTTGTCGCTCGAAAACAACAGGGCTTTGAAGATACTTGAAACTACAGCCATCAAGAAGAATCAGCAATACGAAGTTGGACTACTGTGGAAAGATGATGTCCCTATGCTGCCCTAGAGCTATCAAGTAGCAAGCCATCGCCTAAAGTGTCTCCAAAAGAAGTTTGTCAAAGACCCGCTACTACAGCAGACTATGCAAGCGGAAATAGACAAACTAGTTTCTAAAGGATACGCGAGAAAGGTGCAAGAAGCAGAAAGGTCATCATATGAGGGTCGCACATGGTACCTGCCAATATTTGTCGCTCTTAATCCAAATAAACCTGCCAAAGTTCGTCTGGTCTGGGACGCAGCAGCGAAGTCGCATAATAAGTCCCTGAATGACTTTATAATTAGTGGTCCTGATTTACTTACGTCATTTTTCAACTTTTTAATAGAATTTCGTGTGGGTCAAATCGCTATATGTGGCGATATTGCAGAAATGTTTCATCGTATTAACGTTAGAGACGACGATATGCATGCTCAACGATTTTTGTGGTTCGAAAATGGCGACAACAATAAGCGCTGTGAGTACGTAATGAAGGCCCTAACATTTGGTATAAGCTGCGCACCCTGTATAGCCCATTACATTCGGAATAAGAACGCAGATGAATTTCGTGACCAGTACCCACGAGCCGTTAAAGCAATTCAACAATACCACTATATGGACGATTTTATTGACAGTGTGGATACCGAGGAATAGGCAATGGAACTAGCGGTCCAAGTACGCACAATACATGCATCTGGTGGATTCCATATGAGGAATTGTGTAACAAACTCTGAAAGCGTACGAAAACATTTAAGCGATGATGGCTCAACAACTCAAACCTCTTTCAAGGCTATAGAAAAAATACTTGGTATGTATTGGGAATCAAATAATGACGTTTTCCAATATAATTCTTGGTTCTCGAGGCTCCGAAGGGATGTATTTCAGCCACATGTGGTCCCTACTAAGAGGGAAGTTCTGCAAGTCCTAATGTCAATTTTCGATCCTTTGGGATTCGTAGCCCATTATACGATTGGAATCAAGATGCTCCTACAAGATATTTGGCGCTCAGGAATAAAATGGAACGACGACTTATCCGAAGAACTTTTACTGAAATGGTCCTCATGGTTATCTAATCTGACTAGGATATCATCTATATTCATCCCTCGGTGCTACTCGAGGCTCCTAAAAATAACTTCCAAGGTCCAGCTGCATACGTGAAAATGCATATGCTGCAGTAAGCTACTTCAGAATCCAGTGCAATGATGATGTCGATGTGCGAATCGTAGCTGCTAAATCGAAGGTGACTCCGCTAAAACCAATATCCATACCAAGACTAGAGCTTCAAGCTGCTTTAATTGGTTCAAGGCTAGCGTCAAAAATTCGAAGCACCACTCGTCTCAGCTGTGAAGAGAGCTTCTTTTGGTCCGATTCGAAAACCGTTCTAAAGTGGCTCTCCATGGATCCCAAAAATTTTAGGCGTTCGTCATGTACAGAGTTGGCGAAATCTTAGAAACTACCAACGTGACGCAATGGAATTGGGTAGCGTCCAAGTTAAACCCTGCAGACCGTGCAACGAAAATTCATAGTTCAGACGACGGTATATGGCTCAATGGTCCTGCATTTCTGAAAGATGAGAAGCATACGTGGCCCAAATGTCCAGAACTCAACGTCGTCAATAATGAAGAAATACGAAATTATCTTCTTACTATCGATAAGACGAGTGGTTTCACAATCAATACTAAATATTTTTCGTCCTGGAAACGACTATACCTGGCTCTTTCTCACTTCGTCCTTTACATTGAAAAATTGAAGTCCAGAATTCGAGGTGAAAAGCCGCAGCTCATGTGTTTTGAGTACATACAAAGGGCTAAGAACATTTTGTTTAAATATGCCCAAGCCAACGAATTTGACGAAGAAATATGGTGCCTCTATAATAGTAAGAAGCTGCCTACCGGAAGTAAACTTAAGCAGCTTAATATTTTTCTCGATGAAGACGGAGTAATACGTGCCTATGGCAGAGTCGAGTCCCTGAATTGCAACAACGCCATAATTTTGCCTCATGGTCACTACATTACCTTTTTGTTGGTCCAAAGTTATCATGAAGATTATCATCATTGTCTTCATGAAGCTACGATGTCCAAAATAAAGTCAAGATTTTACATCCCAAAGCTAAGAGCACTTTATAAAACTATGCGAAGAAAATGTCAACGCTGTAAGAACGAGTCAAAGGTTCCACATCCTCCATTAATGGCATCTCTACCTGCAGCAAGATTGGGTTCCTTTGAGCGTCCATTTACTTATGTCGGTATCGACTTTTTTGGCCCTTTACAAGTAGCAGCAGGGAGACGTAGTGAAAAAAGATGGGGCGTTGTTTTTACATGTTTGACAGTTCGCGCTATACATATTGAAGTCGCCCACAGCCTAGATACCAGCTCGTGTATCATGTGCATTCAAAATTTTATAAGTCGACGTGGTTCCCCGAAGGAGATATACTCCGACAACGGTACTAACTTCAAATCAGTCGAAAGGGTCCTACGAGAGGAAAAGCAAAACATCGACTTACATCAAGTCTTCACAAAACATCACGAAATCAAATGGAGGTTTAATCCACCTGCGGCCCCACATATGGGTGGTGCTTGGGAAAGGCTAGTACGTACAGTGAAAACAATCCTCTACGCCATGTGTCCTGCTTTCAAATTTAATGATGAGACCTTAAGAAGCGCCTTGTGCGAAATCGAGTTCATAATAAATTCCCGTCCTTTAACATTTGTGGCTCTCGATTCAACTGAAGACGACGCATTAACACCAAACCATCTTCTACTTGGCTCTGCTGATGGGCACAAGCCCCTATGTGAAACCAATTATGATCTCCGTCAGCGATGGCACCAGACGCAAAAATTTGCCAATCACTTCTGGAGCAGATGGGTTCGTGAGTACGGTCCGATTTTAGTCCGCCGTAGCAAGTGATTCGAGAAGGTGAAACCCCCATCCGTCGGTGATATAGTCGTTATTGTGGACGATACACTTCCCAGAAATTGTTGGCCCAAGGGTGTCATTATCGAGACAACTACTGCTAATGATGGCCAAGTTCGGCGGGTTAAAGTCAAAACCAGTACAAGCACATTGGATAGGCCCGTGACCAAGGTAGCTGTTCTAGACGTCGGTAATATTTAGAATTGCAAGCTCATGGCCCCACAATTCGCTTACGAAGGGGGGAATGTTACCGCCGCCACCCTAATACTTTTAAAAAATCTTTACTGTTTCTATTTACTTCATGTTTACTTAATAATTTCTTGTTTTCACTCAAACATACACACAAATATGAATAATATATATTTGTACATATTTACATGTATGTATGCTTGCTTTGCTCCTCTTTCTCGTTGCCCAATTGCTTAATAGCGGTTTTTAAAATTATTTTCATTTGCTTTATAAAGGAATTTCTTCCATTATTCAGGGCTTTTTTAATGAGAAACGGGCGAGTGAAACACAAATTGTTTTAAAGCGTACAAATACGGAATAAAAATTAAAAATAATAAAATTTAAATTGTGTTCTACAATAAATGAAGTTGTGGTTCTTAATAAAATAAAGATTGTTCTGTTTGTCGCTCTTAAAAGTTGCGTTTCATTTAACTTTGCTTCTCGAAGCCAACACATATGTTTACACAAATTTCAATGTAACAATTAACCGTCAAAAATGAAAAGAATAACAAAGTATGACAGACACACTTCATAAGCGGCACACAAGCAAGACCACGCATGTAAATGCAATTAAATTAACTAACATGGGTAGAAGCACTTAAAGGGATCGTGGATTTTTTGGATTACAAAAATGACCAGATAGAAAGTTATGATTTTTAAGTAACTCAATTTTTAAAGTCAAGATGTTACTGAAAAACTAGTTTCTTCAATGCCAAAATGTATACTACTAGTATTAGATTCTATAGGCGGTCTAACAAAATATTAATATTAGGCTTTATCTATTTTAATTAAAAAAAACACCGTATAGAATTACCTGTATGTACACATTTTTGTAATATTTTGTGTGACTTAATTACACTTTTTCTTCATAACTTTAAAATAAAACACCTTCGTGAATTGATATTTATTATTATTTCCTAGTTTTAAATAAATCAATTTTATTACCTACAACCCATATGTACTGCTTTGGATAAGACTTTATTGCGCTACTGTATATATACGTTCATACGGGGTTTATTCCACACTTATAGGGGTATTCCTTATAAGCGGCTATTTTTTTGCAAATGACAACCGTACAGTTCGATTTGTAGGGTATTTATTTATTAAAATGCGTTTTTATTTTTCTTGAGACCTTTTCATTTAACGGTTTTAAAAATGAAAATATATATGTATATTCATTCATATGGTCATATTTCACACTTTAGGGGTATAAATCTTAAAAAATCTGAAAACAAAGTGGAATTGAAATAACATTCTTTCTACTACTATTACTGGTTGTAAAAATCTGCGTTTCAATATTTTTTGGCATATACAATGCACTCGGGGTATAGTGAACTAATTAATGCACAGGCCTGTTCACTATACCAAGAAATTCACCATTTACAGTTTAAGAAAAAAAAAAAAAATTATTCATATAATGTAAAAAAATAATGATTTTTTTATTCAGTAATTAAAATATTTGTACGCATTTGACTAATACATACATATGTGTCATGAATGGATACCACACAAATTACATACTATTATGTAACAATATAATCTTTTAAACATTTTTGCTTTTTACAAGATATTTTAACTTTCTGAAAAGCTAAGTTACGAAATTTATTTAAAACTAAAGTGTCTTTAGAGTTATTGGAATTATGTTCAGCCCACTCCGTGGCTGGAATGAGTTCCATATTTGCTTACTGCTTAACAACTTCGGTACTGGCATTAGATTCTTCATCAACAGATATCTGCAGTATATTCCTTCTAGAGTTAAAATAAAACTTAGTTTTTTATTTGCGATTAATATCATGCATACTCACATTTGGATTAATATTTTGGAGCATTTCCAATATAGGGTTTACTTCTTGTTCAAGTTGCTGACGCAAAGAAATTTGCAATAAGCTTAGTGGCACATTGTCATTTTCGTCTTTGCTGTCTTCTGCATTACCAAAATCACCGAAAAGAGGAATCCAGCATTTTTTAATCACATCTGGCGTTAATTCTTGCCAAGTCATTACAAGAATGAAAATTGCATCTTTGTAAAAAAGTTTTGTTATGCGAATCACATTCTGGTCCATTGGCTGGATTGATGGCGTAACTTTTGGTGGCATATAAATGACGAGAATGCATCCATCACTTAAAATAAGTTCCTTCTGGGGAGGATGACAAGGCGCGTTATCAAGGAGCAGCATTGCTTTTATTGGTAGGCCTTTTTCTTTTAAATATGCCTTGACCTAAATTTAAAACATAAAAGCTTAGTTTTTTTATAGAAAATTAAACCTGAGACCTGGTTGACAAATGACTTATGAAACCATTCCTTAAATATTGCAGAGGTCATCCAAGCATTTTTTGAACTTTGGTAGTTCACAGAAATTTCTATTGATTTAAAAGATCTAGGTTTCTTAGAGTGTCCAATAATTAGAGGTTTTTATTTATTGAGGCCAGGGGCGTTCGTGCATGCCAATAATGTTATTCTGGTTTTTTGAATTTTTCTCCATGGAGCAGATTTTTCCCCGCTAGAAACATATGTCTTATCGGGAAGCATTTTCCAAAAAAGTCCTGATTCATCGGCGTTGAAAATTTGCTCCGCACAAAATTCATTCTCTCTAATGATGCCATTCAAATTGTTCTTGAAATGGACTACAGCTGAGGTTTCAGGCGAAAGCTTCTCTCCAGAAATTTTCAAAAGCCGAATTCCGTATCGACTCTTGAAGCCTTGGAGCCAGCCTGGACTTGCATTCAAAGCACCCGCTTCGCTCAATAGTTCATGCAGTTTTTTGGCTTTTTACGTAAGCATTTCACCGCTTACTGGTAAGTGTTTGGATCGCTGCTTTAAAAACCAACTGAAAAGTGTTTTTTTTAGACGCGGATATTCTGCTTTTCGAAATGTCATTCTGTTAAGGGAACTATAACTTAAGCATGGAACTCCGGCTTCCACTTTGTTTTTGTTTTTCTATAACACTAATTGTGGATTTTGATACATTAAATCTTTTTGCAAGAACAGTAGCTTCTACTCCATTTTCTAGTTCTTTTAAAATTTCTTCTTTCACTTCAATGGGAAGAATTTTTTTCTTTAATGGAAAGAAAATTTCTTTTTTTTTTTTAATCAATTAACATATAAACACGTGTCTAGATCGAATTTTAAACTGAAGTCATCTTACTAAATGTGTATTAAAACAAGAAAATGATGCTAAAACAATGAATATACAAGAGAAATAACGCAGAGTTCGGAAAAGTACATTCATTGTACAAAATTCTCGTACATAAATAGAAAACACACAACTAAAACCAACCCGTAAATGTTTTTTTTTCATATCAATTATGTACGTTTCTAAATTTTGAAATTTTCCATACACATCCTCGAATGTACTTTATTAAAATATTTATTTGCGTACACGTACGTGAATGGACGACTGTAGCTATTTTTCGTGTACTTGTACGGCTAAAAAATTACATGAAGAATAGAAAAGTTTGAGTGTACTTTATTTTCAGTACGTGTACGGAAAAAAGTACATGAAGAAATAAAAATAAATCCGTGGACGGAAAAACCGTACATGAAGAAATGGTAATAAATTCGTGTACGGAAAAAACGTACATGCAAAATAAAAATAACTGCGTGTACGGATGGCAAAAAAGAACATGTACGGTAGACAACAAATTATCTATTAGCAATCAGAAAAACCTATTAAATGAAAATAAAAAAAAAAATTAATTTAGCTTAAAATATATTTATATATATATATATATATATATGTAATAATGAAAACACTTTTATTTAGATTTAATATAAATGCAGACTTTGAATTCATTTATTTAAATAAAACTAAAAAATAAATTCATTTATTAAAAAAAAAATTAAATTATTAAAGTAGTTTGATTAATAAAGGAATAAGAAACTTCTTCAAATTCTTTACGTTGTCGCGCTCGTGTCTTAACTGCAACTGCCGGCACCTCTTCTGTTAATGGTGGTGTGAGGTCACGAACACTCTCTTTTCTTTACATTCGGCCATTCTGATCATCATCTGCATTAGATGATAGCTCCTCCCCACTGCCTACGAGTCTCCACAGCTTCATGTTATCAGTACTAGTGGATGTATGAATTGGTCCTTCAAATGCCGCCGCTTTCTCTACCTCATATCTACCATTGCGTTTAATTTTAGTAATTTTGTATTGACCTAAGAACTCTGACGACAGCTTCTTTCCTGCTACAAACTGCGTTCTTTTTATTGCTACCAGGTCATGCAACTTGTAGTTTGTCTCACTTTTACGTTTCTTGTCAAAATTTTGCTTGTAAATTTTTTGCGCATTCTCAATTTGCAATTTTACTTCTTCTCTGATCTTCCGTCGTTCATTATCAAAATCAGCAACTAATTCTTCCCGAAGTATCTATAGTATATTATTCAGATCATTGGTCTTCATTCTGATTCCAAACATTACTTCGAACGGTGAAAACTTTGTAGAACTATGAACAGATGTATTTTGGAGGATCATCATAAGACAATTTAGATATTATAGAAATAATCGTTCGGTTTACCCTTTCAATTTGGCCATTTCCGCGGGGAACTCCTGCTGTTGTTAATACGTGTTCTATGTTTCGTTCTTTGCAAAAGTCCTCAAATCCATGAGAGGTAAACGCGGCGCCTCTATCACTTATGATCCTTACGGGATTGCCAAACGTGTCCGACCATATATTCAATCGAGTCAAGACTTCCTCGCTTCCTGTAGTTTTTGTTAGAAACAACTATACAAATTTAGAGAACCCGTCGACCATGGCGAAGATATACTTATATTGTTTTGAAGTGGAATCCATTGGCCCCAAATGGTCAATATGTACCGTATGAAGGGGACTCTCACCCTTGTTAATGCAATTCAAAAAAACTTCTTTTTTACCAAGTTTTCTATTGTAAACTATGCACTGTATACAGTTTGAAATAAACTGGCTAACTTTTCTCTCCATGTGCGGTATGTAATAATTTTGCTTTAGAATATGCATTGTTTTCTGCACTGCTGTACGACCCGATTCATGAGCACTTCTAATAACTTCGTACTGCATACACTTCGGTACTACAAGTAAGTCAATTCCATCGACAAATTTGTATGCGATATCTCCCTTCAACTTATAATTGTCGTACGCGCCCTTCATTAACAGTTCTTTCAGAGTTCTTATGTGTTCATCCTTCTGTTGTGCCGTCCTAAATGTGGCTTTGATTTCAGAAGATATTACTAACACCGTACAGGGATTCCGACTTAGACTATTGACATGACGCATTCTGGTTCCGTCGCGGTGCTCTGTTATAAATGAAAAGTCCTGAAGATACATAATCCAACCCGATACTTCTCGCGGAACATCATTCTTTGTTGTAGTTTGCTTAAAAGCTGAACAATCTGTAACTAATTTGAACTTTTTACCCAAAAGATAATGTCTGAATTTTTTAGTTGCCAAATACGCGGCCTTCACCTCTAGAATATAGATATGACATTTTCTTTCTTGGCTGACGTCTTTTTACTCCAGAAATATATGGGATGAAGCTTACCGTCAAAAACCTGCATCAATGTGGCCCCAAATCCCTCTTTCGAAGCATCTGTATGAAGCTCTGTATCAGCCGTTTGGTTGAAAATTAGCAATACTGACTCTTTAGTTAGTGCATCTTTTAACTCATTTATGGCGTCAATCTCCAGTTGCGTAATTTTAAATTCGCTCCCTTTCCTCAACAGTTCGGTAAGCGGTCTAGCAATGTGTGCGTAATTCGAAATAAACTTTCTGAAATAATTTGTTAATCCTAAAAAAGACTGAATTCCTTTCACGTCCTTCGGTATAGGAAAATTACGTACTGCCTTGGTCTTCTCCTTCCCAGGACAAATTTTTCCTCCACTAATCTCGTGACCTAAAAACTCTATTTTGGACTGCAGAAAGCTACACTTTGGCCACTTTATTTTCAGATTATAACGAGCCGCAGTATCCAAAACCTTCTTTAAATTATCTAAGCATTCAGTTTCCGTTGCACCAAAAATCACAATATCATCAATGTATAGTTCCATAATGTTCTCGTTAATTAAATTCTGAAAAATGAAGTTAATAAATCTAACAAAATTAGCAGGAGAATTACAGAATCCGAAAGGTGCGACATTAAATTCATAAAGGCCTTCTTTGGTCGATTGGGACATGAAAGAAACCATTCTCCAAGTCCATAACTGTAAAAAATTTTGCATTCTGTAATTTTTCCAAAACTTCTTCAATTAAGGGAACGGGAAAATTTTCTTTGAGCACCATGCTGTTAAGCTTTCTGTAATCTATACATATTCTATAGGATCCATTCTTTTTCTTTGTAACTACTATTCTACTCGCAAGCTCAGAACTCGACTTTCGTATAATTCCTTGTTCTAGCCATTTACTAATTTGCTCTTTTAACATTTGTTGTTCATTGATAGGCAAACGTACTGGAGAATTACGAAAAGGCCCCATATTAGTATCAGGTGTAATTTTCATCGTGACAGGACATTCCACGATTTGTGATGGCGAATAACATTCTATTATATTTTTAACTGACCTTTCTTATTCTCGTGGTACATTTATGCCTGGTTCTGCCTCAACTATATTATAAACGCTTAACTGATTCTCCACTTCCTTACTCTCTGTTTGTAGATTGCTGAATGAATATGAACCACTTATAAATTCAAAATTAAATTTCTTTATAAAGTCGAACCCGATTATTGCCTCGTATTTAATTTTGTTATCCGGAATTACGATTAATTCTTGAGTAGTTTTAACATTATCAACGCGAATTATACCAACTATACGACCAATGGGTTCTGTAGCTACATTACCCAAACCGAAAAGTACCGAATTGTTCCTTTGCAAAATCATATTATAAAAATTTTTCTTATATATAGTTTCTTTTATAATAGTCACGTCCGAACCCGTATCGATAAGGCACTTGAGTTCAATATTATTCAAATAAATTGTTTTTAAGCGGTTATCTTCAACTACGATATTGACATTATGTGTTTCTTCCATTTTTACTTTAAATTCGCAGTTTTTTTCTATATGTCAATTTCTATTGCAATTGAAACACTTTACCTCATTCTTATATTCGTCTTTTTTGTGATCTACAGCACCGCATTTAAAACAACGTTCTTTTTTAATATTCATTTTTACCTTACTTTCTTTTTCTGTAATCTCAGTAGAGTCTTTGTTTAGCCGTTCAAAAATTTCATATTTCTCGCGCAATTCACTGTAATTTGATGCTGAATACATTAAATATTTATACTCATCTTTAATACTCAATCCATCGACTATATACCGTATAATCGAATTGTCATCAATTTCGCCTAACGACGCAATCTTTTCATTTCATTCGTGAAATGATTCCGACTTGTGTTTTACACGCTCTGATAACCGTTTATGTAACTCTGCACTATTAAAACTTCTATTCTTTAATCAAAGCCGTTTTTAACGAAAAATAGTCACTAATATTAACCGATTCTAAAAATAGTTGGGCCGTTCCAACCATTTTGCTGCGAGCCTCAACATATCTTTGTTTCGTATTAAGTTCATAAGCGTCCACGTTAAATTCAAAATTGTCAAACCATTTTTTTACCGGCACTGAAATACCATCAAATCCCGAAATTATTTTTCCAAAGCCTTCCATTGATACATTGCTATTATTATTTTGCCCTTCACTGTTTATTTTTAGTGTTAGTGCTCTTATGAGCTCATTCAAATCACACTTTTCTACAGCTACACAATCATCTGAAGTTGCCATTGTCTCGTCTTTTATTTTTTCTACACACGATTAAGTCGTTTGCAAATTATTGTCTTTACACAAATTTTTTTCTTCACTGTCTTTTACTTTTGATCTCAAGCTATAACCGTGTTTTTGTTTTCCACTCACATTAATTCCATCATTTTTTTCTTGCATCATCTATTTCATTCTCTACTGGTTCAAATATTACTCATAACGGATTTTTTCAAAAACATTACATTTGTTTCATTGTTATTTATTTTTTACATCTCTTCAACGCGCATTTTATCTTTTGTATTTTCGTATTATCAAACTCTTTTATTTGTTTTTCTCTGTATTATAGCTCTTTAAATTTCTCTTAATTCTTACAAGACTTTTTTTTCTCTATTCCTTTAAAACAAAATACGCAGTTTTTTCTTTTCGTTAATCTTAACAGGCAAAGTCATCTGCCACTATTTGTTGTTTGTTTTCTTTTTTTTTTTTTTTTTTTTTGTGCTTTTAAATGAAGTTAAATAGGTTGATCCCCCAAATGTAATAATGAAAACACTTTTATTTAGATTTAATATAAATGCAGACTTTGAATTCATTTATTTAAATAAAAAAGTTAGGTTTTGTAATTAAATTATTAAAGTAGTTTGATTAATAAAGGAATAAGAAACTTCTTCAAATTCTTCACGTTGTCGCGCTCGCGTCTTAACTGCAACTGCCGGCACCTCTTCTGTTAATGGTGGTGTGAGGCCACGAACTCTCTCTTTTCTTTACATATATATATTTATAAACCAATTAAAATTTACTTTTTCTTACTTTACTTTTTTATTTGGTTATTTTTTTAATTTAACTTTTATTAAGAAAAATTATTTTTCAAATGTACGCGGACGTTTTCCAAAGAAAACAAGAAAATATAAAATTTATATATATATATATATATATATATATATATATATATATATATATAGATATATATATATATATATATATATATATATATATATATATATATATATATATATAGATATATATATATATATATATATATATATATATAAATATTTTATTTTATTTTTTTTACGAATAATATATGTACATATAGGAATTTCTTTGTTTCAGACAAAATTAAAATCTGCTTACTCACTGTTTTTTATTTTAAGGTTTGAGCAGTCGAGCAAGTTAAAGTTTAATTTTGCTATTAATATATTAGAAATATACTTTTTTGATAGCTTAGATCTTAACTTGGTCAAGACTGTAGCAAGTGCACTAAATGCACGTTCTACAGATACTTGTGTTGCAGGTAAAACAAGTATCACTTCGGCAAGCTGGCTTAATTTTCAATTGTGTTGACAATTTTTGTTTCAATATTCCAATACGTTAATATCAAAGAGTGTCATTAGTTATTCACGTAAACCAAGTAGTTCGGTTTTAGTGCGATAATTTTGATTTTGTGTTGTTAAATGCAATGTATTTAGTAGTAGGTGGACATATTGTACTAGTTTAGAGTGTGCAGCGCTTGACGTAGTTGAAGTATTATCCAACGAAATAGAACATTCATAATTTTCTTCTTGAGAAGATGTCAAATGCGATATTTGATTAATAATTTCAAACATCGTCTGTATTAAGTGATCCAGAAAATATAATTACATTTATTATTGTTATTATTATTGGTTATTTTTAGTTAAAATTTAAGCCTACCATTACAATTTGTTTTTGATCATTAGTAAGTAGTGGCTTTCCTTGAAAATTAAAGCGAGGGTGATAGTAATGACTCATTAATGCAAATACGCAGTGTTATAAAAAAGTAAGGATTAAGGGTAATAATTTGTTTATCTGCAACATTATTGCAATTATAATTAAGAAAGGAATTTTTGATGTTTATTGTTATCATAAAATAACTTTTTTGATTTGGACTTTTTGTTTGTCCAATTGTATTCGTACTCTTTAAATTTGCCTGTGTTATTTGTTGTTGTGGTTTTTCAACGCAATAAATTTGTTTTGTTTTAGGTATGAGACGTTTACCTGTGCATTTGTTATTGTTTTATTACTGCTTAATTGATGGTTAAACACCAAATTATTGGTACTGAGAACAAAACTATAGAATTCCTGGTATTGTTGGTAAAAATAAAATGTTTTTGCTTACGTTAATTCAAAAAATTTAGTTAGTTTTTACCTTTTCCTTACACACATGTAAAATAAATGTAAATGTTTAATATACCAGAAAAACAAATAATACATATAAGGATGTATATAATAAAGCAAATTTTCATTCATGTTTAGTATGCAAATATTTATCCTGGTTTAACTTGTAAAAAGCAATGGCAAACATAAGACGAAAAAAGTTTTGTTTTAAAAAATTCGCAACTTTTAATGAAGAAACAAAAAAAATGTACGTGTCTCGTTGAAACCTGCAAAAAAGAACCATATGCAGGAAATAATGCAAATCTTAAACGGCAATATAAATTAATACATAACATTGTTATTGATGGAGTAGAGTCACTTCCAAAGGTAGTTGACAAAAAAAAAAAAAAAAAAACATTGCACTAACTAAATTACATACAACATTAAATAGAGAAGAGTTCCTAAAATGCTGCATTGGACTAGTGTCAAAAAAAAAAAAAAAATATATATATACCGCTAAGTATTCTTTTTTTAAAATTATACAGCCCTACGAGGAAAAATATGAAATCACCTTAAATTCCAAAAACATTTCAAATATTCTTGATGATACTAGAAATAAAAAGAGCTATAGCGAAGATAGTTGAAAACAAAATTGGTTGCTTAAAAATTGATGCCGCCAGTCGGCAAGACAAGCATATTTTGGTAGTAAATATACAATATATACGTGATTTTAAAATTTGTATAAACACCATAGGTAAGTTTAATTTCATTTAGTTTAGTAAAGCTGTAAACACATTCCCCACAGCAACTACCCAGCAAGAAATGCTTGACAGAAACTAATACTAACACAATTTGTACACTAACACATTTGCAACAATTTTATATTGAACAGCGTGCCGTTATAGCGTTTTTAGTAATGAATTGGGATGATTTTTTTTTTAATAGACTAAATCTTATTTTTCGCTTGGGTTTATAGATAATAATGCAGCAAACTATAAAATACAGCTTACAAAATGTGTTGCAATTAAAATTGTGCCAAAGGTCAAACAAAATTTTTTTAAATTTGTTGTAAAAAGTTAGCCGGTTTTAAGGAATTTTTGTAAATTTTTAAAGAAAAAATAAGGAAGAGAAATTTCTTGTCAGTTGCAACGTCGTTTGCCCCAAACAAACAAATCATGTGCAAGAGTGGAACAACTAATATACATATGTTCTATTTCGTGACGTTAAGAAAATTGCGCATTTATCAAATAGTTATAAAAGTGATATGTCGATTTAATAAAAGCAAAAATTTAAGAAAAAATAAATAAAAAACAAACAATTAAAAATAAATATAATAATTCAGTGTGGAATTAGAAAGGTAAGTTGCTTTTGGGATTGCAAGCAGTTGAAGTGCAGAGATTGTGTCCAATGAACCTGACACTGGAAGCTCAAAACTTCACAGGCATGTTGCGGGTATTTAAAACCGCCACAGCCTTTAAAGAGTTAGATTCGAGTTGAAAGAACTTATGAAGCCTTTAAATCCAAAATTGTAAGTTGTTTTTGATGTGTAAAACCTTTCCTTATTTGCTTAATTTTATATGTTTCTCTGATTTTCAGTCAACAACAGTATTTGGTCGAAACATTCAAGATGTGTGCCCCAACATCACTGTCGTCCAAAAGTGATCGGAAATACAAAGGTTATTTATAACGTTTAAAAAGTTATATTGGCTTAAAATATTTTTCCATTTAATGCATTCCTTCCCTTTCAAGATTAGGTCCACTGAAGGAAATCAAAACCCGGCTTAGAAAACTTTGGGAAAGCATGTGAGTATAAAAAAATAATTTATTTTAAATTTTGAGAAGTTTTGCAATTCGTATTGTCCAAAAATTTTGATGGAGTGCAAGGTGGTCATTAAAAAGGTTGAGAAATCCGTCTGTCGGCTGGCTTGGAAAGACTTTCGACTCAAAACTTGATGAAGTCGTCAGCATGCCCCCTTTGCAGAGCCTTCTAGCGGTGGAAGAGTTGGAGAGAAAATTGGAGGAGTCGAAAGGTTTTACTCAAGCAATGGTAAAGAACATAAATTCATGCTTAAAGTATTTTAATCATCTTACATTTATATTTTTTTAGGCATCGCATTTACATATGATTAAGGGGATATCGCAGGATGTCAGCACTGTGATGCGCTCAATTTTTTTTTTGGGATGGAAGGTGAGATAAGCAAGCCCTCTGAAGGCTCTCTTTGGTTAATAACTCCCTGCGAGGTACGTACTATATTATATAAATGTATATCTTATTTTACTTTAAGGTGTTGTCCAACAGCAAGAAGATTGATTTTGAAAAAAGTGTGAAGAAGTCAGTATAGCGAAGCCTCTACAGACAAACAAAAAAATTTTTTAAAGAGATAAGAATTAATTATTTTATTATAAATAAAGTAATTTTTTATACTGTAAAATATTATTTAGAAATTAAAAAAGAAACATGTATATATACTAGAAAATATTAAATTTTTTTTATTAAAATAGTTCGATTTTTCAAATGAGGGTATATCCATCAATTGTGACGGATATATCCATCAAGTGTGATAAGAACTTCTGGCATCACTATATAGTAAACTGCAGTAGTGTGAGCAGTGCAGATATATGTATTTTATAATGGAAAGATTCATTAGTTAGAGGGAGATGCAAAATCACATGTACACAAAAGATTCCATCAAGTTTTTTATTTTTCCTTTAAGAATGTGATAGAAACTTTGTTCTACGCGATGATGGATATTTCCATCATCAGTGATTGTCATTTGATGAATCAAATGATGGTCACTGTTCTTGTAGGGTACTGACTGAAAAATTTCAAAAATAGAAATAATGTGTGCATACGAGAATGATTATTTTGAAGCCAGCAAGGCAATAAGGCGAAAGGTTGTTGTTTAAGATGATTTTGCGTGCAGTCCAATTAAACTAATTTTTGTTGGCGACAATAGACAGTTGAGTGATGTCAGTACTATAAGTCATGTAAATTAATAAGTGCTTAAAAACCTCTTATTCGTAAAAAAGAAAAAAACAATAAGAACTTAAAATAATCTTGTGTTATTTATTAAAAGATTTATTTGTATATTTAAAAATTTATATTAGTTTTTAAGTTTAGATGCATGCATATGTAATTTCAATTTTTTTTATAAAAAAAAATATTTCAATCGTGGTGGCGAAAATATGCGAAGAATAACTCTGAACATTTCAAAGGAATGTTTTCGAGTGTATTTAAATTACAATTCCTTTTTGTGTGGACAACATTTAGTTAGATATGTATTTACTTTTTTCTTATGATAATTTAAATTTGTCTATCTTAATTAGTAGAAGGTTTCTTGTAAGGGACACCTGTTATTTTTTAACACAATTGTATTTTTGATAAATATCATAATATTCTATGGCTTTCAACATTTTGTTGTTTTGAGTATTTTGAGTATATTTGAGTATTTTTTAATTGCAGTAGACTAGTAACTTCGTTTTGTTTTTAAATTAAAGCGAGGGTATAAACACAATGCAGCGAAAAATGCTTAATGTTCAAGAAATTTACGTTTCCTTATTCCCATTGCTTGATGCAAAGCCTCTGCATACGGGTTTGTTTGGATCATATCTTGCATATCGCTGGTCTCATGTAGAAAAACCCTAACTCGAGTTTTTACGAAGTTTTTTCAAGATTCCAATACATATTACAGAGATACCCCTCGTCACAAAATTTCAATGCAATAGTATCAGGAATACCGGTTTTACAAGCATTTTCATTTCAAATATTACATTGTGATAAATACAGTTTCTATAATCATTTTACCTCCTCCTGTAAAATAACGATTATGTGAGTTAGGGCCTTTCTACATGAGACCAGCGGTATGTAATTTGCATTCCAGCCAGCCGCGAAAAAAATCCACAAGAATATGTGTATTGCTCTTCTTGCATTGTGCATTCAGCCAAGGTCTTAAATACAGCAGCAAAATTTTCTACGAATATCCAATTGACAGATATATTTGTAGAGTCGTTAAGTTCATTAATATATTTTTTGTGCCTTAATACTGAAAAATTCATGTCATATGTAGAATTACATCTAGTCCAGACATGGTAGGCTAATATCCTGATTTTCTGTTCTTAATATAGTTCGGATCTTTTTAGCAATATCTCGCACATCCTTGATTTCTGCTTCCAAAGTTCTAATCACATCATATCGCTAGCTGTATCGTGTGCGCTGCACAACGAACCAATGAAAATACTGAGGAAAGTAGCTTTTCAATTGCGTCATATGTGTCTATTTCAACATCTTCAGCCATTGTTAAATTATCATCCTGCAGTTCCTGTATTAGCTTTGAAGCTTTTACTACGTTGGCGCCATTGTCGGTTGTATTGGAATAAATTTGCTTTATGTCGATGTTATATTCCTCAAGACATTTCAATATTTCCTCTTTCAAATATCGAGCTGTGTGTTTTTTATTTAACTGAATCATAGCTGTGTGCAAATCTTATTTATAGTAAGAACAAAAGTACAAAACGAAACTAAATGAAATTAAACTTACCTATGGTGTTTATACAAATTTTAAAATCACGTATATATTGTATATTTATTACCAAAATATGCTTGTCTTGCCGACTGGCGGCATCAATTTTTAAGCAACCAATTTTGTTTTCAACTATCTTCGCTATAGCTCTTTTTATTTCTTGACTAGTATCATCAAGAATATTTGAAATGTTTTTGGAATTTAAGGTGATTTCAAATTTTTCCTCGTAGGGCTGTATAATTAAAAAAAAAAATACTTAGCGGTATATATATATATATATATATATATATATATATATATATATATATATATATATATATATATATATATATATATATATTTTTTTTTTTTTTTTTTTTTTTTTTTTTTTTTTGACACTAGTCCAATGCAGCATTTTAGGAACTCTTCTCTATTTAATGTTGTATGTAATTTAGTTAGTGCAATGTTTTTTTTTTTTTTTTTTTTTTTTTTTTTTGTCAATTACCTTTGGAAGTGACTCTACTCCATCAATAACAATGTTATGTATTAATTTTTATTGCCGTTTAAGATTTGCATTATTTTCGGCATATGGTTCTTTTTTGCAGGTTTCAACGAGACACGTACATTTTTTTGTTTCTTCATTAAAAGTTGCGAATTTTTTAAAACAAAACTTTTTTCGTCTTATGTTTGCCATTGCTTCTTACAAGTTAAACCAGGATAAATATTTGCATACTAAACATGAATGAAAATTTGCTTTATTATATACATCCTTATATGTATTATTTGTTTTTCTGGTATATTAAACATTTACATTTATTTTACATGTGTGTAAGGAAAAGGTAAAAACTAACTAAATTTTTTGAATTAACGTAAGCAAAAACATTTTATTTTTACCAACAATACCAGGAATTCTATAGTTTTGTTCTCAGTACCAATAATTTGGTGTTTAACCATCAATTAAGCAGTAATAAAACAATAACAAATGCACAGGTAAACGTCTCATACCTAAAACAAAACACATTTATTGCGTTGAAAAACCACAACAACAAATAACACAGGCAAATTTAAAGAGTACGAAAACAATTGGACAAACAAAAAGTCCAAATCAAAAAAGTTATTTTATGATATCAATAAACATCAAAAATTCCTTTCTTAATTATAATTGCAATAATGTTGCAGATAAACAAATTATTACCCTTAATCCTTACTTTTTTATAACACTACATATTTGCATTAATGAGTCATTACTATCACCCTCGCTTTAATTTTAAAGGAAAGCCACTACTTACCAATGATCAAAAACAAACTGCAATGGTAGGCTTAAGTTTTAACTAAAAAAACAATAATACTAACAATAATAAATGTTATTATATTTTCAGGATAACTTTAAACACATGTTTAAAATTATTAATCAAATATCGTATTCGATATTTTCTCAAGAAAAAAATGATGAATGTTCTACTTCGTTAGATAATACCTCAACTACGTGAACTGCTGCACACTCCAACCTAGTACAATATATCTACTCACTCCTGAATACATCGCATTTAACACCACAAATCAAAATTATCATATAAAAACAGAACTACTTGTTTTATGTGAAAAACCAATGCAACCGTTTGATATGACGTATTGGAATATTGGTAACGAAATTGTCAACACAATTCAAAATTAAGCCAGCTTGCCGAAGTGGTACTTGCTGTACCTGCAACATAAGTATCTGTAGAACGTGTATTTAGTGCACTTGTTATAGTCTTGACCAAGTTATCTATCAAAAAAGTATATTTCTAATATATTCATAACAAAATTAAAGTTTAACTTGCTCCAATGCTCAAACCTTAAAATAAAAAACAGTGAGTAAACAGATTTTAATTTTGTCCGAAACAAAGAAATTTCTATATGTACATATTTTATTTATAAAATAAATAAAATATTATATAAATATAAATAAATTTTTTAGCTAAATAAAATTTTTTTTCATATGCATTTATTAGGTTTTTCTGATTGCTAATAGATAATTTGTTGTCTACAGTACATGCACTTTTTTTCCGTCCGTACACGCAGTTATTTTTATTTAGTATGTACATTTTTTCGTTCTACGAATTTATTTTCATTTCTTCATGTACTTTTTTCCGTACACGTACTGAAATTAAAGTACACTCAAACTTCTCAATCCTTCATGTACTTTTTTAGCCGTACAAGTACACAAAGAATAGCTACAGTCGTACATTCACGTACGAGTACGCAAATAAATATTTTAATAAAGTACATTCGTGGATGTGTACGAAAAATTTCAAATTTTAGAAACGTACATAATTGGTATGTAGAGAAAAATATGTACGGGTGATTTTGAACATAACATTTTGTGTACGATGTGTGTACTTTCTGAACTCTAAAACAACAATATTAAAAAAACTTAGCTTTTGTTGTTAATCATTGTGCAAAAAACTGTGTTCTCTTTATAGAGGTTTGTGGAGTTCACTATTAAGAGTAATTAATGTAAAAAATATTCAATTCACTATACCCCGAGTGCACTGTATACAAAATTTTTCAGCCATTCGCAAAGGTAGGGTATTTTTAGTATGTTTTCTTCTTTTGCGTATGAGGCTTTAAGGCCTCATTAGTCTTTACCTACAGTCTATACCTGATATATTTTTGTCTTGATAAAAGCCAAATCATTCTCAAGATAAAAATTTATTAGGTTTAGACTACTCTTATTAGTGTTAATGCAGCGTTAAGACAATTTTTACAAGCATCCACATCAGACAACTTTGTATTGATAATAACGTCATTTAGTTGTCATTTCTTTTTATTTACTTTTTTTATTCAACAAATATATTGCGGCAAAGATAGTTTTTGTACTTTTAGCAAATTTTATTCGTGTATATTGTTTCGGCTGTTAGCTTTACATACATACTTACGTGTGGATTTGTTCCACATATTATAAAGGAGAAAATCTTTGGCAGAAGTCCGGCAGTGCAGAAAATCACTATCATTCAAATCTAAAACATTAAACTGAATTTGTTTCAACGTAAAAAGAAAAAACTAAACATGAATAAAACAGTTTAGGATCCAAAAAAGAAAATGAAAAATCTGAGATCTGCCTACGTAATGGAAAATAAGAAAATGGATGACTCCAAAAAATCTGGTTCATCTGCAGAAGATATTTACAGACCTCATCTATTTTTTTCCGATGAAATGCGTTTTTTGGGACATCCATTAACTCTTTTAAATGCACTAAAGCAATTAAAAGGCGTAAACTTCTTTTAGCAGCCATTTTGTTTGCTAAAAAAATTTCAGAAAAATCAGTCACAAAAAAACTTATAATAACCTACCTTCACGACGAAAAGCAAATTATGATTTGTCAAGATAATAAATAAAATACTTATTCCCCTATACACTGATATGAACAAAACCTTGACAGCTGTTCTGTTTTGTTACGTATCAAAACAAATTTATACCAAGTATAGACACAGTGTTAATTTCTGTTGCTGTTCTGTTCTGCTTTCTAAATTATTGTAATAAGTGTTTCTGTAAAAACATATCAGCTTTTTATAATAAACAAAGAAAACACAATGCACAACACAACAAAAAATAAACTACAATTACAATGACAAAAATGGTTTATTTACAATTTTGCACTCACACTACCAAACAACTTCCAAGTAACTTAACGTTGGATTCTATTTTCTACTGATTCGAACGTAACAGAACAGAACGTTAAAGTAATAACAAAATACAATACATGTGTTCCATTTAACAGAAACTGATCAGCTGATTCGTCACGGAACGGAATGTAAAGACTAATTCTGCCTTTAAATTTTGAGAACGTAAACACCATGATGTCTAGGTAAGGATCTGCCTTATTTTCTAATTTAATCGACTATAAATAAATTATAATTTTGGTGAAATATAATAAAATGCAAAGAATCGTTTAATTTGGTTTATTTTTTATGAAACCATGTTTAAAAAAATTTTGTTTTGGGAACAATATACAAGTAATTTTACCAGTTTTTAAGACAGCTTTAGTTAAATACCGGCTAATGATAAAATTTGTTCTATGTAAAAATAAAATAAACAAGGAATTTGAATTTGTTGCCCCTGAATGCGTCTTATACTGAATGATATATTCCCAAAGAATATCAGATTTTTAAATGTATTTAATATTATTACCATGAAAAATGAAAGTAAAGTAGACGTGGATACAGAAAAATAAAATAAACAAAATAATATGCTTGGAATGCGTGGAAGATTTTAAAAATAAAAAAAGTTATTACACTTGCAAAATCTTTTACCTTCGACAAAAGTTTTGTTACGCATATACCCAAAAATTAGGCAATTTAATATAATTAGGCTAAAAAAGTCTACAGTTATTAGGTTTATTGTTTCTATTGAAGCCCAAGAACAATTATTATTGCATTATGCAGAAGTTAAGAGATACAATATTCAAATGGGCTATACAACATGCGTGCTATAATTCTTTTTCGCTTAAAAATAAATAATATATATATATATATATATATATATATATATATATATATATATATATATATATATATATATATATATATATATATATATATATATATATATATATATATATATATATATATATATATATATATATATTTTATATAGAAGCTATTAGAGTAAAAATGTTTTCCGATTTGGTTGCGTATGTTGTAATACTGTGAGACAAATGGTAGGGGTCAGTGATCGCGAAGGGTTAAAACTACCGGGGAAAGTTATATCGGTAAAAAAGAAGTTATCTGTGTCCCGGCGTTTCGCTGGGTCACGTCTAGGAATCCAGATATATATATATATATTTAAAGTTAGTAACTATCACCTTTGGTGGTCTTTTTTTTACATAACTTGAGAACCACAAGTCCGACATTGCTCAAACAAATTTAAAAAATTAAAAATTACAATTCCTTTAATCTGTTCGTATAACGTTTTTTATATACTCAACAGTTTTGCCGTTAAAAATAAATGTATGAAGAAAAAAATATTTTTTACCTAAAATATTATATATTTTATTTTTTACATTTATAAAAAATCCAGAACGGAAAAAAGTGTCGATTCCTATTACTTTCACGTAAAGTCACATAACTTTTAAACAAAATGAGACATAGATCATGAAAATCGATGCACGCGTTTCGCTTTTATTTACAATTAAGTAAAGGTATCTCATTTTGACAAGAATGTTGATTTTAGCACATTTTACAAATTTTGTCTGGGACCCACGAAACGCCGCGATTTATTTCGCAATCAAAATAACGTTCAAAAGCGCGCTCCACTTGCTCAGTGAGTAATGCAGCATTTGTTGAAAAAGCTTTTGTTTATTAGTTTTTTAATTCTGACAATCATAAAAAAAGTCATCAATGTTTTTCCAAGGAATTTTGAGCATATCTCGAGCAAATTTTTGAAATTCATACCTTCACTTACTTGTGAATAAAAGCGAAACGCGTCCATCGATTTTCATGATCTATGTCTCATTTTGTTTAAAGGTTATGTGACTTAGGATTTTTTATGAATTTAAAAAATAAAAAAATTTAATATTTTAAAGGAATTCTAATTTTTAATTTTTTTAAATTTGTTTGAGCAAAATCGGGCTTGTGGTTCTCGAGTTATGTCAAAAAAGACCACCAAAGGTAACAATTTCTCCTACATGATAGTTACTAACTTCAAATCGATATATCTCGATTCCTAGATGTGGCCCAGCGAAACGCCGGGACACGTATAACTTCTTTTTTTACATATAAAATTTCCTGTTGGTTTGATCCCATCCCGATTTTAATTATCGCATAGTGTAATCGATTAAGTGTTTAATCAAGAAGAAAAAGAATGCAAACAAAGGTTAAAAGAGAAGCGAAAGTGGTCGTAGCAGTGGTTAATAGAAAGTAAAAAATATTCTAACAACAAACTTTTAAAAAACTTGCCAAAAAATTTAAACTTTTTGATCTTTCGTACAAACAACACGCAACTTCACACAACTACACCACGAACATTGCAATCTGTTGTACAACCTTCTCAAGTTGTACAACAGATCGCAACGTATATGGCTTGCTTTATTCTTATACCGAGTTCACACACGTTAATTTTTCTTGCAGCAATTCTGAATTTTGTGGAAGAGAAAGGAGTGCAGAATCATTTTATTTATCGCTTTCTCACCCACAATATTAGGAATTGCTGCAAGAAAAAATGACGTATGTGAACTTGATATTTGTGTAGACCGTGTACAAAACATTACATATGAGTTGATTTCCAAGTTATATTTATTTTACTACGTAGTGATGTCTCTACAACAAATATTTTTACTGTTGGATATGTCAAAAAACAAACAGATAAGAAAGTATTAGTTGAAAAGCATAAGCAAATGGAAATCTGTTTGTAAAACAAACACTTTTGACTTTTCTAACTTCAAAGCAACAAGGCCAGGTTGTTTTTTTTTTTTTTTTTTTTTTTTTAATAATATCAAGTAATAAAAAAGTCTGGACTAACGACAATAAATAGTTGAATAAATATATCTTAAACTCTGCCCTACGACACAAACTTTGACATCAGAGATCACTTGTAGTTTGCTTATGCTTTTGTAGTTTATTTATTTATATTTTTCTTGAAAATACTACTTTTTTCATAACTCTCCACTCGCAATTTTATGGTTTGTTCATTAGAATTATACAAGGCATATGTCTGCCTTTAGGTCAAACATTTGATAGATAAGTACCTGGAATTCTTATTGATCTTTCAATCTGGTTCACACAGCTGAATATGTTATCGGCAAATTTTAACTATAATTGTTTGCATTTAAATGCATGCAAAGTAATTATTAACAAAGCTTGTTATCGAGTACCGAACGCAAAAACGATGCTTCTGCCCTACCCGTAATATGTTCCCATATATTTCGCTTACAAAAGTTTGCCTGTCTAAACTCGAACAAAGTACTAATATACAATATTTGCGACCATACAGTAAGTCCAGTAAGTACAACTCTCTATCTTTCATGCCATTTCTTTTCAATTCTCCGTTTAGTGAATTTCATCGCATCCCATAACGATAAAATTTTTTTTACCATCGAACAACACAAAAACAACAAAATGTATACAAGATTATACACAAAGCAAGTGTAAAAGCAGAATTCAAGCCATGTTTTCCTCGCTTGTTGGACTACATCTTTTGCCAACGAACAAAAATTTCATGAATCTAGTTTAATGAAATATTTACACTATATAAAATGGTTCTACACTACGACTTCACTAGCCTTCAAAGTAAACAAGATATGCACATAACGTCGGCAAAACAACTGTATAAAAATTTCTTGATATTAATGTTCTCTTTGAGCATAATTTTCAGTTTGCCGTCAGGGTTTTTGTATTAATTAATCATTCACACAGGGTTTTTGTATTACTTAATCATTTTTAATCATTCACACTTTTTCACTAATACACTTATACTTTTAAAAATTGAAAAAACAAATTGAAGAAAACAGCTGATCACAATTCTTTTGAAGTATTTTTCGTTTTCACTTTTACAAATATTTTGCCGCCATATGTTTTGTTTGGTATTTTTACAGTTTTAAGCATATAATTGAAGTGTAAATGAATAATTAAAAAAGTGAAATATGTTTGCCGATAAA
This sequence comes from Cistogaster globosa, assembly GCA_937654795.1. NCBI lineage: Eukaryota > Metazoa > Arthropoda > Insecta > Diptera > Tachinidae > Cistogaster > Cistogaster globosa. The sequence goes on from OW569408.1 coordinate 10,487,887, forward strand.
ATTAGTAAACATCATGATGTTTTGCGGCTCATAGAAATGTACAGAAGCCACAAAGTCCTGTAAAATATAAACCTCTCTTCATATTTGCGCAAAGACATAAAAATGAATGCCTGTTTATTGTTTATTTCTTCTAAAAATCTTAGCTTAATAAGCATGATGAATAGAAAATTGCTTTTTCAATAAATAAACAGTACCTATACATATGTTAAGAAACTTGAAGGAACACTTGATCGTATGGCTGTGTTCACATCAGTGAACAAAATATTAAAATTCACAACCCTGAACGTTAGTAACAACTCTCCAAGAAACAAATGAAAAAGAAGAACGTTAGTAATTCTATGTCACTCAACAAAAATAAATTCATTCGAAAATCAGTGTATGAAAAGATCAGGCTGCTAAATAAAAGGATTACATTACAAGAAATAAAGATCAAATAAAAGAAACAATAAAATTTATAATTAAATTTAAAAAACCTAAATTGTTATATAAAATTTATAATTAAACTTAAAAACCTAAATTGTTATATAAAATTTGTAATTAAACTTAAAAACCCTAAACTGTTATATGCATACCTAATAATATTTGTGTTTATTAATATTTTAATATTAAACAACCCAAGGTTTGTCAGTGAAGTAACTGTAAAACAATTGATATATTAAACATTTACCTACCAAATAATCGTATGTTATTTTCGTTTGAGAAACCCGTTAAAACATGGTCCTTTCTAACCTCAAAAAGTGAGTGATCTAGCAATTAAGTACATATAGTCTACAAGAAAATTAATCAAAAGAACAAATACACAAACAAAAAAAAAAATAAATAAATTAACGAAATTAAATTTTAATACAAAAATATTAAAATACAGCGAACAAACATACAATAGAGTGTTAAATATACAAGAGAGCTTAAATACAAATACCTTCATATGTACATACATTGTTGTAAGAAAAAATAACAACTTCGTAAATTTTAATGTACCCCTTGCGACATGCCTGTATTAAGTGGCGAGTTTAAATTAAGGGCGTCCTTTGGAGACCTTTTTAAGGCAATCTATGGCAATAATACCCCGTTAAGTGGAGTTGAGGTGAGGCCAAAGAAATCGTGGACAATGCACCCGGGAACAATGCATGGAGCCAATTAGTTTAGCAATATGAGAATAAAAGAATGCAAATTAATGCGCAACTGAAAAGACTTTTTAATTTACCCGTAAGCACGATGTGTAGTACCTCTATAAGAAAGCTTCAAAGAAAAATTAATTACTGTATTTCAAATCTGAATTCGTTAGAGATTGAAACGGAGAATTGGGAACCCATCTTGGTATATCTCTGTTCAGTGAAACTACCCAAAGAAATCCTACGGGAATTTAAAAAAACTCTTACTGATTGTGCAGAAATGCCATCTTCGACAGATCTTGATTTGTTCTTAACAAATACTTATAAGAATTCACATCTGTTTAAAATGGTAAAGATCATAATAACAACTCAAATACCCACCCAAAACCCAAACTCTTTCAGGAAAATTAGAATTTTTTAGAGAGAAAAGGCGCAACATTTTACAATATAACATACTCTAATAAAGACAATTACCGAAAATTAAAATCTCAAAATGAACAAAAATTCTCAGACTTTAAACAAAATCAAGGTCTTCAAGCAAGGCAGCATTTGCTCGATTTTTTTCGTGGCGGGGATGCCCTGACACCATATACTCAGATAATGGAAATAACTTTATTGGAGTCAGTCAATTGTTGAAAAAAGAGCGACAGGAATTCATCAAACAGTTAAAAGGATCTATAATAACTGCCTACAGTTTTTAAAACTTAACGTGTCATTTAATACGGCCAGGATCTCTACATATGAATGGTTTATGGGAAGCTGGAGTCAAAAGCTTAAAATCCCATCTAAAGAAGATGAATAATTCTAAATACACGTTTGAAGAGCTAGCCGCAATCCTCAACCCTTTAGCTCCAGGTCACTTTTTAATTTGTTCACCTTTATTCACCCCAGCAGAGCCCAACTGTAGCAATGAGAATGTACCTTAGCAAACAGGTGGCGGAAAACTAAAGATTCAACACCACCAATTCTGCAAAAGATGAATACATGAACACCTTAAAGATAGACAAGTTGAGGTTGATGATATTGTTGTTATAAGACAAGACCACCTTCCCCCTAATGAATGGTTGCTGGGACGTGTAGTCAATACCTGGTCCTGATGGCCGAACAAGAGTTTTTGACTTGCATACGCTGGCTGGACATTTAGCACGTCCAATAACTAAAATTGTAGTCCTACCCACTCGTTAATTTCATTCTAATCATTTAAAATACTAACATCTTGTGCTCTTACCCTTCACACTGACAATTAATTTTTTATAGTTACCCAAGTTAAGTATATAACGGTCTATTCATTTTGTCTTGAAAAGATTTCATTGACTACTATGGCTAACCCTATAATGCTTGATAGTGAGTTTTCTATTATTTTCTTCATGTTACTTATACAGATAATGGCAGCCAATAACAAACGTGAAAATACCTTAAATCGTTGCAAACGTCGACATAACATTAAGATGTCTCGTCAAACATCAAGCCGTTCTCAACCAAAACGATACTTCGGGTGTGGCATCTGTCAAGCTGATCATAGAAATGCAGACTGTAAAAAGTACAATCAAATGAACCTGGCACAAAAATATAAAACTGCAGTGAAATTACATTATTGTGTTAATTGCCTGGGTCGAAACCTCTTACTAAATTCATGTACCAATTTAATTCGTTGTCATAAATGGGACGGCAAACATTATTCCACTCTACATGGACCTCACAGAATCTTAAAGAATTTGGTCGCATCATAATCTCCGACGTCCGAGCAACGTACTACACCCATCCCAGCTCCTCGTCGATCAATACTCACATCAAACGGTACGTCTTTGGCTATACCAACCACAATCACAAAAATCTTTGTTCCCACAGTTACGGTTCAAGTAGTTATAAATAAAGGGAACCAAACCGTTAGAGCCATTATAAACCCAATCTAATTAAATCTCGAATTGCTTCATCTTTTGTGCGAGACAGTTGGCTAAGCCCGTTCAATATTGACGATGAAGCAAGTGGTAAAGGATCTTCCCAGAAAGCTGTACCTTAACGCTATGGACGAATCTCTCAAAAACAAATTGTGCAGAATCTCCCTTGCACACTTTGAATTTTACTCCAATATACGTGTTGCGATGCAGATTGGCGGTGATCTTTAAACCACAATCATGCAGCCTAATGTGATTCACATTGACAGCGGATCTCTTATTTCTCAAAACTCAGCAGTCCGCTGGGTGATCATGGGATCTGTTTCTAATTAAAGCACGCATTTCAAGTCCCCATGCCCTGGAGGATGTTCAAATCAGTGAACAAAATATAAAAATTTACAACCCTGAACGTTAGTAGCAACACTCCAAGAAACAAATGAAAAAGAATAAGTAACTCTATGTCGCTCAACAAAACTAAATTCATTCGAAAATCAGTTTATGAAAAGAGGGCATCAAAGATCAGGCTGCTAAATAAAAGGATTAAATTACAAGAAATAAAGATGAAATAGAAGAAACAACAAAATTTTTAGTTAACTTAAAAAACCTAAATTAATATATAAAATTAATATTTAAACTTAAAAACCTAAGTTATTATATAAAATTTATAATTAAACTTAAAAACCTAAATTGTTATATAAAATTTAAAATTTAACTTAAAAAACCCTAAATTGTTATATGCATTCCTAATTATATTTGTGTTTATAAATATTGGAATATTAAACAACCCAAGTGAATTTATACTAATTAAGGATTGTCAGTAAAGTAACTATAAAACAATTGATATATACCTTACCTTAAAAACAGGGAAATCTTGTCAGTAAAAATATACGTAGTTTATAACATTTCTTAAAGTAAAGAACTGTTTTTATATAATACATATACATACCTACCAAATAATCGTATGTTATTTTCGTTTGAGAAACCCGCAGGATTAGGTTTCTTAGTTACAAAAAATTGTTACTTAATGTTCACATACTCGAAAAACTTGCAAGAAGATAGTAAAAAAGAGCGTAAAAAGTTTTACTAGGAAGAATTAGCTAAAGAGCTGTTTTTTACTTTTGTTTAAAAATTTTGCTTAAAAACATTGTAGAAAATACAAGTATTTGGCGATTAAAAGCATACAAAAGTAACATTATTTTGTTATTTTTCTGTAATTTAGCTATGGAAGTACACAGCAAATAATTCTAAAGAACAAAAATTTGGTTTAGAATCTTCGAGTTTTGCAGGTGTTAGTATTGTTTTTAGAGTTAAAAGCAAATCAAAAACAAAATCCGTGTAAGAGCTATAACATATGTTGACCGCATGATCTGGTGCAGTCATCTGTTCAAAAAAGAAAAAGTAAAGTTATCCGATAAACATAAAGAAACTTCAATGAAACAGAAAGATAACGGTCAGTGGAACTTTGAAATGATTAGGATTAAATAAAAGTATAGAAGAAGGACTTAAAGTTCTTAAAAACAATAACTTCTACTTTTACATTCACAAGGTTAAAATTGGTAACATTTTTGACATGGTTTTATTTGGTCTTCTTCGATGAGAACTAAAATATGTAATAGAGAATGAGTTTGTTAAGAGGCACAATATAAAGCTAGTAAGTTAAAGGAAATAACAACCAAAAGATATAATGAGAATGATGCGTTATATTAATTTAAGTTCGACAGACAACATGTTTCAAAATGTGAACTATTAAAAATAAGATATTTTTGTAATATATTTGTGCTTTTTGAAAAATATCATTTCGTGGAAATAAAGGACATACCCGATGTGCCATAAGTTCAATACATGATCCCGGTGCCAAGAATTCTATCCAAGTCGACGTATGCTCGGCGCGTACAGTAATCATGATTTCTCTGTTTGCAAATTAAACACAAAATACTCAGGATAGAAGCGTAGTGTACAAATTCTATAGCTGCACTAAAAAATCTTTAAAACGTAGGCCTGATGACCCAAAGTGCTGTTGTCGCAAAAGTATTAGAAATACGCCAACGTTTAACGGTCAAAATTGGATTGTCTTATAAGCGACCAAGCTATACAAATTTTTACGTAGATGATGCAAATTTTCCCCAGTTGTCAAGTTATGAACATCAAAGTAATATCCGCGATTTAAGCTTTCGCAACAAAAGACTTCTCTAAAGTTTTAAAGACGAATATATTTCTAACGAAATACTACTAGAAATATTCTTTTATGTTGCAGGCTAGTTTATAAAAACGTTACATCTTTCTTACGTAAAATACCATAAAATTTACCTATAATCATGGACGCTAAGACTTTATGTCCTTGGACGTTATTACATGCCACCGGATTTTTTTATAAATTGTTATTGATAATTAGCATAATATTTTTCAATAAGAAGTAGTTGAATTCATTTAGATTTTCCTTGTAAGATTAATAAATCAGTATTAACACATCTATCCATATAAATAAAAACTGTGTTTGTTCGTTTGTCGGAAAGCTATACCTGCCTAAACCAGATCTTTCTGGAATTTAAACAGTTCATTATCAGATATCCTTTAGTTAAACAGGATAGTTACTTTTTTTTTTTGACATTTTGCGTGGGCGTGACACTTTTCACACAAAATAAATAAACATTAAATATACTGACACTTGGTAGCTATAATACGTATCACCTAGGCATTTTATAAAAAAGCTTATAAATGTGCATTATATGGCAAAAAAGAGAAAAATTATTACCCTGTAGCTAAAGAACTATAATAGAAAGGCTCTTGAAATTTAGCACTAGATCTCTTTACACAAACTCAAAAGTTTAATCAATCACTAACTTAGATTCTTTCTTTTCAAAGGAATCTTAGTGATCCTTTAGTAAATTTCTTAAAGTTTCAAAATTAAACTATTCTCATTTTTTTATTTTATAACAGCAACAAATCAATTACAAATGAATTAAAAATTTTATGTTCGAAATTTGAATGTATTAAGTCAATGGGGAACCTACGGGGAAGTTTTTATTCTGGCTAATTTGAAGCTTCTTCGTGTGAGTTTTAGTAGTTTTTCCATACCAGATTTGGCAACTATAAGTCATTTTGTATAACAATATTTTGTTTTCTTAGGTTAAGACTTCATCTGGTGTTAAGTAAAGAATACAGTGCGCAATAACACCTTATTGATTTGTCAGTATGTATATACCACGTTGTTAAAACAAAAGTTTTCTTATCTAAGATTTTACCTAAGCATTTAGTATTTTCACTAACAGATGTGACATTTTTTCGAGAGCACAAGTTTTGTTAGGGAATACGTTTTGGCAATTTATCGTATGGAAATATGGTAGCTTGAGTTTTATTATACCCTTTAACACAGGTGGAAGAAGGTGTATCTAGGTTTGTCATTTCGTATGTAATTTTTACAATATCTTTTAAAGACCCCAAATGGATATTTATTCTGAGTTCTTATAAAAATTGATGTGCGATTTTCACTTTTCCGTCCGTATTTGGGTTAAAATAAACTTTGGCAAGGCAGTAGATGAGCTTAAGAAAATTAAAATACCTCAATTGATCAGACATAGTTTCGAAAATTTTGCTGTTAAAAATAAGAAAGATCAGTTGTCCCTTGAGACAGTGGGCAAAACACCTCGCCTGCCTCTAAATTTTTCATATCATGTGGAACAAATCTAGTTTATAAAGAATATATGGGACGGTAGGGTATTAAAAAATAAGATAAAAACTTCTTGTGCAAAAATTGGCGCTTGTATAGAAAAGTTCGATTGGGTAGTATATTTTCTAAGGAATGTCCCAGTGAATACTATTTTTTTTAAACACTTAATCCATTAAGAGCCGATGACGTTAATTTTTTTATTATTTTTTAATTATGCGTCGCCACAATATTTAGTTCTTTAATTGGAGTTACTTCACTGATTAAATTTACATATCTGGTGAAGGGTATATAAGATTTTGCATAGCCGAATACAGCACTCTTGTTATCGTTAGCTTTAATTTCACATCTATGTATTAAAGTAATTTTGGCTTTAGTTTAGAGTTTGTTGCATTCACTAGACTATTGCTTTTGATACCTTTCCGTAACATATCCAAGCACTGTCATCAGCATAAAGTTGCTTCTTGAGTTCTTCGAATATTTATATCCGAGCTAAATAATGAATATAGCAGAGCTGTAAAAGAATTATTCTTTTTTGAATCATTCCTGCGAATCATTCCCGCACTGAACTGTGATTTTTGAATGCATTCATTCCACACAAAAATTAATTTAATTAAAACTTGAATACATTCACAATGAATGAAAAATAATTTAATTGCATTCAATTCATTTTATCAGCAAAAAGCGAATTAGAATTTCAGTGGATTTCTTATGAAGATAGACGTCGTCCAACTAAATGAATTAGAATTTGAATGCAATTATTGGGAGGAAAAAAATATTGAAGGCATTCATTTTATTTACAATAAATTTTTTTAGTAAAAAATTTTTCAGTGTTTGTTACTACATCGGCCATGATAAACGCTTGAGAAAAGTAAAAGGGTATTACAAAATTGACGTGATTTTGGCAATTATAGGGTTGTCTTTTAAATTATACAAAGGCTAAATATCTTTCCTATTGTTTGAAAAAAATAATCAGGTATTTTTTAAAGAACAATGCTATTAATTTCATCTAAGCCTGGGGCTTTATAATATTTTAATGAAAATGTATGTATGACTTTACTTAAAAAGCATTTGTTTATTATTACCACTGTGCAGAAGCTCATTGTTCAGACATTCCAGGTGAGTGTGTTTAGTGTAGATATGTCAATAAAAGGTTTAAAAATGTCACCGTTCACATGCAGATCAGAGAATGGTGAATTCTTGATTTAAAGTGCTTCGGTAAGCTTCCAAAACTTTTTAGAACCGGGGGGCAATTTTAAAATAGTTCCTAAATAAGGCTCATTTCTATCCATATTAAAGTGAAAATCGATAAGCTTGTTGAATTGCTTCTGTGGATTAATTAACTGTGGTCTGTAGTTTGGATTTCCACATCTCTTGTAGCGACACGTTTTCGCTGGTTACTAGGGTAGCTTCAGCGGAGTTCAGGGTCGTTATTAACTCTAGTTAAATCTCAGCGGTAAATAAAAACACATCTCTTTACGTTATAAATCGTATCTACTTATTTAGTTAACGGGTGCTGGTGATAACGCCAACAGTTTAGTTCGGTGGTGAGCGGCTCTTGATAGAAACGCGCAGACTTGCTGTCTGCGCAGACAGCAAGACAACTGTCTCACACGTTCAACTAATGCTGAGAAATCAGCAAGACAACTGTCAACAGTTGTGTAAAACTAGCTCTTGACAGAGAGCACGAACTGGTTGGATGTATAACCTCGGGTTGAGTGTACTCGTCTCACACGAAAACTAACTCTTGTCGGAGAGAATGGGCACCAGTTGGAGGTATAACCTCGTATCGGATTGACGTGTCTCTCTTACAACAGTCAGTTCCTGATAGAAGGCAAGACAAGACCATTTGGAGGTGAAACCTCGTGTCGGAATTATCCGGCTCTGTTACATTAGTCAGCTATTGCCTGAAAGTAAGGAAAACCAGTTGGAGGTATAACCTTGTGTAGGAATTATCCAACTCTCCACAGTAGCCAAAACAGAGACTACTACAGTAACTGATTTGTACAACATCCTTATCAATTACTAGTCGTTCACTAATAAGATTCCTTCAATTTGGGACGTAAAAACCTCCGCATCAATTGCTAGATATTACCGCTATGAAATGAGCAAGACAACAGTTCCCACACTAAAGAACAACGCGCCTCTTATAGACATCAGCAAACTGTGTTGTGTGTGAACAGCTGTGAAATGTAGAGTTGTTTTCTTTTATTCTTGACTAACACTTCGACAAACAGGTGGCGATACTTTCGAACAGACCGTTAATTTTAAAAACAGATTTAATTTAAAATTAAAAAAGGTGGATTAAAACTAATAATTAATTAAATTAATACATAACATAACATTAAAGAAAATAATTAAATTAAATGATATTAAAAAAAGTAATAAAATGAAAGAACGGTTAATTATCCGGTGGAGGCAAAAACAGAGCAATGACTTTTGCCGTTACACTCTGTAACTTACACCTGAATTTATTTCTTTGTAGTATTAATATGTTAAATGTATTTGGGATTTTTTCTATTATGGAGTTTTTTGCCAAACTGAAACCAAAATAAATACCTGTTTAACAATTAAACATAATTGATTTATGTGTTCAATCGATCAATGTTGTAACGTCTTATTTCGTTCTCTACCCAATCTCTATCTTAGTAATTGAACATGTCTATTCGATATTAAACTGTCTACTAAAGAAGGTAAAGATAAATGAATGTGGGTAATATGTATAAAAGCTATAACAAAACAATGTCAGAAAAGTTCTTCACCTACAGAATTGTCTGAAACTCAATTTCAATAGGTGTGATGGGCGTTTGCGTCAAAAAACTAAAAAAAGTCATTTAAGTTATTAGTATGTAAATTTAAGTCACACTTAAAGTTTGTGGCGTACACTAGGTTATAGGTAGAGGTAAGAAAACTGATCGTCTATATATGAAAACTTGTTTAGAGATACTCTCAATACTACGTGTTTTGGTTTTTGTCAGTTACTTATGTTCTATATAATTTTTACCGCTATAAGTACACGTTCTACGTGAGTTAGTCGATTTTCTCTATTGAGTAGAAGAATATTTTATTCAATACTCTTAACTTATTAAATTTTTTTTTACATTTTTTAAGTGCAACAACAGCATCAAAGATTATTTTCAGTAGACTTTTTTGGAAATATCATGGTTGTTAAAAATATGCTTGCTTGTAAAAACTGCAGAACACAGTCGTTTGTTGTGAAAGCTGGAATCGCGAATATTACCTTGATATTTATAACATAACTACAGAGGAAAGTTTGCATCATTTGCGATAAAACTTGTATAACTTGGCTATTAAGAGCTGGCGTATTTGTAAATAGCCTTTGCGACAAATGCACTATTTTTTTGACATTCGTCAGGAAATATGATTATAGTTCTCCTCCGTTTTGTTTTTTATTAGGACCAGCACCCTGGGGATGAGACCTACTTATGCAATGGTCTGTGGAAGAACTAGGAAATCAGGTATGGGAAATCGGACAGAGGGAGTAGCGCTATGGACATTTGATTTGAGTCTTTGCACACTGAAAGTTAAAGAAAGACCTCGGCTAAGAAACGAATTTTCTCTATAATGCGTAGTGCGACTCACTGGCCAATCGACCACAAAGGGGTGTACTCTTGATGAAGAACGTATTGTGCGTACGAAATTACGGTTTTTAGGAACAAGCTCCCTGATTTTATAAGAGCACGTTTCTTTGTAGTAACGTTAAAACAGTGAAACAGACCTTGCATTGTTAACTCTGCTGTATCCGAAGAGCTTCCTTGCTCTTTCCTGCAGGCGATTGAATTATTCCAAAATATTCTTTGAAGCAACGGCCCATACATGATTTCTGTTCGCAAGACCCCATTTGTTTATTGCCAAAATAACACTATTAAGAGTGTCATCAATGTGCTTTCGCATAGCCTCTATTTGAAGAAGGCTTAGGTTACTGTGAAATAATAAAATATGATTGGAATATGCTTAGAATATGTTTAGAGCAATAGGTTTGATAGGTTTTGACAGGTTTGATGAGATCCCATCTATAATAACACGAATAGTGCGATCACTAAGAAGCTCGATATAAATTGACAGAAGCTATCACCGACACCAAAAAGCAATAAGCTTTGATACGAGGGCACCATGCAACGCTTTATCAAATGCCTTAAAAATATTTAAGCCGAAATGCTGGATGGATTGACATTACTTTCCGAAAGAAAGGCCAGCAAGTCACCTGTAGAGCATCCTCTACGGCCTCTTTAATTTCTTCTACACATGCATCATCACAAAAAACATCAAAATATTGACTGTTAAGGATCCTCACTAAGTTCGAACCACGTACTGACAAATTATCATTCCTTAATCGTTTGTAAGGTTTTTTAAAATTCAACGCAATTTATAGACGTTGTGACTTAATTTTTTATCTTTGGGAAATACATTTTGTAGGCTTTAGTATTAGGACTGTAACCTACCATAATATATTCTTTGGATCCCAGTTTTCCCATAATTAGGGTGATAATGCCATTCCGACACAACCAAAATAAACGGTTTAAGTTTTGCGATTTGTCGTTGAGAGCTTTTTTCGGTTTGTTAATTGTAGCTTCAGCCGAGTAGAGTTTTTTTAATCTTAAATTGAACAGCGTTAAATGCACCTTCTCAACCAAAGTTCGGTTCTTTCGTTCGGCTTTACCATTTTGCTGTGGACTAGACGGTGCAGAAGTTTGATGAATCATCACACTCTCTTTACAAATGTACTTGGATTCCTTATTATTTACTCCAACCTATTAACGGAGCAATATATTTTTTGCACTTGAGGTTTATTGTTTTTTTTTTATTCTTTAGCAATTTTTTTAAATGTTCGAAAAATTTTTAGCTCATTGGATTTATTTTTCATCATATAAACAAAAACTTTATTTTAAAAATCTTCAAAAATAGCACGTAGATCGGTATGTCTGAGTTCTATACTTTCTTTTGTTATTGAAGATTTGTTCGAATAACGCAATAACTCACCTTTAACGTGATTGCTTGATCGCGAACCGCAAACGTTTAATTCTGTTTGGTGGTTAGTGTCAACAATTTTCCAAAGTTTTATTACAGTGTCGAATTGCTTTACAAGTTGCAAGCAAAATTTTGAATCGAAAAATTTACTTTAAACATACCATAATTAAGTACTGTCTTGCGTTTTTATATCCCTCACTACAGTTATTCGTTCCGTTTGTAATTTCTACAATATCCATTTCCGACCTCATAAAGTACATATGTATATTCTGATTCCTTGTTGAAATCAACTTTGTCAAGGCGCTAGATGAGCTAGAGAAAATTTTAATACGCCAATCGATCAGACATAGTTTCGAAAGAGTTACTATTCAAAATCGAAAAGAACAGTCCATGTCCCTCGAGGCAGTTGGCTAAATACCACGCCTGTCTTTAATTTCTCAATCATTTGGAACAAGGAAGTTACTTCAATAAATAAATATATATATTGGAGCATGAATACATCATTTTATGATTGCGTTATTTTACCTCACCTATATGTATCATGATTACATTATTTTACTTCTCACATAAATGTATTCGTATGACAAATTAAAATTGCTTATGAAAAATTCATATTACACTTTTGCTACCTATGCACTTGATGAGCCACAAAACTAAATATTGGTATAAGTTATAAAATGTAAGCAGTAATGAAATATTTCTAAAACCGTTTGTAACCAATTGTAAAACCGTGATAAAACCTCCCTTCTATTTCTTTTCGTTATTAGTATATAAGCTTTTTAACATTTTAAATAAACAAGAATTATAATTGAATTCATAAATGCGCCTGTATCTTTTATTTTATTGAAAATACATTACATGGCGATCCTGCCAGCTTTAGCTGAAAACAATTAAATAACATATAGCAATACTTGCTAATATTAATTGGTTTAAAAAGTTAGACTCTTATGAAGTAATCCAACCCACATCGCTTATCCGTAGTTGGGCATTTTTCTTTTCTATATTCTTTTTAATTACAAATCGTATGGCCCAATCCTTGGAAGAAATACTGCAGGAGCTAAACGAAGCCGATGAATGGTGGGCTAAACTACTGGCAGCTGAAAAAGAAGATAAACCAAAATTTTTCCCCTTCCAAAATTTTAAAAAATCGAGAGGTGGAAAATTAAATAGGATCAAGAAGGACCTAAAAAGTTTGGCGCACGAGTTAACTTACGCCAAAGAAGAGGAAATCCTAAAAATATCCAGTTCACACACGTCAAGATTTCTTGCAGCAATTCTGAATTTTGTAGGTGAGAAAATGAGAAATAAAATGATTCTGCAGTTCTTTCTCTTCCACAAAATTCAGAATTGTTGCAAGAAAACTTGACGTGTGTGAACTAGGTGAAAGAATACACGAACTTAAGAATTCACTTAAGCAAATGCGGAAACTTAACAAATCACTTTTACAAAACAAAAAAAGCTTATTATTTAAATATTCATTTGCTTTTTGAAAATATTAATAATAATAATAATAATAATAATAATAATTATAATAATAATAATAATAATAATAATAATAATAATAATAATAATAATAATAATAATGAATATGTAGTTATCAAAGCAAATTTTATATATAATTATTTATTATATTATAATGTACAAAGAAAAATCAAACCAAAAAATACTATTAACTGGAACCAAAAGAAACCAAGAGAACTAACTGAAGAGGAACAAATAGCATTCTGGATAGAATATTGCAAAAGTATAAATATGATAGAACCTCCCAGAAGGGAAAAAATATATTATACAACAAGAACGGCTTTACGAAAAGGTAACGATTAGTTCCATTAGAAAGGCATTATTGGGAGAAAAAACAAATTAATTAAAACAAAAAAAAAAAAAAAAAAAAAAATATGGGAAAATCTCAGTCTCAAGTAGAGAACTCAAACGCAAACGTTATAAACAAAGTTGAGGTAGTAGAAGAAAAACTAAATTTGACAAAAATTGAAATTTGTTTAATTATAATTGTAATATTGTTAATATTGAAACTTTTATTGCAAATATACAAAACACATCACAGAAATTTAAAGAAAAATATATAAGTAGAGCCTCAATGGAATGGCAGGAAATATTAAATAAAGTCAGATTTATAAAAGAAGAATTCGAAAAGTCGTTTAAGTGTTTGAATATAGATAGACCAATAAAAGATGAAACTCTAAAATATCATTTCAAAAATCTTTTTGAGAATCTCGAGAAAATACGAGTCCTACTCAATGTAAATTATCAGCTCATAAAACTGCAGCTGATGCATTTTATTTAGATCTGAAAAACAGAATTTTTAAAATAGCTAATAAAAAGGCAATGCTAATAGAATTACCAAACTTAATACACGAAAATACTTCTTACAATATAACTACCAAACATACAGAATTAACAAAACAGAACACCACAATGACGCAAACTTTAGTAGATTTTCTAAATACAGCTTCAAAACTTCTTATAGACTTTGATGGCAAATCGGAAAATCTACGTTCGTTTATTAAAATTGGTAAATTCAATGAAGAGCACCAATGAAAGTACAGCGATATCTCTAATTAAGACAAAGCTTAAAGGAAACGCCCGCAATTTAATTAGCAATGAATCAACAATCACAGATATAATAAACAAACTAAACAATAGCGTTAAAGGTGAATCCACCGAGGTATTAACTGCAAAAATTATGAATATCAAACAGAACAATAAAACAGCTATTACGTGTTTCAACGAGATAGAAATCCTTACAAAATCACTAGAAAACGCATATATTTCAGATGGACTATCATGTGAATTAGCAACCAAATACTCAACACAAGTTGCCATAAAAGCACTTACGAAAAGCTGCACCATTGATAAAGCTAAACTTATCATGAAGGCAGGGGAATACAATAGCATGAATGAAGCTGTCAGCAAATTTGTCAACAGTTGCTCTGATGCAACTGACAACAAAACTCAATACTCTATTATAAACAGCGATTGAATAATTATCGTGGGAACTTTAAAAAGCTTCGAGGAAGGGACAATTACTAAAGAAGTTGGAATGCCAATAAACACAATTATAACAATAACTACAACAACATAATCCGACAAAAATCGGGTAGAAACTCCAGGAACCACAACAATCTACAAGCAATCGTATCAAATCAAAATGATTCGGAAAACTAAAACATTTCCCTAAGAGAAATTCAATAAAAAATATGTATACAACCAAAATCTTAACTTATGTTTTCTTCTACAAATTCAAGTTAACAAAACTAACACAATAATAACATTATTGATAGACACAGGAGCTGACATTTCACTAATAAAATCATCACATTTTACCAGTGATCGGTTAAATACTGACAAAACCTCAATATTTAGTGGAATACGAAAATTAAAACAGTAGGAAACGTATTTTTTGATTCAAAATACAAAATTTTTCTAATATCACACTATTTTCAAGTGGTAAAGAACGATTTCCCAACACCATGCGATGGAATTATTGGGATAGACTTTATTAAAAAGTATAACTGTTTACTAGATTTTGATGACAACGTTGATAATAATGTATCATATCAAGTACAAATTCCTAACAATAACTTCAAAAGTAATATAATTTTGCCAGGTAGATCAGAAGTAGTACGCCAAATACAACTAACAAATGTAGATGAAGAATTACTAATTCCAAATCAGGAAACAGAACCAGGTGTTTTTATTTCAAACACATTAGTGAAAACTAACGAAACTTTTGTTCGTATCTTAAATACTAATAACACTATCATCACAATTAAAAATAATACAATAAAAGCCGAAAACATCTCTGATTAAAAAATAATACAAAATCGTAATATACCTAATTCAAAGAGAAAATCAAAAGTATTTTACATTTTAAAGAAAAATTTTCCAGATCAATTTAAAAACACATTAACCCATTTGGACCCAAATATAAGCTAGAAGGAAATTTTTGAAAATAAATTTATTTCAATAACTATTAGAAGCTAATAAAATATTTTACATTAAAAAAATTAAAAAAAAAATTCTTCAGTTTGAAAATATATGGCTGTCACCAAATAGGTCCAATGGGCTCATATGTGAAATTTTTCAAAACATCCTTTCGGTCAAATGTTGTCCTTTATTCCCAATTTCATAATAATTTAAGTAAAAGACTACATTTAAATAAATCCAGGCTATAAATATATCATAGCACCCACGCAAGTATAAAAAATAGTAACATAAATTTGGTCTACAATCTAGTTCTTCTTATAAATAAATTTAACCTCCAATTTTAATAAGCTTAAGC
The DNA here is from genome assembly GCA_937654795.1 of Cistogaster globosa. Taxonomy (NCBI): domain Eukaryota; kingdom Metazoa; phylum Arthropoda; class Insecta; order Diptera; family Tachinidae; genus Cistogaster; species Cistogaster globosa. Next base: position 10,503,847 of record OW569408.1, read on the forward strand.
ATATAAACATAGAACTTACTATGTTATTTTAAAGTCACACTTTTTACAATGCAACTTTGTTTATAATATACATATATATAAAGTACTGGAGCTATTTATTGTGGTATGACCAGCCGTCCTCATATGAGTGCGCCGGTCGTAAATGGGTTAACTAAGCTCTGTACTACATACACAGATGTTTTTGGTTTAGAATCTGAAACAATAACAGCTAATAATTTTTTATGAACAAAAGTTAAGGATCAAAAATCAATAGGAGTATACATTAAAATCTACAGAATATCTCAAGTACATAAAGATGAAATCAATAAACAAGAAGAAAAGCTAATAGATGACATTTATTTTGTCATCTGTTAGCTTTTATTAGCCATCAGAATCAGAATACAATATCCCAATTCTATTAGTTCCGAAGAAATCGCTTCCAAATTCCAAAGATGGAGGCTTGTAATTGCTTACAGACAAATAAATAAGAAACTTGTGACGGATAAATTCCCATTACCTAGAATGGATGATATTTTAGATAGAACAAAATACTTTTCATGTTTGGATTAAAGACGTGCACAGATATATCTGTTTATATCAGTTTTTGTGTGGCTACACTTATGAGTGCGTATTGGTGAGTACGTTTGTGTTTCTGATATAAGTTGATATTGTTACTATTTCTCATTGGATGGATGCGAATGAGTAAAGAGAGAATGAGAGTAACATATCTGTTCTCCTATGTTTTTAACAAATAGGTATAAACAGATATTGATGGTTGTACCATAAGTATTTATTGTATGCTGCGAAGCAATATTCGTTCATTGGTATAAATTTAAAATGAAAAAAACCATTACTGTTTTAAAAAAAAACAATATTGTAAATTTTTATATTATGCTTTATTCAAGTTAAATAAATTTATAAATAGGTATTAAAAAAAAAAAAAAATAATGAGTCTTAAGATTTAACGCGTATGAATTAATTAAAAATATTATTATAATTATTTAATAAGTTTTACAGGTGTACATTATTTATTTCGGAAGATTTCTTTCGTTACGATAAGGATAATAAACAAATAAATATAACTAGTAGAAAAAAAGAAAAACAATCAAATTTTTTATTTTTTTTTTTTTTTAGTGTAAAAGTATTTTAAATATTAAATGAAGTTATAAAAATTTTTTTCTAATTTAATATCATTAATATCATTACATGAAAAGTTTGCTGAAAATGCATATTAGATCTAAGTTATTGTTTATGAATAAGGCTATAAATAATAAAAATTAAATTTAAAAAGAAAGTATCTGAAAATATTTTAAGTCAAAATAAAAACCAGTATTTTGAATTAATATTTACAAATAAAATGTTATTAAAAGATTTTTCATTATAACCAAGCTTTGATCTCTTGTCTGTCATAAGAACCCTAGCAATAGAAAATATCCTTTCTGAAGGAGCACTAGATGCTGGTATAGAAAATATTTGGCAGCTTAGTTTTTACAACAAAGGGAATTCATTTTTTCTATCATGCCACCACTTAAGAGTATTAAAATTATTATCTAGAGGAACAATAGTATTTTCATACTTGGCTATTTCATTTTCAATTATGTTGTCGCTAGAATTAGCTTTTTCTATTGGTTGCACATAATTTTCAAACAATGAATAAATTTTTGAAAAATTTCCTTCAATGAGCGAAGTAGTTGAGTATGTGTCATTAGGATAAGACTGTAACAATGATTTGCACTTTAATATTACTTCAGTTCTTTCTTCAATATTAAATTGGGTTAATTGATTAGCTGGCGGAAATAAAAATATTGCTAATTTGTGAAAAATTGTGACCTTGGGATCTACTAACGTAACTAAAATTTCGTGCAATTTTTTTTTAATTCTGAAATAAAACTAGATTCATCATTATTGATGCTATTACATATGGTTTTCAGTTTTCTTATGTGCGGATGAACTAAATGAATTGTTATGTAGGAGCTGCCTTCCAGTTCTGTCGAAGTATTCATGAAAGGCTTTAGAATTTCTATTAACTGATCTAAATGATATTCTCTTATAATGCTATATTTCTTTGTTAAATTTTTCTCACGTAGTATGTTTTGAATAGTACTAAAGTTATCTTTTATAGATAATAAAGTTAGATAAACTGTATTACATCTTGTGTGTGTAAAGCTTTTAACAGATGTTTTTAATTCACAATTCAAACCTGATTTCTTGATGAATTTGACCAGTTTTGATGCAGCTTCAATGATTTCATCGACTTGTTCGGAAGTTTTAACTGCATTTTCAACTGTGTTGTGAAGTTGGTGACATATACAGTTAATATTTCGTAGTCTTTTAATTCTTCCTTTATATTGCTTCCTCTGTCTGTGACTATAACTATCGGGTCATCTAAGAAGCAGTTGAATTCTGCGAGCAAATTATGCAGTTTTCGTTTTATATTGATGCCTGTTTAGTAGATAAATTTAAAATATGTAAAATTATAAGCAAAAAGATTTAAAAGATATATTTTGGGTTGTAACAAAAGTCAGTGATGACTTACTTGGATTTGAAAATCCTTTCATTGACTTCACTCCTAGTAGCTTTTTTTTACATTCCCCATCCATAACAAAATGACCCGTAATAGCAAAATAGGAAATTTTACTAAAATTTTCTGTCCACAGAAGGCATAACCAATTTTCCGTATTGATAAGATCTCTGACTGTAACTTTTCAAATTGAATTGAATAGCTATTCTCAACGTTTCGGTTAATTGTTGTTGGGTGTGGTATTAGGGCATCTATGTTAACACCGGCTCCGAATTTATTTCCAAGTGATAACAACAACTTTGAATATTTTTTCAGTCCACAATCTTTTGCCAAAGAGTATGGGCGTATATCTCCAGTTACCCATTCGGTTAGAATATCAGTGCAAGCCTTTTTAGCTTCTTGATTTGGTTCAATTAAAATATTCTCATTTTCACTTCTTAACACTTTATAACACTTGTGTTTATTTAAATTAGATACCCCGTTTTTATTGTATTTATATACATTTATACACATTTTGCATGCAACAAAATTTGGCAGTTTCACATCGTTTTCATCTTTTATAAAACCAAAGCAATCCCATATCCTGCTTCACCCTCTTTTTTCACTAATATTATATAAATTAGACAAAATTTTTTCTTTTATTTCAATATTATTCATATTTAGTAACAAATTTTCTCACTAATTTATTGTTTATTTTTCTAAATTCTCATCCGACTTATACCAAAGACTTTATTTTAATGTCTGTTTCAATAATCAAGGCCTTTTATATATTTATAAGTTCGTTTCACAAAGTTAAAAAATAAGTATGGCTTAAAGAAAGAAGAAAAAATATATATAAGGAATAATTCGAATTTTATTAGTTCTACGGAATTACAGTATTGACACATAATGGGTTAAACCCAGGTAAGCCAATGCAAACCGTTTTATTGGCACTATGCCTTATACGCTTCTAGTAATATATGACGAAAACACGTATGAACACTTTTCTTTGAAAAATTGTGCGTTTTAAAAGTCATAAAACAAAAACATTTGTGACAAAACTTAATATATGCAGTAGCCAAAAATACGTAAACTGCATTAACTGGTTATTTTTCTTACAATTTTTATATCTGTAATTATCATGATATTTTCCTTTTTTAATTGACATATGAAAATAATTACATTAAAAAAATGTACTTATGCTAATGAAAATGCATAAATTCCACCACAAACAAAAAGTATACAGCAAGCATTGCTTATTCCTTTTTATGTACAGGTACTTATTGCTTTATGTTGTTGTTGCCAAAAATTCCAATAGGATTCAGTTTAAATTTTTAGGCTTTACCAAAAATTATACTCTACTAGTATTTAATATTTATTTTTCATTTTGCTAAGGAACGTAACTTTTAGCAAGCATGTACAGCGAACCAAAAGGTCCGTTTCACTCTACTAAATTTTACTCTAAATTTTACTTTCCTCTATACAATTATTCACAATTAATAACAAGCTGAATGATAAACTCCATTTCATTTTCAAAAATCGTTCAAATCAAAATGACTTTATTAAAATTTCATTATTTATTTATTTAATCTGTAGGACTTTTTTAATACAGAAAAAAGTGTAAATGTTTTTACGTGTTAGAGACTTTACAGTTTCCCAATAACACAAGTAATTAACAACAAAGCATATACAGATAATATTCTTCTGACTCATAACTTAGGAAACATAATATCATATCATGTATTTTTTTTAAATATGCACATACGTTAATTATCTATTCTTTTATCGACTATATAACATCATTACTATATGCTTATCTAAAGGTTAAAATATTTTTTTCTTACATTTTTTTGTTATTGAAATTTTTTTGTTTTTATGTTCCAGACAACAATTTAATAATTTTTAATTTGTATTTTTTTTTTTTAATTAAAGATAATGCAGTAAATATTGCTAATATTTCTAATTCTACCTTTAATAACATTATTACGTACAAAATAAAAATCCTGCTTATTAGCTCTCGCTTTTATCATAAGCAGCACACAATCATCTTAAATATCTGTTTCATAAACAGATATATCCAAATACTCATGGTACAACAGATATTTGAGAGTAAAAAACTGATAATTTTCTCACTCTATGCAATACCATAAACAACTGTATGTGTTTATATCCATAGTGTGTGTACGCACAAGCAAAGGCATACAATATCAACTACACTCATGCGTTCTTTTGTATCTATTGTAACTGATATGTATATGATATATCTGTTTTTGCCATACTGTTGGATATACTAGTGCACGTCTTTAGTTCGGATCTCATGCCAGGATTTCACCAAATTGGCATAGAGAAAAACTCAAGAGACTTAACGTCATTTTCAACAAACAACGGAGCATACAGATTCACAAGATTACCATACGGTTTAAAGATAGCACCAAATTCATTCCAACGAATGATGACATTGGCTTTCAGTGGATTAAAACCAGATTAAGGATTCTTATATATGGATGATTTGGTTGTTCTGTTTTTGATTCATGCAGAAGATACATTTTAAAATTGCACCCCGAAAAATGTTCATTCTTTATGAAGGAAGTAATCTACCTTGGTCACAAATGTACGGAAAAAGTAATACTACCTGACGACACTAAATATTCGATTCTGAAAAATTATCTAACGCCAAAAGATGCGGACAGTGCAAAAAGAATCGTAACTTCTTGTAATTATTACAGAAGATTTATAAAAAATTTTCGGAGTATTCAACTAAATTATCTAAAAAGAACACGAAATTCGAATGGACAAAAGATTGTGACTGCGCGTTTATATACCTGAAAAGGGCACTGATGCGTCCAACATTGCTTCAATACCCTGATTTCACAAAAGAATTTTGCATAACCAAAGACGCAAGCAAATACGCTTGTTGTGCAGTCTTAGCTCGACAGGAATTACCAATAGCGTACGCATCAAAGACTTTCACTAAAGGTGAAAGCAATAAATCAACCATTGAACAAAAGTTAACGGCCATACACTGGGCAATAACACATTTTAGACCATACATATACGGAAAGCACTTTTTGGTTCGCACTGATCATATACCACTTTCTTATTTGTTTATAATGATGAGCCCAAAATATTTGTACCATTTCATAATACTGACGTCAGAAAATACTATAAACTGAAACTTTCAACCGGGAAAATTTACATCAAAAAAGGAAAGTCTATAGTAACTTATATACAAATTATTGATTTGTTTACTAAAGAGAAATTTGATCTAGAACAATTTTTCTCTAGGCTCGAAAAAGTGGCCGGCAAACATAATATTAATAAATTACAAGTAGTACCTAGTGAGAAAATTTTCGAATTTATCTCCATACATGAATTTAAAAATATGGGCAATAAATATTTAAATAATTTAAAAGTAGCGCTACTAAATAAGGTGACCCAAATAAACAACAAGAATGCTAAGGCAATTCATGAAATTATGCTGAAATACCACGATGATCCCATAGAAGAAATACATTGCGGAATATACAGAACTATTGAAATGATAAAAAGAACTACTGGAGAAACATGTCAAAAGATGTAACTAGATATGTAAAAACGTGGCATAAATGTCAAACGGCAAAGACAACAACACACACAAAGTGTCCAATGACCACTACTGAAACGCCAGCTAATGCGTTCGATATAGTCTACGTATTTTTGGCAATGAATATGCAGTCACAATAATGTGTGACTTGACAAAATACCAATCCAGTACAAAAAGGCTAGAACTATTGCTAAGGCCATATTTCGGAATTTTATACTTATCTATGGACCAATGAAGATGTTCATTTCGAACATGGGTACGGAATATAATAATTCTATACTTACGGAGTTATGTAATCTACAAAAGTTGAAAAACTAATATCAACAGCACATCTTCACCAGACATTAGGCACAATAGAAAGAAGTCATAGAACTTTTAATGAGTACGTGCGTTCTTACATAACAGTTGACAGAACCGGCTTAAATATTTTACATATTGTTTTAACACCACACCTTCGACAGTATATAATGACTGACCATATGAATTTGTTTTATCAAAAATTTCAAAATGTTTTCATCAATTTAATGAAGTAGACAGAATAACACCGTTATACAATGTAAATGACTATACCAAGGAGGCAAAATTTAGGTTAGAAGTAGCATATAAGAAAGCTCAACAATTATAAGAAAGAAGTAAACTTAAGCAGAATTAAGTTTAGAAAACACTAAACTACGAACTTACTATAGGAGATTTAGTTGTACTTAGGAATGAATCGGGACATAAGCTCGAAACATAATACAAAGGTCCTTATAAAGTTAAGATAATAGACATAAAAAATAATGTAAAAATAGAAGATAAAAAAAAAAAAACAATTAGTACATAAAAATAGACTTAAGCTATATTACAATAAATAAAAATTTAAATAATTATAAGTATAAGAAATGAAAATAATAATAAACAAAAAAAAATTTTTTTGAACATATCTAATACAAAAATATATGAAAGAAATCATTTTATTATTACGTAAACAACCAGGGTTATAGGAGAATTACTTTAATTTAATAAATATTAAAATTCTAAAAGAATTTCCAGTAAACATTAATGTTATATGAAAAAGGGAAGTGTAGCATGATTACATAATTTTATGATTGCATTATTTTACCTTACCTATATGTATCATGATTACATTATTTTACTTCCCACATAAATACATTCGAATGACAAATTAAAATTGTTTATGAGATATTCATATTACATTTTTGCTCTTGAGGAGCCACAAAACTAAATATTTGTATATTTCTAAAACCCTTTGTAACCGATTGTAAAGCCGCGAGACAAGTTCCCTACTATTTCTTCTCATTATTAGTATAAAAGCATTTTAAAATTTTAAATAAACAAGAATTATAATTGAATTCATAAATGCGGCTGTGAAAATACATTACAATATATATATATATATATATATATAGCTATGAGCTATCAGCTAGATATACATACATGGTGAGGGATATATAAGATTCGGAATAGCCAAATATAGCACTCTTACTTGTTCAACTTTATTTTGTATTTCTGTAGATGGTTGATGTTTATAATAAAAATGAAATAAAAAGGTAAGAAAAATTGGTGAAATTTTACCTGATGCAGAAACCTTTTTATTTACAACAACAACCCACAGCAAAACATAATATTTCCGATAAAATAAAGCTTTTTTTAAAAAGAAAAGCTTTACAGTAGGAAAAAAAGTTTAATGTCGAGTTGTATTTAAACTATTCAACGGCAAATCCGCAGTATGGTACATGTACAGTTTTGTTCGAAACCTAAGCAACTTTTTCCCACTAAGTAATAATAGACTCATATCGTTTCTTTAAATAAATTTATAGAAAACATTTTTTTTATTTACTACTACACAATGTGTCTACAACTTAAAAATAACAAAAATAATTTAATTCTATTTCTTTGGAAGTTGTAATAAAATAAAAAAAAATTTAACTTAAAAATTCGCTGTTCAAACCCTAAGCAACTTTTAATATTTGGTATGATATCCATTGCTTCTTACGACCTCAGCGCATCTTTTGGGCATAGATTCAATAAGATTCGATAGAATAGATGTTGGTATAGCTTCGCACTCTGATTTTAGACAGTTCATCAACTCCTGTTTATTTTTAAAGCGTCGAGTTCCAACTCTCCGTTTTAAAATTCCAAAAAGTTTCTCTATGGGATTCAAGTCTGGCGACTGAGGTGGCCAATCCAAAACTTGAACCCCATTAGCTGATAACCAATCCTTGACTAACTTCGATGAGTGTTTTGGGTCATTGCCATGTTGAAACATCCATCGAATTGGCATTTCCCACTCAGCATAGTTAAGCATGTGAGTTGCTAAAATGTCTCTGTAAACAAAACGGTCCATTTTTGTTTTAATTTCTACAAAGTGACCAACACCACTGGCCGAAAAACAAGTCCAAGCCATCACATATCCACTCCTATGCTTTATTGTGGCTAAAAAGCCACAGAGACAACGTTGCAATCAATCAAACAAACCTCTTTTTTAAATGCTTCTTAGTCAGCAAAAGTTTCTTAGATGGCATGAAGCTTCTTAAGTTAATATTGGTTTGCTATAGCAATTTGGGATTTACCGTTATTAAAAAGTTCAATAATCTTTAGCTTAAAAGCTGACCAATAACGTGTTCGCGTCATGGTTGCACTTAGGTACTAAAATGCATAAAATCAATCAAAATTATCTTTTCAATAGCAATTATAACGAGACTAAAATTTTTGTTTAAAATTTTTGTTGTTGTTTTAGTTAATATTTCGCAACAAATGCAACAATGTAAGTATCTTAGGTTTCGAACAGCGAATTTTTAAGTTAATTTTGTTTTTGTTTTATAATTTCTTCCAAAGACATAAAATGTATTTTTTGTTGTTGTTATTAGTGTGAAGACTATATGTATAATAATAAATAAAAGGGAAATTTTTCATTAATCTATTTAAAGAGAACATATACGACCATGAGTATTTACTGGTAAAAAGTTGCTTAGGTTTCGAACAATACTGTATATGTTAAAGATATGTAAGATTCGGCATAACCGAATATAGCACTGCATAGTGGGGCAGAATAAAAATATTTTGGAAATAACTCAGCAATTTCTAAAGGGTAGGCTGATTGATCCAAAATTTGGCATGAGCATAGCAGAGGACCATTCGGAAATAACTCAGCCATTTGTAAATGGCCGATTGATCCAAAATTTGGCACGGGCGTAGCAGAGTAGCGTTGGAGCGTAAGTTTTGAAGCTGGGTATCATATACTTTCCAGAGATGGCGTTATGAGGTCTCAAAGTTGGGTAACCCGCACCTGAAAAATTTTCTAACGCTTAGCGATTCTTTAATTTTTGTGACTTTTTGTGAAAAAAAAAAATACATTAAAGGAATTGTAAATAAAAAATAAGCGAAAAAGCTTGTTTTAATCTAAAAAAAAAAATATTAAAAAATATTTTTTTGTGCTTGTGCAGTTGGTCAACCAAAGTCAAATGGCAAAAAATCTGCAGCATTAAGGTAAAGCAAATCCCACAATTCCAAAATAAGGACAAAAAATCCCAAAGTTGGAATTTTTTTTAATTTATTGCCTATAAAGTCCACATAATACCTTCATCAACAATTCGGAATATATATAGCTTTTTAATAGTAGTCTACTTTTTCCGATCTCAGCTTTGGGATTTTAGACAATATAGTGTAAAAGTCAAAATTTCGATGTAAAATAGGTCAAATTGAAGGACCTTTAGCTTCTACAAGACTGATCAATTTGAAACGAAATTCGATCTTAATGTATACACATACAGTAAGCTTAAACAGAAATAAAAAATTGTTAAATATTTTTAAACATTTTTTTTTTTTTTTGCTATTAGGCTAAAATACACGAAAATGCAATAATTTTAGATTTTTCAAATTGATAACCGTGTAACTTTTAAGCCGGAAAAGATATAACCTTAAAATTTTTTCCTTAATATTAAGGGTTTTGCTCGCTAGCTATGAAAAAAAAAAAATTCAAATCCAACTGTGATAATATAACATTAAGAAACATTTTTTCTGTGATATTTTATAAAGTTTTTGACTATATACAATTATATTTTTAAGTTACATGTTTTTATGTCGTACTTGTGCCGCGTTAGACACATATATATATATATATATATGATATTTATAAATTTGCTTAAAATTGTATCCAGTATTTTGAAAAGAACTTAGCCAGGGTATCGAAAAATCAAAAATTTTAGTTTTAAAATTCTTATAACTCGATCATTTTTAAACATAAACATGCAGATTAAAGCACTTTTTTGTAGGTATTCATGAGCGCTTTTGGACAATGTATGATTTTTAAAAATCAGACAAAAATTAAAGAAACGCCAATCGTTGGAAAATTTTTCACGTGTGAGGTACCCAACTTTGAGACCACATAACGCCATTCCTGGAAAGTGTATGATACCCAGCTTCAAAACTTAAGCTCTAATGCTCCTCTGCTACGCCCGTGCCAAATTTTGGATCAATCGGTCCCTTTACAAATGGCTGAGTTATTTCCAAAATATTTTTATTCTGTCCCATTTCTCATCATTGATAATAAATACGCCTTTTTTATTAGTTGGTTAACTGAAAGTAAATTGACACAAACACCAGGATTACAAATATAAAACATTTTTACATAATATGCTCTACCACTTTACCTTTCCAAAGCTAAAAAACTTAAGTAGTTTTCATACTTGTTATGATAAATTTGGCTTAAATTGAGTGGGATGAATAGAAATAGAACACTTGGTATCTCCCACATAAAGAAAATAATATCTATATATTTATATATATGTATTTTTGAATGTTTAAAAAGGAAAAATTATTCATAATTTGTAAGTCTGTATGGGCAAATTTATTACATAGTTAACCGTTTATAGATTATTATTAAAAGTTTTGAAACTATAATGAGTTTGTGGATATGTTTTATTTTCCTTAAAAAATTGTCAAACCTTTGCCAACTTTGTGTTTTTTAAAGTATGAAATTTTATTGTTTTTAAATATTCTGAGCAAAATGTCTACAATTATATGGTTTTTAATAGTTCCATATTCTAAAACTTTAAATAAAAGCGATCCGTTCCGATACACCTAGTGCAATTTAATAAAGCTTTTCCAGCGATAAAAATGATATAGCAGTGAAAATTAATTTATTATTTCACCATTACAAAAACCTGAAAACGAACTCAGGCAACAGAAGGTAAAGGAAAGTAAAATATGATACATTCTTTTTAAAAAGGATTTAAACGAGGATCTTACATTTTTTTACATATATAACTGAAAAAAATAAATATACCACAAAGAACAGTACGCCCAAAACAATGTTGGGGAAGCATACTGTCATGCGGAAAAAAAATTAGTTTTATGTTTCTGAATCATGTTATCTAAATATATTAGGAAATACATTTTGTTTTCAGAAACATTAATTCAAAGGACTTTTGTATATAAGATAAAAGGAGCAAAAATTTTAAGCTTTACATGGTTTTCTTCAATATGCACCGAGCTGTATTCTATTTTAAGATATTTTTAACAATTAAAAACGTAAGCGTAGGGATATAAGTCATACAAGAAGCACTAAAAAAGTCAGTTTTAGACACAGAGTAACAGAAAGATTTAATTTTTTTAATTATTTTGAACGCTAAACTAGACCAACTAACACAAAAATACCAGGGTATCAAAACATTTTACATAATACTCTTATAAAGCCTACTTTTATATAAAACTCTTTATTGAACAAAAAACTTTCAATAAATCCAAAGAATAATTTTTATATATTTTTAATTTCTGGGCATCCTTCGCTCTGCAGAATACTTAAAATCAAACGAATTATAATAAAATCGCTTAACTCTAAAGTACAAAATATGATTTCTTTTAACGCAACAATTACTTTTATCTAACGTTTCTGGCAACACTGTCTACGAAGCAATATTTCGAAGGCTGAAAATTACATACTTCTCTTTTATTATTTACTCGTATTTAGTGGTTTAAAACTTAAGCACTGTCAACGTTTTGACTTGATAATATGAAAATTTCTTGATTTTTTAAATATTTAATTTTTTAAATCACTTACAAGACATAACTGTTGTTAAAGCATTACAGTAGATTCTCAGTTTGTAAAATACACAAAGCGAATTCATTTAAATAATTTTCATTTTTCTATTTAGTTAGTTTTTTTAATTCACAATGAGTTATATTTCATTAATCATTGTGTTCTTGGCCTTTAATTTTATTTTTTAACTTCAAATTTCACTTCCACATCGATCCAAATAAATTGATTTTTTGCACTATATTTAGGTATGTACATATGCTGAACGATTTTTAGTTTCCGTAAATTACACTTGCATTGACATTTGTAATAATGTAATAAAAAGAAATATTTAAAACAAAGATTGTTAAAAACAATTTTTAACAGCGGTTAGTTTTAATGTTATTAAAAAAACTTGAATCTTTTTCACTTTACGTTAGGTTAATATATTTATACAAATCGTCACTTGCTTGGCAAAGAGAATTTTTACATAGTTTTTTCGCTATTAGTTTTACTTATGAGCATTACGCTATATATTTAGGAAGATACGAGTAGGTTACAACCCTCAACAACGAATGCTAATACAATTTGAAAATAAGGGTGGAGTTTTATATCAGTTTATATGTATTGTTCATATATCCAGCTGTAAAATACATGTTACTTTGACAGGGTTGTTAGGTCATCACTGCCAGGTGTGAAAAACATTGACGTTTAGAATCCTTGGAAATGACACATTAAAACTTGCTAAGTACATTAAGGAATATATATATATATATATATATATATATATAAAGAGAAATTTCAATCTAAATATTGGTAATTATTTTAAAGGTTTTTACTTTTGTATGACCAAACAACTGACGAACTAAAATTACTATATTCCTGTTTTTGTAGAAACTATAGTAATATAATATTTTAGGTGTGGAAAAAAATATAGCCATCCACTTTAACTATCTAAAAAAATAAACAATTGTAAGAACTGATTAAGATTATGTACTACAGACATTTTTGAAATACCTCAGTACTTAGTTAAATATCCTTTATTTTTTATTACGGCTAAGCAACGTTTAGGTATAGAATCTACAAGTTTTTGGCATATCTCAATTGGAATATTATTCCAGGCTTCGTTTACTAATGCCCACATGTGATCTTAATCGCTTGCATGCTTTCCTTTAAGAGCTAATTTAACTATTCTCCACAAGTTTTCAATGGGGTTTAAGTCTGGCGACTGAACAGGCCACCATAAAACATCAAGCCCATGGCTTTCACACCAATTTCTTGCCCGCTTCGATGTATGCTTCGGGTCATTGTCTTGCTGAAACACCCATCGAAGCGGCATTTCACATTCCGCGTAAGGCATGAAATTCTTAAGCAGGTTTGTGTAAAAAATAGCATCCATTATTTCTTCAACCTATACGATAGGCCCAGTTCCATAATATGAGAAACACCCCCACACCATAATATTTCCGCCAGCGTGTTTAATGGTTTTTATGGTGTATTGACGAAGATGTTCAGTGTTCACTGGTCTTCGTACATAATGGCTGCTTCTGTCAGAGTTAAATAAATTTATTTTGATTCATCAGACCATAAAATATTTCGCCACTTGCTAGTAGGCCAGCTCACAAGTTCTTCGGCGAACTGCATCCTATTTTTCAAATGATTTTTTTGGACTTTCATAAGATCAACACACACTTATCATAAAAACAATATAAACTTACTTATGTATTGTTTTAATCAAAAAGCCAACCTAATTTTAAACTTAAAAAAAAATTTTTTTTAATGCCTCTATTTTAAAGAACACCTCTAATCGCAGTTAAAAGAAGTATGACTCTAGTTTTTAAAATATTGGCGCGAAAATGTTAATCAAAATAACGGTTTCATAAAGATTAAAAACAAACAAGTAAACGGTTACAATTTAACATGTAACAATTTCTTGAAGAGAAATAAGGACAGTTAAATGTAGACAATTATATTGGCTCTAAAAGTTAGTTACATTCCTTTCTCGCAAAAAGTATTTATAAGAAAAACATCTTTTACAACAGTATGCTTACCCTAACATTTTAAAAATTTTCTTTTAAAACTAAATACAATAAAACACACAAAAAGTTACAATTATAAATTAATTTTTAAAGAAGTCTCCACAGGTGGAAAAATGTTAAGATTGTCAATCTGTTTGTAATTTCTATAATATCCATTTCCGACCTCGTAAAGTATACACACTCTGAGTCCTTATGCATAGCGAAGTCGATTGAGCGATGTCCATCTGTCTATTCGTGTTAGGGCTAAAATTAACTTTGCCAAGGCACTAGATGAGGTAGAGAATATTTAAATACGCCAATCGATCAAAGTTTTTGTTATTGAAAATCAGTAAGATCGGTCAATGTCCTTCCAGGAAGCAGCAAAATACCACGGCTGCTCTTATTTTTCCATATCATTTAAAACAAATCTAGTTTAGTGAAATAACTCCAATCACAACACAAAAAAAAAAAACAAATATATGGGGCGATGTGATTAAAAAAATTAGAAAAAAAACATCAAGAGAAAAAATTGGCGTTGGCTTATATTTTGCGAGTTATGGACTTTGAACTTTTATTTGAAAGGTACAATTTTGCACCAATCTTTTAAGATATCAATATGGATACGAGTATCATTTTTTAATTTTTTTAGCTTTTATTTCGAACAAACATAAAAAATATCTACGACAATTGCAGGTATTAATGTATATATTAATATTTTAATATATTAATCAATCATAAATAAAACTAGTGAGTTTGAGAAGACAAAAACTTCTGTATAATCCTTTTTACTAACTTTGATGAGATCTTTCAGGAAATAATAAAATTTTTTAAGAATACTTAACATATTAAGAGCTCGTGACATTTTTATGTAAAATTTCATAAGGTACTTAAGTTTTTTATTTCTCTGTCATCCCAATATTTTTATTCACCACAAAAAGTGGAAAAGAGTATATCTAAGCTTGTCATGCTGTTTAAATTTTCTACAATATCCAATTACTACTCCATTGTGTATATATATTCGATTGAGCGATGTCCGACTGTCCGTCCGTGCAAGTGTTGAAATCAACTTTGGCAAGGCTTTAGATGAGCTAGAGAAAATTGGAATAATAATAATAATCCAAAATTTTGCAGTAAGATCGGTCCATGTCCTTCGAGGCAGATTTACATATATGATGAAGGGTATATAAGATTCAGCATAGCCGAAAATAGCACTCTCACTTGTTTTTTTTTTTGGTATTATTATCATTACTATAATTGGTACTTTTAGAATCCAAAGGGTAAATCGAGTAAATTTAAAAACATGTCAAACAAGTTATAGAAATTGATAAAAAAAATAACCAGAAATAAATGCTGTAATTGCTATTCAAAGATTAATGTTTCTGCTTTAATAACATATAAGATAACACAAATAATAAGTAGGCATTAGTACCTGAGTGTTACTTCTCTTTAAGAAAAACTGGTTTAGATGAAAGCAGGAGTTTTCCAGCCTTAAGCAAAATTTTGCGCGATATTGTAGATGTTACGCACGAAATATTTTTTTCATTTTACTAATTTGATCGTCATACCCATTTATTTTGTTAGAACACAGTAGAGTTTAGTTTACGATCAACCCTAGTCTAGTACTCTATTCGAATTTTCGGAAAATGTCTTGGAAGTTTGATTAATCCATGCAGAAAATTTGACATTTAAAATGTCAAAAGTCTATCTAGTGATTTAGAAAATTTTCAAGTTCTTATTATTTTCGAGCATACTACACTGTTCAAAAAACATAAAAAAATAAATTTAGTTTTTTTTGTTAATTTATTTTATTTTATTTTTAAACCATTTATTTAATTTGTTAATGTATTTAAAACTTATTGGCAGCTTCCAATTTAAAACAAATAATGCAAAATGGGCAGGTGGCCAGCAGTTATTTAAAAATTTCACACGAAATAATAATCCCTTGTATTAAATCACAGCTTTGAGAAAATATTTTTTCACGCATTTTAAATGTACGAAGTTTGACAGCATTTCGCAAAAAAAAACAAACTGGTCAGACTACCACCGTTATCTTAAAAATATGTATCCTTTGAAATGCTTTTCCTTCTCCCCAAGTTGAGGCCCTGAATAATTCAAGTGAAGAATTTTTTACATAAACAAAAAGTCTCCTTACCGTAAATAATTTTTCCCCTTGATATTTTTGCATTATTCCTTTTATTTGTTTGCTTAAATTTTGTTGCGAAGCTAAATTCATTATACAAGTTATTATCTATTTTAATTAGTATATTAAAACTTTTATTAATTATAGTATTCAAACTACTAACAAATTTTTTAATTAAAGATCAGTTAAAAAAATCTATGAAAATTTCTACAAACGTTATAGCAAAGTAGACATATTTGCTTAATTCACAAAACCCCTTGTATCCGTGTATACTGTGTATTGTTCGATTAAAATACAATAGTGTATGCTTGTTGTTGGAAATTTTCATATAAAATTTTAATACACCAATACACTTTTATTTTACATGTTTTTGAAAAGTTGTATTGGTAATCGTGTTATCAACTACATGTGAATTCCATATCACATTGAGAAGAAGAAAATAAACAAAAGACATTTGTATTGTTTAGAATATCAAAAGTATACTTTTCGCATAAATAATTTAAAATTTTGCTTTCTTCAGCCCTATTGTCAATTTTACTTTCTGGCTGCTGTAGTCAATGTACTACAAACCTGGTTGGCCAGGGTTCATCCCCTGCGGCAACCAAAAAATAAAAATATTTTTTTCTGTTTATTTGTATAAATACATTTTCAGAATTAACATTAAAACATGCAGCCTCCTTCGTCGGTACTTATATATAGCATATTCGCCGGCGAAGTAAAATAAGTAATAAAATGGCTATAATTTTACCACCTGTTCTTTTCTCTCCTCTATCCCTTTCCTAAAGAATGTAGCACGGTTACATACTAATTAGAAAGGTATTATTGCCTGAAGTGCTACTTCTCTTTAGAAAAAAAACCTTCTTCTGAATACTTATTTTCTTCTTCTTATTTGCTTTTTGACGTTTAACATACAAAATAAAATGATACAATAAGTCTGTTCAATAACTTTTCTAGCAAAAACTAGTAACGAGAGAGTAAAACAGAAATTTTCAAGATTATTCTCGCAAATAAAAAAGTAAATTAACGCTTTACTAGCAAAAATTACCAAAGAAAATTGTTGTGGCTTCAGGAATGATATGTAAGCCTAAATAGTACTATTTTTAAAGCTAGAGTGCAAAACGTATAAAATAATGACCACTGAAAGCCAGCAAACTGGTAACCACACGAAAAAAAAATTAAAATACTACTCTAAGTACCAAATAGCAAAAATATGTAAAATGTTTTAAATATTCTTTTAAATATTTGGTAATTTTCAAACGCGTTTATGATGTTTAAGCTCATGATGTATAGAATTTTTTTCTACAGTTAGTTCTAATAAACATTCTTATTGTAATTAAGATGTAAAAATATTTATATTAAAAATAGTTTTAACATGTATTTAACTTATTTATAATTATACATAAGAATTGTACAACTCTTCTTTAAATCGCACCGAAAAAAGTACATTGCATTGAATGTTTCATCACTAGCTTGTTTACCTTTAATTCTAAAAACGATACAAACACCTGCAAGGCTCGAAGATTCTAAACCAAATTTCTGTTGTGTTACACTACTTTAATTTGTACTTCCATAGCTAAATTAAAGAAAAATTATAAAGTAATATTATTTTTATACTTTTTAAATTGTCAAATGCTTGCATTTTCTTCAATGTTACAAAAATTTCTTTTATCAGGCATTTTCAAAGTAAATTATTCTGTAAACAAAAGTAAGAAACAGCTGTTTGGCTAATTCTCGCAAGTAAAAATTTTACCAATAAGAATTCGCAAGATATTTTTTGTATCTCATTTTTTTTACTCTCTGTTTACACTCTCTCGTTGCAAATTTTTTGGGTTAATGAACACTTTCCAGTAACAATTGTTACAAATTCGTAACAATTTTTAGTAAATGAACAGACCTAATAATACACTGCGTGTTCACAAGCATATAAACAGAAAGTGTATTCAATACAAAATACAACATACAAGATTTTGTGAATTAAGCAATTTTGTTTAGATTTTGCACAATAAACCTGGTACATAAATTAATTTTATTAAAATGGGTCAGTAGCAATGTCTTGAATAACTAAAAGGGCTTAGACGCGCCTTGCAAACACCGATCAAAAGTTGGATTTAACCTAGTGTCAAATTATTAGTTCGTCGCTTTAACTTTTAATTTAAAAATTTTCACAGATGTTATTCTGCTAACTTACATTCAATGTGCACTGATACCTTATTTGTTTTGAACAGCTGTTCAATGAAGGGAACAAGTATGTATTTTACGGAAATTTCATGATGACAATTTTAGCTTCGATGGGAATGAAAATTTCTCAAAAACATAAATTTCACTTTTTATTTACGATAGGAGTGAGTATAACAATTTTATTCGTTGATCTTCTAATGTTTGCTTATTTCATTTACTTCATTTATCCTAATTTATGACCCAGAGTTTCCAAGAAAACAGTAAGATTTAAAATTAATTACTTAAAAAAGTAGGAGTTTATTTGTTCGAAAAGTAAAAAACCATTAAAAATCATAAATTTACCTACTTCTTCCCAGAAGAAGTTTTATGTCGCCTTTTGTCAAAACTATTAAAAACACTTTTCTATAAAGTGTATTGACAACTCGCTACTGTTTATTTTTCGCTTTTAACTCAACAACATTAATCTTGAAAAACAAAGTCATTTATAAATCATAAAGTGTATAAATAGTGCACTTGATACTTACTTAAACACAGTTGGGCCGAAACCGCTTTCTATTAAAATATTATACTTATGTGAAAACGACTATGTAGTATCTACTTTTTCCCTATTTAGGAGGTCACTCTGTATTATTTACTATAGCCTAAGAAGCAGAGGCTAACAAAAAGATATCTTCAATATCAAAAGAAGAAGTATTCGACACATACATTTGAATGTGTAAGAAATTTTAAGAATAAAAAAGTCTTGCCATAAGTACTAAGGCTGGGCAACTTTTAACTTTTGGCAGCTATCATTTGCTTCTTCTTCTAGTTTTGCTTTCGCTCTTGCAGTGTTTTAATAAAATAACTCTAGGGACAAAAAAATAATACAATAAAAATAAGTTCATAAAATGATATAATAAAATAGAACACAATTTAATTTTTACCTCTGTTCATTACATCTAAACACTCCCGAGCTTCATAAGATACAATTAAAAGAAAGTCTAAGATTCTATTGTAAAGGTGCACTTTAATAAAACTTTATTGCAAAAATATGAGATAAAGAACAGCTGATTTTTTATTTGTCAACAAAGTACTTACTGCGTCAACCTCATCCGTCGATACTTTGTTTTTAGTTGAATACATAAAATTATATCGAATGACGGATTCTATGTGTTCTGGTCTTTAAACAGGGATGTTGTGATGGTGTGCAAGTGGTCTATTAGCCCTCTTTAAGTATAAATATGCTAGTAGAAGTAAAAACATATATAATTTTAAGTGTGGTCATAGCAATTTTGGTCCTATTATTAATGTGTTCTCTGATTCAATCGGTATCAACAACCTAAATTGCAGCTAGCGGCATTTGCAGTCGCCTGCTGTAACAAATATGGTTAATGCATAAAGCAACGCTATAAAAGTCTTCCAAAATCAGCCTAATTTATTAGTGCTAGTAAAATTTAGTACTTGATTTGGAAAGTGCGGCGTCTTTAAAATTAAAACGTTCCTCTTCTTTGTTTTCATTTTACTTTTAGCATCGAACCTATACACAGTACAACCAAAGTCATTACACCCTTTTTCTGTATAGAACGTCTGTTTTATATAAAACTTATAAAACGTATTCAAAAACAAGGAAATTAAGGAGACTTTTATTTTCACTTGCGGGCTGCATATCTATGGAGATGTATAAAATTTTTAAATAAGTAAAGCTTGGATGCTAAACTAATTTGTATAAACTTATTGTATTTCATTCACAGAATCGGAATAAAATTTACAAAAATTTTTTTGGATAAATTTTCAAGTCGTATGAACACACTTATGCGATATTGTGTATTGGCATTAAAACAAAATATTGCAAATGTAAACAGAGTAGATTTTTGTTTAATTAAATTTCATTCATGCACACATAAAGTTTTTATTTCTCAGAAGAATTTTCAGTAAATACCATAATTAAAATGATACATTCTCCTTTGTATAAGAATATACATACACATATATATATATATATATATATATATATATATATATAAGCATACATTTTATGCCTGTATGTTTGTATATATGTATGTACATATGTATGTAAGTGTATTTATAACACAACGTAATTTATTGCCTTATAAAGTGCATATAGAATTTTTTCATATATTCGAATATATTATCTGTTTCTTAAGTTGTATTTAGTGTTTTTTTTATAATTTTAATTAGTTTTTTTTACCACTCAACACAAGAAATGATAACGTTAAATGTAACCAACGAAGATATTGCTAATAAAGAATTATTATGTAAAGAACTATTATATGCTGGAGAGTGCATCACAATTAAAACTCACCTCTGTTTTTCCAATATATGCATTTTGTAAAAAAGTCGAAAAATTTTATATTGAAAATGTTAAAAGATCGATAGTTACAAAACACGAATGTAAAACATAGAAACATTTACCACACACCACTTCTTTTTGCTTTATTTTGATTATTATTATTGATAGTTTTTTTTTTAATGTAAAAACGATTTGAATGATTTTTTTTTGTTTATACTATTGAACAGATTTTTATTAAAAAAAACTCAGCAATTCAAATGCAATGATTCAATTTTATTTTATCTTTTATTTTGATCGATAACCGTTTTTTAAAAATTTTTGCTTGTGTAAATAAAATTTTAAAACTTAAATTAATGTTTTAGTATTTATTTGTATTTCTTTTTTCACACCTTTGTCAATCATCATTTTGAGAATTTATTTAGACTATAATTATTTTTATCTTAAAACATACAACACATAAAAGAGAAAAAGACAGCGAGAGAAAAATACACCATCTAACAAAATTGTTCAAATGCTTCCGATACAAATCATTATATCGAATTAAAAATATTGTATGCTATTAAATTATAATAAATACCTAAATCAGATGCAGCAAAAAAAAACACATTTTTTATTTAATTTCCGGCCTATAGTGACCAAAAAAATATTTTTTCGCTGCATTTTTGAAAGTTTATACCACTGCAAAATGTCTATCATAGCTTCGCGACTTTCTTGTAAAAAAATAAAATAGTTTCAAACAAATTTAATAAATTAAATTTATTTGATTATAATAATTATTTAAATTTATTATTATAAAAAATTTAGTATTGTGTACCAAAAAGAAAAACAATTAAGTGGACAAATTTACAAATTTTGCAACGCCATGTAAATGAATATGCAATCAGCTGTATTCTTAATATTATGTTTTTACCATTTCTCCGTTCGCGTAGAAAAAAAGTTTATTTCCAGAGTTAACTTTTTTAATTACTCTTTATGTATTCAATTGCTGAAATTTACCGTTTTTTATTTACCAAAAAATATATTTACTTACTTATTTTGTTAATTATTAATCACTTTATGTACATACATACTTTATTTTATTCAAATATTTTAAATCAGAATAACATGCTTTTAAAATAACTGTTTTTCGTACACAAGTTTAGTTTTGATTTTATTAGATAAAGAAAAAGCGAAAATTAATATAAAAATATAAAAAAAAATATCCAAAAGATATTCAAAAGATATCCTCTTTTCCAAATAATTAACTTAAAGTTCTAACTCATAATACGTTAACTAACGTAATCTACATATGTATGTATGTAGAAAATATGTGAATTAATGTTCTTTATATGGATTTTGCTGAGCATGCGTTACATTATTTTATGACATTAATGACCTTTGTTTTTTTTTTTAATTACCAACTCTTGTAATGGTTTGAATTTAAACTGTTAAAATACACATTCTTACAAAGTTTGAAATTCATCTCATGATCTGCGTGCTTAAAAATTAATTTGTAGAAGGATATAGTTTTGAATTTCTTCGTACCAGCACCCAGGAGAAGGCCCATACTAGTCTGATACATTACGTTGAAAAAAGGAAAAAATAAATGTATATGTATATATATGAGAATCGTTTTCTATTTTCGGTTTTAAATAGATGGTAAAACTCTTAAGAAGATGGGATGAAATGAAGCATCTCTTTCATAACACCTTTTGGCTTAAATCTAGTTTAAGGACGCAGCTTAAAAATAAAAAAAGTTGTCTAAAGGGAGTAAAATTTAATTTTAAGCAAAAATGTAAAATGGAAAATTTGGGGCTGACCCTTAGTTCATATCACTATAAATACAGATGTGTATCATTCCTATTCGTACGACCCCATTATAAGAGGGTTTACTCCTACCTGTTGTATTTGATGTTTCAGTGCATTAACTTCCGTTGTATGTTGCTGTATCATTGTCTGCATCATGGCTTGTAATGCCGCCATTTGCTATGTAAGCAATTCGATTTCTACGTTATTTGACATAGTCGTTTTTTCTATATGCTCTAAGAGCGTAATTTATCAAATATAGTTCTTTTTTACGATTCCGATAGTCCGTCTCGCTGAAACAACAAAGTATATGTTGCTCCTGGCAGGATCGCCAATTAAATTCTATGTTTTTAAGTTAAATAAAAATATAATTTTTTGGTCGGCTACGCGATTTTTTATTTCTCTTAAAAATGAGTTCTGTTCAGTACTTATGCTAAAAAATATCTTTGTAAATACTAATTTGTTACATATAATATTTCCTCTGTCTTAATGGATATTTTGGAACAAAGATATAAAGAACATGTTTTGTACATATGCTTACAATATTTATGATATTTTATGATCTTTACAATATTTGTATACTTATGATATTTTATGATCTTTACAATATATGTATATTTATGATATTTTATGATCTTTACAATATTTGTATATTTATGTTATTGTATGATCTTTACAATATTTGTATATTTATGATATTTGTTTGACCCTTTTTATCTTATTCCTTTGTTCAGTAGTTTAGATTATTTTACATGTTTAGTTAGGGTTGTTTAAGTGTGTTTACATAAATTGTTGTTTATGATATGTCTAGTTACTAATTACCCTCTTATCATCTGTGGAAATTTACTTGTTATCATAAAAGAATATTAAGGAAATAACATACAAACAAAAACTTAAAAAACTTATTTGAATTCCCAAACTTTAAATTAATGAAATCATAAAATACAAATACAAAAAAAAACTTAAACAACTTATTTGAATTCACTAAAAAAGGATAAATTAAAAGTTAACATATAATATGTTAAGAACAAATTTGTATTACAGCCAATTCTCAAATTAAAAAATCAAAGCTTCTTCTTTGTTTTTGCCTTGCAGCCGTGTATATGTCAACATTTCGCAGATGTCACCCTAATCGTCAGTTGAAAACTTTTAAATATTTGTTCAAACATTTTCTCTATATTCCATTTTTTATAATCAACTTATAATGAGAATTAAAAAATCTTTTTAAATTCTCATTATTTACATATTTATAAATAATGGAATACAGTCAATATTTGAACAAATATTCAAAAGTTTTCCACTGACGAGTAGGGTGACATCTACGAAAAGTCGACATATACATGGCTAGAAAAGAAACACAAAGCAACAGCTTTAAATTAATGTACTTATGAAGTATTAAAGCGTCTATCAGTCTATCAGCACAAAAATATAGATTCCGTTCCAGAACCGAATTGACAGAATTGACAATTATTTTTCTATACGCCTGTTTCCCGCTGCTTTCTCATATATTCGAAAAGCAGAATCATGATTTTGGAAGAGACTTCATATCTAAGATTTTTATTTTTGATTTCGCTCATGCTGGATGAAATGAAGCTAATTAAACCTTCTGAATTAGGCTTAAGTGGTCGCAATGCCAAATTTATTTATTTTCGCCAAAACGGTAAATATCAAACATTTAGCGTTTCAAGAAAAATCACTGAATTCGTCATTGCGACCACCTAGTATTATTTCCCTATGGAAGACAGTGATTTGACGTATGTAAACTGACAATTTTATTAAAATTGTTTTAAGTACGTGATATTGGAATATTATCATTTTAATTACTAAAAGTTCCTATGCATATAAGTAACAATAGAAACGGAAAAAAGCAGGAAGAAACGCTAAAACTATTTGCACATTTCCGTGAACGTGAGGTTTTTTGGCTCATAATGAATTGTCATAATAATCGTATGAACGCCTTCACTACAGGAGCAATTGTCGGAAATTCTGACAACTACTACGTATTAATTGTCATGACAGCTTTTTAAATGTAAACGTAGTGTTAATAAGTATTTTTTGTAAGTTAAGAACCCACACTGTTTATAATTCAAATTTTACTAATTTTATTTTTAACTTCAGTTAAAACGTATGTAAAACGAGGTAATAGCTGCGTAAAACAAATATATTTATTATATTTTAAATAATTAATGTATTTTTTTAGAGAAAGTAGTAGTAGAAGGTTAATTTGAAGTACCGTTTATTAGTTTAAAATGTTATTTATGTTTAAAAACTAAAATTGGTATTTACTTTTTCAAGAATTTTTTATATCACGTTTTATTAAAGACTAGCCTCCACTTAAGGTCAATACTAAAATCTAGAAAGCAATTGAACATACGTCAGTTCCGCATTTCTGCTTCATACAGGATGAAATGGAGTAAATCCAGAGTACCGAAATGCACATGAGAGAGCAGTGAGACATTTTAGTTTCTGTTGCTTCTTTTCATAAATGAGTGAGAGGCTAGAAAACATTTTGGTTTTTTCATTCATGAGAGGGATGGTTTATTTTTTTTTCTTTCTATTCAAAAGTAAAAAAAAATGGGAAAATATTTTAAAATTTTGATAATTTTTTATAAGTGAAGAGACCGTAGAAAAATTTTTTCATTGAACGTTCACTTCTCAATCATGGTTGAGTATATACATTTTAAATTGATTTGTTTTTCACACAACTGAGGCTGCTGTAGTCGAAGTGGTCAACACGTTGACTATAAACTTGGTTGTCCTGGATTCGACCCCTGCGGCAATCAAAAATAAAAAAATTTTTTTTTTCTGTTTAACAGTATATATACATATTCAGAATTAAAATGAAAACTTGCAGCCTCCTTCGTCGATACTTCTACATAGCATATTTACCAGCAAAGTAAAACAACTAACTCTCTATCTCTCTCCTTCACCACCTGTCTTATCTCTCATCTATTCCTTTCCTAAAGAATGTAGCACGGTTACCAAAATAACTTAATAGGTAAAAATGCCTGAAGTGCTAAATCTCTTTAAATAAAAAAAAAAAAAAAAAACTGCGGGCGTATGTATGTTGGTGAACAATTTTACTTTTTAGTTATCATAGTTTACTATTTCGGATCCATTTAGAACTTTTAAAAGTTTTCTATAAAAGTAATTTTAAAAGAAAAACAATTCCTTAATTGGTTTATTAACATTTATTTATTTGTTTGGTCTAAAATATACATTAATATGTTTGCATAAGAAATATATATAGAAATATATCATTATCATTATATTATGTCTTTTTGTTATTAATTTTTATTTTTAATTTTATTATAAATTTGTTTTTCATAATACGGATTTTCTTTGTTTTTAACTATTACTTATATCAATGCTAATACAAACATTCATGTGGGATTGTAGGCAGACAATTTGTTCTTGGTCTTAAATGACCGTGAAAAAGAAATAAATTTTTTTTCTCATTTATTTTGAATTCTCATTAATGAAAACTTTTTAACGATGAAAAAAATACACATTCGTTTACGAAAAGCAGCAATAATGAGAATGATATTATTCATACCATATCATTTATGAATAATATTCATTCCTTATCATGTATGAATAATAGGGATATTTTTTGTTATTTACTTTTTTATATATGAATGCTTAAAACGAAAGAGACAGACACATTCATGTGTGATCGAAGAAAAAAAATTTTTTGATGCTTGTTTATTAACGTAAAAAATAAAAAAACAAATCGTAGGAATCTCATTTATGAAATATATCAAAAATGTTTAAAATTGAATGGTCATAAATGAAAAATTCTGAACTTTGAGTAAACCATATATATATATATAGACTAATAAAAATGTTTTAAATTAACTATAGCCTTTATGTGTAAAACAGATGACATGTATCATTTAAGTTATAAGAACTAGGCAAAATCAAAATCAACTCTTTCAGCCCTTAAACACGTAGCCGCATTTAATTTTAACTTAACTCTGTTAATAGCTTAGTAACAAAAAATTTAAAATATTGAAAATAAAAAATAAATATAATGCAAAAAATTAGGGAGCATATTTAAAGTGATAATGAAATATTGAGTGATATGGATATAATACGAAGAATAAAGATTTATAAAGTGAAATCACTTCTCCCGTTTGAATTCAATGAAAAATTTTATACACGATAAATGATTGAGTTATCCTTTTCCTTGAGCCATAAAGTTCTATGCACCTTGTGATTTTAAGGTCGAAATGCTTATTACAGGGTATGCTTATCAAAACAACGTTGTTAAGCTTCTTGTTTTAGCTGTTCTTCATGATTTGACGCGGCCGAATGTAAGCAGAATTATAAAATATATAACAAAAAGAATTGCGAAGATATCAATACATTAAAAAAGATATTCTCTCATGTTACGTATTTATTGCACATCACATGCATCATTAAAGTAGATATTGAAAATTGTTTTTTTTTTCAACATTCATCTATATAAAGTAATGTGGAAAGCCCCATACACACATTTTTTTTTTTAGCAAACCCTCCTATCAATAACGTGCCTACAGAAAGAAATGTTGGAAATAGTTATCGCACTTCTTCCCTAATTTTGCATTCGCATGTGGTCTGTAGAGCTGCAAAAGTATCGATAGTGGCGCCATTCGATAGTTTCGATAGTATTTTTTGATGCCATCGATACTATCGATAGTTTTTGATTCTTGGAAAAATATCAATTGTATATTTTTCGAATATAAATCTTAAATCATTTCTTAAAGTAAAAAATAAAGCTAATTTTTTTTAAACTTAACTTTTATGTATATCAATGTTTTTAACATACATACATGTACATATATACATTATTTATAATTTAATGGAAAATAACATAGTAAATAAACAGAAGAGCGAAACAAATATACAGATTAATGAAAAATAAATTAAAAAGGAATTAAAAGTATAAAAAATCTTTCAACTATTGTAGTTACTTAAAAAGAATTGATTTAACAAAAGAAGATCTGATTTGATTTAATTCTTTTATAAATAATATTTTTAATATATACAAAAAACACAATACAATTTTCTTTTACTTTGTAAATTATAACAAAGCGGTTCTAAGATCGGAAGCACTAGTTTTTTTATAGCGCGAATATGAAAATATTTGCATTTTTGTTAATTTATATTGCAACACAATGCTCACATTCAAAGTGGAACAGTTTAATTTTTTTTAGTTAACGCTTTGGCACATACAATCATGTTTTATAAAATTTTATATTGTTTAAAATTTTATTTTCTTTAAAATGGTACAAAAGGATCAAACTACAATTAAAGAAAGGCATTTGTCATTAACAATTATAAAACCCACAAAATTATTAGAGAATTGCACAAAAAGTAAACAGAAACAAAAATGCAGTGTTTGATATTATAAAAAGACATAAAGCTACTAATGGTGTCCAAAATAAAACGAAATTATGCAAACAGGTGCAAATTGTCCGACCGTGATAAGCGGTATTGTTTGAAGCTAATCAGGAACGATCCACTTTTGCCAGCAATTGACACAAAAAAAAAATAATAAATAAATTTACAATGAATGTCTTACCTTCAAAACCTATTAATATCAGAGAAAAATAAAAAAACTGAAATACGCTTTTGCTCAAGAACATGCAAATAAAGCTGCGTCATTTCTGGTGAAAGGTGCTATTGTTGTAAGTTTTTCCGATTTTTTCGATGCTTTTATTATTATCTTCTTAGATTATTTTTACAGACGAAAAAAAAAATACACCTCTGAAAAAGATTCCCTTGGAGAATTGCAATAAAAAATCGTAAATATTGCAATAGTTTATAGTAATGACTGCATTATTTTTTTGTTATTAGTAGTATAGTAGTAATAGTACCTATGTTAAACCTAAGTTCTCAAAAATAAACTAAGGCCTTTATTTTGCCTTACAAACATGACAACATAAAAATTTTCTCTGTGTCCCACTTTAAGCCCGAATAGCTATATTGCTAAATTGCTGGAAAAGCGTCTTAACAAAAAAAATTAAAAAACTACGTCAGTCGAGTAGTCGTCAAATTTAACCGCCGGCAAATTTATTTATGTGTAAAAAACATTGGTACATAATAATTGTATATTTTATTGCTTTTAGCAGTTAACTACTGACATCTTATATTGAAACAAATTAAAACTAATTAATATATGTTCACATTTATATACAAAAGTACATATGTTATGATAGCCATTATTATAAAAGGTTTACAGGCGGCGAAATTTGGATGGTGCATTTTGTATTTCATAGTCGCCGTCATACCGTTTTTATTGACTTTGTTTTTAGTATCGTTTTTTGTCGATAGTATTACTATCGAAGAAAAATATCGATAGTCCGCTTAAAATAAAACTATCGATAGTGCCATCGATAGTTTTGCAGCTCTAGTGGTCTGACTACAGTGCCGTTACGTTATTCGACCAATCAGAAATGTGACACGTAGGCATATTTATTACGAAGCAAACAAAATTCAAGGTTGATAGGCATAAGAAAAAGACATGCGCGGCAATTTAACAAAACCAGTGGAGATAAGAACACCGCAAATTTAAAAAAAAGGTTAAATTTTAAAATGATAGCAAAATTCTAAGCAGAACATGTTTAATCAATATGATATAATATAAAAACTGTGATGCAAATCCGATTTTGACTTGTGAAACAAAATTAAAGAAAATAAAAAAAAGTGAATAAACATTTTCATAATTATTAAATATAATTTGACTGAATTCATCCGAGACAAATTAAAGTGAAACAGTGAAAAACCTTAATGAATATTTGAATTAATAAGCACCAAGAAATTCCAAAATTTATAAAAAAATTGTAAAAATTGTATTTGTACGCTCAAAGGGTTTAAATTATTAATCCGAATTAATAAATTTAATAAATTTAATCAAAATATATATCAAACCTGTAATTATGATCGCAACAAGAATTTTTCCTGTTAAAAGTATATTAATTAAACAATAAAAGAAAAGTCTTGCTTAGCCAAATGAATTCCAAATTCAATTTTACTTAATTTTAACTACGTCTACAGATTCTTAAACAACAAAAGTGAAAGCAAATAAACTCACCTGCTTGCATTTAATATATAAACGTCTGGTGTAATATGTGACACAAACGTTCATTTTCAAAGAGGGTTTCATTGAAACAATAATATAAAAAAAAAACTATTATATAATGTTAAATTAGAAGCAAATTTAATACCTCAAACCAAATACCAAAACTAATTGAAATGTATACAAACATTGATTTTAATGTTAAAACCTAAATAAAAACAAAATAAAACTAAACTGCATTTAACAAAATTTCAAGATTAAATGAACTTAGAAAAAAATCAAACAAACCAAAAAAATTTCACAATAAAAAAGTGTTACATATAAGGAACAATACCCTTAACAAAATTAACTCCTATTGAACAATAAACGTAAAATATGGAAATTAATACACCAAATCCGTCGAGTAAATAATCCTACCATCAGTCCTAGTACTTAGCGGAGAACCAAAGGATAATTTGAACGTCAAGCTTTCACATCACCTGGCAGCAGATTGATAGAATCAAGACCGGCAAGATCCTAGTATGTGTACCCTTTGTAAATATATATATATATATATATATATATATATATATATATATATATATATATATATATATTTAGAATTTTTCAGGTTATGTATTTCTTTACATAGTACGATATAAATTTTGGAATTCTTATTTTATATTTTATTTTCCTAAATTTTTTTATAAAAAAAAATAAATCAAAGAATGAACACGTCATTTTTCATGCTTTCTTGTAAATAAAGTTACAATTTTAATTATGTGCTAAAGTTTCATTATCCGTGGGGAATGCTGGATAAGAACGGCCATGAGTAGAATTCAACCAAAGATTTCGGGACAAGTAAAGCAAAAAGGGCAACAGACTTGTCAAGGCGTTCGACATTAAGTCGACAGGGAGGGAAAAATTGTGCCCCAAGTGGCAAAACATCAAGCCACGCCGAAGCAAAATTGGTCTCCAGTATTTAGCCGAAAGTTACTTTTTTTACGATAATATTCATAGTGGTTTTTCTTTGGCAAGCATGTATATTTCTATTGTTAAGCGTCCGTGAACCCAGGGTTGAGGACCCAAACACCTCTGAGCTAGACGGAAACCTTTTCTTGCCACTTAACCAGGATTCACATAGAAGAAATTTAGTAATAACGACAATTCCTGACTAAGCGATGCGTAACAATAGATGGCGCCCAATGATTAATGCTACCCATTTTTGGGATAGCTAATGAAAGGTACCTTTTCGTTAACTGGAACCAGTATTAAAAAAAAGTTTAATTTCATGCCTTATGGATTGCATAAGTCTTGATCACTGAGTATATAAGACTGGTTTCAATCGCGATGTAGTGCATAATATATGAAGATATTCGTTTAAAGAAGCTGTATTGCAATATCATTATTTTGCTTCGCTGATTTGGGATCCACCACCAGTCCACAACCGACGACAACGAGAAGTTTGGTTGCTTCTACAGTGTAGAATTCCATTTCGTAGTCTACATCTTCGGAAATTATTTTCTTACTCCGTATCTATTTATCTGTTGTTGTAAGGTAAAGAAGTTGCAAAAGAAAGATGAAGAGAAGCATGCGAAGCAATCGCGCTCAGTAATCTTTAAGAAATAACAAACAGGAAAAAAGAACATATTCATGCTAAGACATTAATTTGTTTTCGATAAACCGAATTGATAAGCCAGCTATGGAAAATTTAGGAAGAGTCAGAGAGCTTAGAATACCTTTCTTATACTAAATTTAGCTCACTTTATTGTTTTTTTTTACTCATGGTTGTGACTAACTAGCATTTTCAGAATTTAAACACTTTCTGAACAGAATCATTTCTTTTCTAAGTTTGCTAGAACAAAAGAAAAAAAGAGGATACGAGTATACATTTACAAAAGAAAAATATATTTTCGGCCGTTTTATAAAAACAATATTTATCTTTTATTTTACACATTCGGCAAAAAGCAATTTTAACCATCACTTCCCATTGTCGTCTGAGAATTTATTGCTTAGGCAGTCATTAATGAGGCTACATATTTTTTTCCACTAATTTAGAAACGTCAGATTTTTATGTTAATCGCATTGTTAGCTCTAGCTCTCTTTCTGATTGGCTTTATGCGCTATGCGCAAGTACAACACGTGGTTAGGGCCAGATCAGAAGAAGACAGCTTCCCATAGTGCAAAATCATTTCAGCCCTCTGAAAGCATAAGAGGTAGGGCATCTAACTATTTACACAGTTTAAACGTATCAGGCACAAAAAGGAAGAGGGCGTGGCCTGTACTAGAAACTTTATACCCTTTAAGTAGCCCGTACAAGCTTTTCATATAGGTAACCAGTCGGACCTAGATATGGCCACGGAAGGAACCAACATACCATCACCGCAAGAGGCACCCGCAGATGAAAACACAGAGGAAGCTCTGAGCAATTATGTGAAAGAAGTTCCGAGAAATACTCAAGAAGATTTTAGGAATGAAAAAGAGGCACTTAGGCGAGATTTGACTCAATCACGTGGAAATAGGGTAACAAATGAATCTCCTTTTATCAACTCACAATTTAGTTCAAATGCTTTATCGACACCCATATTTTTAAAATTAAAGGATTGAAACATTTCATTTAGCGGAGAAGAAGACGTTACCGACTTTTTATTTAGGTATCTACCGTTACAGAACGAAGCCACTGTCCCCTAGACTATTTAATGGCAAATTTTCACATTTTCCTTAGTGGTAAAGCAGACACATGGTTCTGGATTTACATCAAACAAAATCCTAGGACAACTTATCCCTTACTAAAGACAGCCATCACGAAACAATTTGGTACCTTAGAAACCGACCTGGACATCTTGTTGATAATTTCAGCTCAACAACATCACTCTTCTCTACTTAGGATGAACCTAAAGTTAGAAAATCCAATGGATGACGCGGCCCTAATCAAGATTATAAAGAGGAACGTCAGACCCGAACTACTGAACATGACTTTTGTTTCTAAGCCCAATAATATAGACTCATATCCTGACTTGCTTAGGGTAGCGGAAAAATCCCTTAAATCAAGCAATATTCCCAAATACATACCAAATCGGCCTCGCCAAGTAGAAGAGATTTCGGTAGAACCATATTCGGATTGCGAAGATTCCGAAGTAGAATCAGATCCGCAATTAGAGGAGTTAAAGGTCAATAAACAATACGCCAAAGGAGATTATTCCAAGATTAGGCTACAGTTATATTTATTATACCGATGAAAACCGATCCTTTTTCTGCTTTAAATGTGAACAAAGAAGAGTTTCTACTCCAAATTGCAGTAATTAACATGCGGTAAACAGGCGACGAAGCGAGTAGGCGACAGGGAATGCGCAACAAATTTTAAAATGCAGAGCTCGTTATGCGCTGAGGAAAAAGTTCAGAAAATCACTCGAATCATCTTGTCTTTCAAACTCTGATGACGGAAGACCATACGGTAAAATTATAATTTTTGACACAGATTTTTCTTGCCTCTTGGACTCAGGAGCAAATGTAACAGTCTTAGGGAAAGGAAGCTTAGACTTCATTAACAAGCATGGTATACGAATGGAAGCATTCAAATAAAATATTTCCACCGCCAACGGATCGAAAATTTAAGTTTTAGGAAACTGCACACTACCGGTGAGCTTTAAAGGAGTTACGAAGCCTATATTTTTCTACATAGTATCAACGTTAACCCAAGAAGCATACCTTAGTGTAAATTTTTGGCGAGCTTATGCTCTCGCACCAGAAATAATACCAGAAATTTGCTGTTTTCAGATGGATAAAGAGGCTAGTCCCCTTTATCACGATCTAAGCCCCGAGGAAAAGATATGTTTGTGTTATCCTAGACTTTCCGTCACATGAAAAGTGTGGGCTTGGCTGTACTCACCTTTTGCAGCACCACATAGAAACAGGTGACGCAGTCCCGGTGAAAGCAAAATAGGCCAAAGTGTATATAGGACTCGACAGAATACTGACTTTGGGAGTAGTAGAGGAATCCAACTCACCCTAGTGTAGCCCTATTGTTACCATATGTAAACCTGGCAAAATAAAACCGTGCTTGGACTGCCGAAAATTAAGCGAGCTAACCAAAAAAGGACGCATACCCCCTCCCTCATATTAACGGGCTGCTTAACCGTCTTAAAGGCAATCATTACATTAGTGGAATTGACCTTAAGGACGCCTTTTTCCAAATCAAATTAACCGAAAGTTCAAAGGAGAAGACTGCCTTTGCCGTGCCGGGAAGGTCATTATATCAATATAGGGTCATGTCGCGGGCCTTACGATAGACGTAGGCAAAAGCAAATTTGCGGCGTATTATTCCAATTAGATGATGAGGGTAGAGAGCATCCAATCGAGTTCGTATCGCAAGAATTAAATAAAGCACAGCGCAATCACACAGTAACTGAGCTAGAATATCTAGCTGCCGTGATTAGTGTTAAGCGATTTAGGCAATACATTGACGGGGTGCCCTTTAAAATTATTACCGATCACTGCAGTCTGCGCTGGCTTATGAGCCAAAAGGACCTTCACGGAAAATAAGCTCGATGGAGCTTGAAGCTTCAAAACTTTGTTTTTACTATTGACCACAGGAAGGGCTCCCTTAACGTGGTTCCAGATGCTCTATCCCGATTTGACGGGGACGAATTTCAAATAAACTTGAACCACCCGAAGTAGATTTGAAATCCGTGGAGTTCAACAGTTTAGAATACGATAAGCTAAGGCAGAAAATTCTTAAAAACAGTGACTCATTGCCAGATTTACAGGTATCGGACAAACGCGTAAAATTTCAAAATGAACAAACGCTGAAGAAAGTCTCTGGAGGTTACGGTTGCCCAAAATCTTAAGCGAAGGCATAGTAAGAGCCGCTCACGACGCAAGCTG
Source organism: Cistogaster globosa (assembly GCA_937654795.1). Classification (NCBI taxonomy): domain Eukaryota; kingdom Metazoa; phylum Arthropoda; class Insecta; order Diptera; family Tachinidae; genus Cistogaster; species Cistogaster globosa. The sequence goes on from OW569408.1 coordinate 10,538,262, forward strand.
TCATGCCGGGTATGCCGGGTATCAAAAAACACTGTCTCAGATTCGTCAAAAAAACTTTTAACCACAAATGGCACGAGTTGTCACAAATTTCGTCAAAAATTGCGACGACTGTAAAGTTATAAAAGCCACAAACCAAACTCTACGCCCTCCCATGGGAAATCAATTTTTGACAACGCGGCCTTTTCAGCGACTGTACTGTGAGTTCATGGGACCATACCCAAGCACTAAAGCAAAAAATCGCCAACTTTTCATTGTGACAGACCACCTGAAAAAATTCATATTCTTAAAACCCTTAATAACAGCTACTTCAAGTAACGTTATAAACTTTTTCCTAAATGAATTCTTTTGCACATATGGTGAATACATTCATAGCGACAATGCCAAACAGTTTAAGTCTAAGGAAATTCAAGACTTTTTCTCGGCATATGGCATCTCCCATGTAACCACAGGATTCTATTCCCCACAGGCAAATGACTCCGAGAGAGCCAATAGGAAATCATCTCCAAAATCCAACTTTCTTAAAGTGACCCCGATCACACAAACTGGGACAGAAGCTTACCTAGAATATTGCAGGATTTACGTAGTGATTATCACACAGCTATGCAATGTACGCGTTATCACGCCGTCTTTGGACAAAATATGATCCTGCACGGATCCTCTTATCAGCTTCTTAAGAAACTTACTATGATACCCGACGACACAATAGTTCGAAACTTCGATAAACTCCAGCTTGTAAAACAAAACCTTGATATTGCCCACGAAAAGGCCTCCAGAACCTATAATACAAGATGCAGGCCCGTAAATTTCCTTGAAGGCCAGGAAATATGCCGCCGAAACTACACGCAAAGTAATTTTAAGACGGGCATAAACACGAAATTCAACCCTAAATCCGTCAAAGGTAGAATACGAAAGAAAATTGGAAATGCTCCTTATGAAATTGAGGACCTGCACGGCACTTACGTCGGCAAATTTCATGCATCGGACAGTCGCCCATGAGCAGTTGGAATTGTAATTACTTATAGGAAGTTTAAGTTCAGGTATTGCCCGGCTTCGTTGGTCGAGCCACACCCTAACATTTCTGAAATGACTGTATCATGTTGCAATGATAAGTTTTCGCATTAGTATATTTGATAGAACATTTCACATAAATAAATTCTCCCTGTTCGATCTAATACATAGATGCGAAGCAGTTTTGTTACGGATTTATTGCACATCACATGCATCATTAAAGTAGATATTTATATTGTTTTTTTTTTCAACATATATATATATATATATATATATATATATATATATATATATATATATATATATATATATATATAAAGTAATGTAGAAAGCCTCATACACACATTTTTTTTCTAGCAAACCCTCCTATCAATAACGCTCCCTTAGAAAGAAATGTTGGAAATAGTTATCGCACTTCTTCTTTAATTTTGCATTCGCATGTGGTCTGACTACAGTGTCGTTACGTTATTCGACCAATCAGAAATGAGACACGTAGGCATATTTATTACAAAGCAAACAAAATTCAAGGTTGATAGGCAGAAGAAAAAGATATGCGTGGCAGTTGGAAAAAACCCGTGGAGATGCGAACACCGTAAATTTAAAAAAGGTTAAATTTTAAAATGATGGCAAAAATCTAAGCCGAACATGTTTAACCAATATGATATAAAAACTGTGATGCAAATCCGATTTTGACTTGTGAAACAAAATTAAAGAAAATTAAAAAAAGTAAATAAACACTTTCATAATTGTTAAATAGAATTTGACTGAATTCATTCGAGACAAATTAAAGTGAAACAGTGAAAACCCTTAATGAATATTTGAATTAACAAGCACCAAGAAATTCTAAAATTTGTAAATAAAAATTGTAAAAATTGTAATTGTACGCCCAAACGGTTTAAATTATTAATTCGAATTAAAATCTTTTAAATTTTGTTATGATTACTTAAACTAAATAAATTTAATCAAAATATACATCTAACCTGTAATTATGATCGCAACAAGAATTTTTCCTGTTAAAAGTATATTAATTAAACAATAAAAGAAGAGTCTTGCTTAGCCAAATGAATTCCAAATTCAATTTTACTTAATTTTAACTACGTCTACAAATTCTTAAAATATAAATGCACAAAACGGCGCTATGTTAACAACAAAAGTGAAAGCAAATAAACTAACCTGCTTGCATTTAAAAACGTCTAGTGTAATATGTGACACAAACCTTCATTTTCAAAGAGGGTTTCATTGAAACAATAATATAAAAAAAAAGTATTATATAATGTTAAATTAGAAGCAAATTTAGTGCCTCAAATCAAATACCAAAACTAATTGAAATGTATACAAACATTGATTTTAATGTTAAAACCTAAGTAGAAACAAAATAAAACTAAACTACATTTAACAAAATTTCAAGATTAAATGAACTTAAAAAAAAATCAAACAAACGAAAAAAATTTCACAATAAAAAAGTGTTACATATAAGGAACAATACCCTTTACAAAATTAACTCCTATTGAACAATAAACGTAAAATATGGAAATTAATAATAAAGTGTACCAAATCCATCAAGTAAATAATCCTACCATCAGTCCTAGTACTTAGCGGAGAACCAACAAATAATTTGAACGTCAAGCTTTCACATCACCGCACACGTACCTGGCAGCAGATTGATAGAATCAAGACCGGCAAGATCCTAGTATAAGTACCCTTTATAAATATATTTATATATATATATATATATATATATATATATATATATATATATATATATATATATATATATATATATATATATATATATATATATATATATATATATATAGTTTTTAGTAAATAAAATGCGTTATTTTATTCTTAAACTATTTAAAATATTATTATTTTATTTTTATGTTTGAAAGTATAAGAGAATTCAAATTAAATTGCGAGAAGAATTGTCTGTAGTTGTGGCAGCAAAAACGACACGAGGAATCAATAATTGTTTTCTTTTTCGTTTGTGTTTAAAGGTGTTGCCAGATCTACTCCGTTCACTAGCTGACAAACTGGGTGCTGCCACATCCACTCCGTCTCCAGTGACTAAGTCAGGAACTGTTGGGAACGATGCACTTTCGTCAGTGGTAATTTCAGAGTCATTGTAAATTGGAGTTTCCGGTTGTTGTGATGTGGTATGCTGCTTTGACTTAGAGTCTTGAGGTCTTGACAGTTGAAGGTTGTCTTGAATATCATTGATGATAAAGGCTGGTTTTAATCGGTCGACGCTGACGTTTACATCTTTATCTTTAATTTTTATGGTATATAAACGATCGGATAAACGTTGGACTACCTCAAAGGTCCTGTGTAAGGCGTCTGAAGTGGTTCTCGGACTGAATCGGTGCGCAGAAATACATGAGTGCAATCATTAATATTTTTCAGAACAAACATTTTGCTTTTGTTATGATAAGCTGTTGGTATAGGTCGTAGAAGACTAAAATGGTTGCGAAGTTTTTTATGAAATTCATCCGGATTAGTGTCATCGTTAGTATTTTCAAAAAATTGATTTGGTAAACGTAATGGGCCTCCATATAATAAGTCCGATGGAGAAGCCTGAATATCCTCTTTGAAAGAGGTTCTTAAACCAAGTAATACTGTCGGCAAAATATCAATCCATGAAGTATTAGGATGGCACATAAGAGCTGTTTTAAATGTTCTTTGCCAACGTTCGACCATACCGTTTGATTGTGGATGGTATGCAGTAGTTCGGGCTCGTTTAGATCCAATGAAATTAGTCAATGATTTGAATAGGGCTGATTCAAACTGTGTACCTTGGTCTGTAGTTATAGTTCTTGGGCATCCGAATCTAGATATCCAATGAGTCCAAAAAGCAGTTGCAACGGTTTGAGCAGACATATCTTTCAAGGGAACTGATTCCGGCCACCTTGAAAACCTGTCAATCATAGTAAGGCAGTATCTAAAACCTTGTATTACTGGCATAATTGCAATATCTAGGTGGACGTGGTCAAAACGATTATCAGGTACATCTATCTTGTTCAGTGTTAAACGATTATATTTAGTTATCTTTGCTCTTTGACATAATAAACAAGTACGAACCCAATTGATAACTTGCTTTTTCATACGAGGCCAAACATATTTCTTTCGGATCTCTTGAAATGTAGCTTTACCACCAGGATGTGATAGATTATGTATAGAATTGAAAACTTGTTGGCGTAGTTCATTACGAACGTAAGGTCGTACATAACCGGTCGAAATGTCACAATAGATTGAAGAAGAACCGAAGTGGACTATTTGAAGTTTTAACGAATTGTTACCTTCCAGTAAAGTTTTCAATTCATCATCTGTTTCTTGTGATGATTGTAGTTCCTCGTATGATATTGTTAACGGCATCGAAATTTCATTTAACCGAGACAAAGCATCAGCAACAGTATTCTTGGAACCAGTCAAATGTATTATCTCTGTTGCAAATTGCGATATGAAATCCAAATGTCTCAATTGCCATGGGGAAGCTTTCTCTGGTTTCTGTGAAAATGCATAAATCAGCGGTCGATGATCGGTTTTAATGACGAAATGACGAGCCTCCAACATATGACGGAAATGTTTAATGGAATCGTAAAATGCAAGTAACTCCCTGTCATATGTGCTGTAGTTGCTTTCCGCCTTTGACAATTTCCTGGAGAAAAAACCTAGTGGTCTCCATAAACCATCAAAATTTTGCTCGAGAACCGCTCCAATAGCTATATCAGAAGCGTCCGTTATGAGTGCCAGTTCGGAGTTTGGAGCAGTATGCGCTAGCGTAGTAGCTTCACTTATACTTTTTTTACACGCTTCGGCATTTTCGGCTTCTTCTTTAGTCCAAGGTATTTTTCTCTTATCATTTTTCTTAGAGTCTGTGAGAAAACTGTTAAGCGGTGCTTGCAGTTGAGCTGCATGTGGGATGCACCGGCGATAGTAGTTAATGATACCCAGAAATCTTCGTAGTTCACAAATCGTTTCGGGTCTAGCGTAATTTTCGATAGCAGTAACGCGATCTTTAGGAGGTCGACAACCACTGCTATTGATAGAGTAACCCAAAAATTCGACCTCATTTTGCCCAAAATGACATTTCTTAACATTGATTGTTAAGCCCTGTTGACGAAGACGGTCAAAAACTAATCTCAGATGGTGGTTATGCTCTTCGATGGAATTTGACATTATGATAATATCGTCGATGTAACAATAAACGAAGTTCAGACCTCTTAGAACTGAGTCCATAAACCTTTGGAACGTTTGTGTAGCGTTTCGTAGTCCAAACGGCATATACAAAAATTCTATTAAGCCAAACGGGGTGCAAAGAGCTGTTTTTTCAATGTTCTCTTCGACCATCGGAATTTGGTAATAGGCTCTTACTAGATCTAATGTAGTAAAAATGGACTTACCATATAGTCTTTCAGCAAAGTCGCTGATATTAGCTATTGGATAGCGATCAGGAACTGTCTGAGCGTTTAGTTTTCGGTAGTCGCCACATACTCGCCAACCACCCGTTTTTTTAGCCACAATGTGAATAGGACTAGCCCATTAACTCTTAGATATACGGCATATACCTTGTTCCAAAAGAAAGTCTACTTCTGCTTTTGCGGCTGCTAATTTAACTCCAGATAATCTACGTGGGCGATCTGCTACCGGCTTACCAGTTGTTTCGATATGATGTGCAACGGTTGAATCTCCTGTGACCCTTCGGGTTAAAGTTGTTGTCGTAATGTTGACGTACTCTTGAAGTAAAGCTGCAAATGGTGTGCTTGGAGAGATTGTTGAGATACTAAAATCTTTCGTTTTACGTATTTTACCACTACTAGCAAGTTTGGTTGTACCATCTACTAGTCGTTTTGTGAGTTAATAGCACTCACCGAAAGTTGCGTTTCACTACTTGAGGTACTGTGTGATATGGCACTTGCAATGTTGTTGTTCGCCTCTAACGTTTTATCTGCCGTCTTTGCAAATTTGTCTAAATCGTCTTGCTCCCATATACTTAAAAGTGGACGAAACGATTCTGGCATCTGGCCAATAAAAAGTGTACGGATTATCGCTTCGTTGCACTTACCAGGCGCTAGTCGTTTCATGTGTGCCAAGACTTCAGATGGTTTCATACCCACGGTTTCTCCACCTTGTAGCAAACGGCGCAATTTGGATTCAGGTGACTCAGCAAATTTTGAAATTAATCTTTCCCTAAGTACTTTGAATTTGTTGTTTGCGGGCGGATTGGTAATTAAATCCTCAACAGATAAAAGGATATCGTCTTCAAGACGAACCGAAACAAAATCAAATTTATCTGTATCTGATGTAATGTCACACAAAGCAAACGACCTTTCAACCTGAGCAAACCAAAGGTGTGGGTTATGTTTATTGAATTTGGGTATATGCACCTTTTGAAGATTCGATTTTGCTGGTTCATTTGGATGTTCACGTTGCTCCCTTAGTAAATTCACTTCTCGTTGAAGGTCCTTCATTTGAGCAATAATATTATCCATTTCAGACATTTTAATTTCGTCACTGCTGGATGAAGTCTTTTCTATTGAAACATTTTGCTTACTTCTCAAGTTGTATTTGCTTCAATTCATAAGCAGGATTGCTCTTGTTCGTTGTGAAATAAATTGATCGCAGCGTTGAAACGTTAAAATTTCAAACAAGTTGCGACTGCGCTGTTTCCACGAAGATATTTTTTCTGCTGAAATTTTTACCAATTTGGTGTTCGATGTAATTTGATCCAAGCTCGGGGTCACCAATATAGTTTGTAGTAAATAAAACGCGTTATTTTATTCTTAAACTATTTAAAATTATTATTATTTTATTTTTATGTTTGAAAGTATAAGAGAATTCAAATTAAATTGCGAGAAGAATTGTCTGTAGTTGGGGCAGCAGTTTTCTCTTTCGTTTGTGTTTAAAGGTGTTGCCAGATCCACTCCGTTCACTAGCTGACAAACTTGGTGCTGCCATATATATATATATATATATATATATATATATATATATATATATATATATATATATATATATATATATATATATATGTAAAATTTAATGAATTACTTACTATAATTACTAACACTAGCATTTAGAATTTTTCAAGTGTATGTATTTCTTTACATAGTAGGATATAAATTTTGGAATTCTTATTTTATATTTTATTTTCCTACATTTTTTTATAAAAAAAAAAGAAATAAGTCAAAGAATGAACACGTAATTTTAAATGTTTTCTTGTAAATAAAGTTACAAATTTAATTATGTGCTAAATTTTCATTATTCGCGAGGAATGCTAGATAAGAGTAGAATTTAACCAAAGATTGATTTTGGGACAAGTAAAGCAAAAAGAGCAACAGACTTGTCAAGGCGTTCGACATTAATTTGACAGAGAGGGAAAAATTGTACCCCAAGTGGCAAAACATCAAGCCACGCCGAAGCAAAATTGGTCTCCAGTATTTAGCCGAAAGTTACTGCTTTTTAAGATAATATACATAGTAGTCTTTCTTTGGCAAGCATGTATATTTATTTATTTTATTTTTATTTTATTTATTTAATCTTATTTTACATAACTGAGCCCAAAGGGCCTTATATAGTTAATAAAAACTACTAGTAAAAATATTGTTAAAAATATTCATAATTATAAATAAACTTAAACAAATGAATTCATTAAATTAGTATTATAATTAATTATTAATTTGTAAGATAATAAAAATTACAAATAAATGCTATAAGACTTGCAAGATATTTAAGAAAGTAAAATTAAGAAAAACAAAAAAAAAGGCCACTTATTTCACAATATCTGAAGTACATGATTTCTCGCATGTTTCACTATTTCGGTTTTAAATCTAGGCAATGAGTAAGAAAATTTTCTCAACTCTCTTGGCAAATTATTCTAAATCCTCGACACCCGAATCTGAAATGACTTTTTAAAAATATTTAAACGTCTTATGGGAAAAATAATTTGAGGATTTCTAAGAGAATGAGAAAATTTAAAATTATCTACAATATAGGAAGGATAACCATTTTGAATTGTTTTATAAAAAAACAATATAAGCCGACATGCCAAGAAAACTATATGTGTACTGAGATACATGATCCCTAATTTTCAGCTTTAAAACATACCGAATAATTCTATTTCAAATTAATTTATATTTTCTTAGTACAAAGCTGCAAGAGCTGGAAAAGATCTCAGTGCAGTACAATATATGTGGCATCAGTAAAGCCGTAGCGATTTGTTTTCTTACTGAACATGGTAAGTAAATATTTAAAGAGTAAAGTCTTTTTAATATGAATGATATACGAGAAGATAAAAAATTTATATGAGGAGAAAAATTTAATAGATTGTACAGAAAATTTTCCAAACATTTAATTTTATCAACAAATCGAACAGGAACAGAATTGATCTTAATAACTAAGCTCTGTGTCAAAACCAAAGCCCATAAGCTTAGTTTTAACAGGGTTAACACAGAAACCATTGATCGATGCCCAAAACACAACCTCTTTCAGCAAAAAATTTACTTCTATCTCTAGCACATCCAAAAATTCAGTATCAGAATAACAGACAAATTGCACATCATCAGCATATACAAAGGGCTGGCAAGAAACACCATTAACAATCTTTAAAAGGTCATTTATGTAAATCATAAATAACAGTGGGCCAATCACAGATCCTTGCGGAACACCACTAGTTATACACCGCTTACGGGAAAAGGAGTCATTTATGGACAAATACTGATATCTGTCATTTAGATAGGACTTAATCAGACTACATGCCTGATACGAAAACTTAAATTCATGAAACAATTTGCACAATAAGTAAGAGTGTACAACTCTATCAAAGGCCTTGGAGAAATCAATTGATATTAATACAATGTTTTTTCGGCAGTCCAAAAGGTGTCTGATAGAATCAGTTAATGACACTAATAGAGAAGTAGTACTATAACCTTGCCGAAATGCTGATTGAGAAGGATGAATCAGTGATCTATTATCAAGATACACAATTATTTGGCGTTTTAAAATATGCTCTACGACCTTCGAAAGGACCGGAAGTACTGAAATAGAACGCAGGTTATCAAACTCACATGACTGACCTTCCTTTCGAACTGGGACAAATCTAGCTATTTTCCAATTGCAAGGAAAAGATGACGTAGTAATAATAGTATTTATAAGATGGAGCAAATAATTGGAGACAAACGGGTAAATTATTTTCAGAAATTTTAGTGACAAAGTATCATGTCCAATAGCATTGGATTTAATACTTAACAAAGCTTGATTTAACATGAAGGCATCAATGCACGCAAAGGAAAATCCCGTTAATTTAGAATTATCAACAGAACTCTCAAAGACACCTAAATTCTGTGTCTGACAAGCAGCGAAATAATCATTTATTTCATCAGGGTGTGGAAAGTTCAGAGACTCCCGTGATTCCAGACAACCATTATTTCTTAAAAAACTCCAAAAGCGATTAGAGTTACCATCTTGAAAAAAAACCTTTATGAGCACGCACTTTCTTATAACCCTTTTCACTCTATTTCTGTAGGCACAATAGATTGCCCAGTTTTGTGGTGTCCTACATTGGAGATAGTGAACGTAAGCCAGATCCCTTAGCGGAACCGATTTGAGTAAGGGCATTTATTCGTAAAGGTAAATCACCTTTTGATTCAAATTGTATGTGCTGAGTACCTTTTTGATGGTTACGGGTGCACAATTTATTCTGTACTTAGATGTAATAAATTTTGGATCTATAAGTGAAGAAGACGATTCAGTGTCAATTTAGAATTAAAGTGGATTCTCAAACGGTAAAGAGATGTGAATATAGGTTAACTAATCAGCGTGTATACTTTTATATAACCGGTCGGCTCCTCATGGCGGATAACCGAAAATTTTTTGGGTCTTCTATGTTGGTTAATTCTTCAAATCTATCCTGACCATTATTATGGTACTCGTCTAGGTTTTAAAAATGATTGTCGGCTTGGAATGTGTTTGGGTGGCAACCTTAAAACCTAATTTGCGCACCTGTAGCCTATCATTTGGTCCAACCGAGCCGAATCTAAGAACCCCAGTAAAATTATAAAAAAGCGCAAAATTACTAACTAATAAAAGTTTACACACCTTCAAAACTCATAAGTGTCCAAAAGTAAGGAATATATTAAAGCTACATAAATAAATCTTTAAATATAAAGGTATGAATATCATTTTATTTTATAATAAAACAAATATATGTGTATGCATAAATTATATACATAAAATTCCTAGCAACAACGTATAAAAAGTGTATAATAAGAACCGTTATAAAGATCAAAAACTGAAAATTCCCTTCATTAGTAATAAGTCCGAATATTTCGGTTATACACTTATAATTGCTCTCTATTCGCTACATATTAGTACTATTATTAAACTTACATTAAATTGAAGAGTCATATAATCAAGGCAATTTCAACATTTCCCCTACTAGGTGCTGATAATTTACTCTCTGTCAATTAAAAAAGTATTCTTTCAAAATGTGTGTTGTACTCCTGAATTGAATTGAGTTTACTACTTAAAGCTTTGTTATATTCGTTATGAGAAATACATAAACTCGCATATACATAATTTAAAAATTTAGCTGCAATTTACAAGAAGCAAATTCAAATGAAAGTGGATAAATAGAAGTCGGAAAAAACGATCTGTGTTCTGTTTTGTCTCTCACTTAGTAAGCTTTAACAGTGATTAACAAAATTTGTTATACTCATTTTAAACAAAGTTAAAAACACTACGAATCTCTTCTGTCACCGATTAACGTTGTAAGGCGATAAATATTTTCATATATATTTTCCACACTAATGGTTTAAACAACCTTCTCGTTATAAATATACGTTGTTGTATACTACATTTTGATATTTTACATAATCCCACTTCCTTATTTCCTACCTTGTTAAATACCCCTCTAAGCTCTGATAACAAGGTTGGTAAGAGCTTCGCTTCGTTATTTTCGCAAGCTTCTACATCGCTGCCTAAGTTTCTGCTAATTTTTTCTAATTTAAAAACAGAACTTCTTTTTAATTAAATTTAAAACTAAGGCAAAAATGTCATTATTAGATAACTTTATCAAAGCATCGGATAAGGTAGTCGAATTCGAAGCCAACTTTGAGGGGTTCCCGGTAGCTAATCATATTATTTACACGTTAGACATTCATAAGGATGAAATACTTATACTTTGGGCGGCTTTTCGATCGGCATATGATAAAATTCTACTAGATTATGAATCACTGGAGGAAAAAGTGAAGTTAGAATCTCTGAAAGATCGGTACTATAAAACTTATACTTCTCATGTTCGGGCTTTATCACAAGCCAAAGAAATATTAAACTCGCTATCAAAGCAAGAGGCTTCGTCGTTGAAAACTATATCTTCTTCTACCGGCTGTGTTCCTATAATAAATCTTTCTCCATGCGACACAGAAGTTTTCGCGGGAGATTATGTTTCTTGGCCGAGTTTTCGCGATATTAAAAAACTGTGTCACCTTTTAAAAAAGACCGAAGGAGAACCCCACAATATTTTAAAAACCTGCTAATTGAACAACGATGGGTTTCAAATAGCCTGGAAAAATCTCGTCGATAGGTACGAAAATAAAAGAGTTCTAATAAACGTTTAGCTTAAAGTTCTCTTCAACTTGCCTCCAGTCACTAAAGAATCCGGGCCTAATATAAAACGGATTCAAAGAACAACTGACAATTGGGATGTTATTTTTGTTTTCGTATGCTCCATCTCCCTTCCTGGGTTGACACTGAATCTATGGGAACAATCTCTTCGTAACAATGCTGAACTACCCACATGGCAACAAATGGACACATTCTTAACTGCTAGATATCAAACACTCGAAATAATAACTGACATTAGACCTTCATTAAGCAGCAACCCTATAGCGCCAAATCGAAAATTTAACTCCAATAAAAAACTAAATTCTGTCGACTTCCGTAAACTTAGCAGTTACCAAACGAATACATGTTCAAACCCCCCAAAAGAGTGTTCCCTTTGTGAATCTGCACAAGCACTAAGATTATGTCCATCATTCCTAAAAATGACAATTGATGACAGAATGAACATAGTTAAACGAGAAAAGCGTTGCTCTAACTGCCTTACCACTTCACACTCATTTAAACAATGCAAGAGCCAATATGTTTGCACAGTGTGTAAAAAGAAACACCATTCCTTACTACACCGGCCTAAAACTCCCACTTATACCTCTCAGATTCAATCTTCTTACTGGAATTCAAATGCAATCCCTAATTCGTATAACCCCAATAACTCTCGCGCATTAAATATCCCACATTTTCCAAATTCGCGAGAAAAAACCCCTTCAACATTACTGCAATCTGAGAGTAAGTATAGGCAAGTATTGTCTACCCAATTACAGTCCACCCCGAATGAATACGTTGCACTTGGCACTGCTCTTGTTGATATTTGCATAAATAATACTCGGCATACATTACGTACCCTTATAGATTCAGCGTCTAAAGCAACTTTCATATCAAAAAGGCTTCAGACAACACTTTCTATACCCACTAAACCTTCCCTAACCCATATTACTGACCTAAGCTGTTATTTAACTACAAAGGTTACTCGCGCATGCAATATATCTTCAAGCTCTCCCATTGAAAGGCAATTCCAAATGTCAACAGATGCGTACATTGTAAAAAAAAACTTACAAGTGATTTACCATACGAAAGAATTTTTACGCTTATGAATTCTAAGTTCTCAGATATTCCATTGGCCGACACTTTTACTAACAGAATTTTTAACATCGATCTTCTCCTAGGACGTATACCCCAAAATTATTCGCGAGGAAATTCGTTATGATTCCAGTCAATCTATTGTTGCACAAAGAACTATCTTTGGATGGGTCACCATCAAACCCACCTCGACACATGAACACGAGCCAAGGGAAATAGATGAATGTATGATATTAATACATCCTAGTAAAAAAAGAACGAAGATTGGACATTCTTGAAAACATGGAAATATACAAAACACGAACGTTTAATGGAGGTATTATTAACGAACTGGTAAATACAACCTCCGCCACAATTTTAACACCACTAAAACTATTAAAACAAATTTATAAACGCAAAACACCCCACACAAAGACTGAAATATTAAAATTATATACGTTCAATAAACATGACAGATATCAGGTAATCTACCTGCATACTATCATTTTTAAATAGACTCCATCCTAACCGACAAAACTACCTGAACCCACCACTATCTATGCAACAAATACCTTACACTATCTAACCAGTACTAATCAAAACGCGGCTTGAAAATTATGTCTTTACATCGAAAGCGCTCGCCAATCGTATCAAATAAACAGCCAGTGACGACAGTCTTCACCGAAAGGTATGACAACAGCTTCTTACTACTTACCCCATCATTCAGTTCTAAAACCCAAAAGTACGACTGCAAAGTTACGTGTTGTATATAATGCCTCTAGCCCTAGCTCAAATGGTATAAGCTTAAATGACATTTTGTACCCCGGGCCAACCTTACAACAAGACCTGACTGTTCTTATTATACGGTGGCGTCTTTTTCGCTACGTCTTTAATGCCGACATCGAAAAGATGTATCGGCAGATACTTGTTCATCCATCTCATACCCCCTTTAAGCGAATCATATTCCGAAAAACCTCAAGGGAGGAACCCCAATATTATGAATTAAAGACCGTCACATTTGGAATTAACTGTGCTCCCTATCTCGCAATTAGGACTTTGCTAGATCTCGCTAATTAATGCGAACCTCAATTTCCAGAAGTTTCAGATATTTTTCGCAATTACATGTACGTTGATGACGTCTTAGATGGAGCTCACGAACTACGTCAAGCTCTGAGTGCTCGTGATAACCTTATACGAGTGCTTGGCTTAGCAGGTTTTCCTCTTCGCAAGTGGATTTCTAACACAAAGGAACTATTAAACGGCCTAGATCCCGATAACTTGCTTAATTCTGATTTTTTAAAACTTTCTGACATCACCACAACTAAAACACTGGGTCTCAGATGGAATGCGGATCAAGATTGCTTCTATTTTAATCCGTTTAGACAACTTAGTTAAAAAGCAGCCACCAAAAGAGAGGTTCTTTCTGAAATAGCGCGACTATTTGATCCTGCTGGCTGGCTAGCACCCAAAATCGTCACTGCGAAGATAATAATGCAACAGATATGGGTTGATAAAACTGACTGGGACGAAGAACTCATGGAAGATGCCCTCAGAAAATGGCGTTTATTTTTAGAGGATTATCCTAACATCGGCAGAATTCAAATACCTCGATTTGTTAATTATCACCCCTCGTTCTCCGTTGAGTTACATGGGTTCTGTGATGCCTCGGAAAAGGCTTTTTGTGCTACTTTTTGCTTAAGAACTACAACTCCTGATGGAGATATTTCTACCCATTTGCTAATTGCCAAAACTAAGGTAGCCCCTTTAAAATTTGTGACTCTCCCCAGGAAGGAATTATGTGGTGCCGCATTACTAGCGAAAATCGTCTATTCATTTTGCTCACAAATCACCCTCGACAAGTGAGATCTATATCTCTGGACAGATTTTATGATTGTTCTTTCATGACTAAAAAAGCATCCCTCACATTGGAGCACGTTTGTTGCAAACAGAATTTCGTTCATCATCGCAAAAATCGGGAATGAAAAGTGGAATCACGTATGCTCTAAAGATAATCCGGCAGATTTAGGCTCAAGGGGCTTACCTGCTCAGGATTTGATTTCTAACGCACAATGGTGGCATGGACCTCAATAGCTTAGGAGCCCACATTCAAGTTGGCCTTCTCAACGCACCATTGTGGAATCTCAGGAAGAAAGGAAAAGCGACCTGTTAAAATGCACTTTATTCAGTTATGTGATTCAGATATTCTCTTTCGGCTTTCTGATCTCGCTAGAGCAAAACGGGTTATCTCATACATTTTTCGTTTTTGTAAGGCTTCTCACCCACTATAGAAGCGATCCTTTGATTGTACCTCTACAGAACTGCAACGTTTAGAGATCAAATTTGTAAGACATCGACTAATAGCTTTCTGCCAGAATTTGTACATTCCTGAGTATATTCCGTTATATCGAGGATTAATCCTTCCATGTAATAGTTATATTCTTACGTTTAATCCATTCATTGACACAAATGAGTTACTGAGAATAAACGGTAGGTTAGCTCAATCCCCTACTTCATCATATGAAGAGAGGTTTCCAATACTAATCCCCTATAAAGGCCGTTTTACACGTCTCTATATAGAGTTACTCCATAAGTACTCTATTCATGGTGGTAACTCTCTTTTTTTACGTTTAACTCGTTTAGAATTTTGGGTCCCAAAACTTAAAAACTTAATAAAAACTACTATTTTCAATTGTAAACCTTGTATTTTATATAAGCATAAACGCGGCAAAAAAATTATGGCCGCACTGACCCCCGAAAGAACCACACTTTCGCGTCCTTTTACAAATACTGGCCTCGACTTCGCAGGGCCTTTTAATATTAAGACTTACGCTGGTCGAGGATGTAAAATCACCAAAGGCTACGTTTTGGTATTCGTCTACTTCTCGACGAAAGCCATGCATCTAGAGCCCACCAGCGAAATTTCCACCCAAGCTTTTCTGGCAGCCTATGCACGTTTTTTCCCGCGACGTGGAACTCCGTATGCTTTTGTAGGAGCTTCAAACATACTCAAACAAGATCAAGCTAATTTTCTCACCTTAGCACGACAAAATCTTTTATTTTTTAACACACGTTTAAAAATATCGAATGGCATTTTATTCCCGCTGGCGCGCCCCACATGGGTGGCCTATGGCAAGCGGGGGTTAAAAGCGTTAAGACCCACCTTAAAAAATAACCAATGCTCAGCATTTTACTTTTGAAGAATTTACCACAATGCTTGCAAGAATAGAAGCTTGCCTAAATTCCCGGCCCTTAAATCCAATGAGTGAAAATCCGGAAGACTTATGTGCGCTAACACCAGGGCACTTTCTCATTGGAGCTCCTCTGCTCTCACCACCTGAACCTGACGTCAGTAACTTTTCGGTAAGTTACATAAGCCGCTAGCAGAAACTAAAGGTTCTTCACCACCAGTTCGCGTGTAGATGGAAAAGGGATTACCTACAAGAAATGCAAAAACGCATTAATTGGAAATACCCCGAGCGGAATTTCGCAATAGGTGACCTCGTCATTGTAAGACAGGACAACCTGCCTCCACAAGAATGGCGTATTGGGCGTATAGAAAAATTACACCCCGGCGATGATAACAACATCAAAGTTGTTTCTATACGCACGTCTTCAGATCTTATCGTAAGACCAATTGTAAAACTAGTCCTTCTCCCTTCTCCCCAAACTGCTTAAAATATTATATCACCTTTTCTTATTGTATGTTTTTTTCTTCCAGTACTATGCCAAACCATTCCCAAAGTATATCACCTCTTAAAGAACGCCCTCGTCATCATAAAACCTATCTTCGTAAACTTTGCTTGTGTAAAAGAGATCACCCCTTAAGGACATATCGCCGTTTTCGACAGTTAAACGTCATTAGGAAACTACAAGTCGTCAAAAAACAAGGGTATTGTGAAAACTGTCTGGCACATAGTCATAGTCGACAGTGTGGTAAACGATACCATACATTATTGCACAGACACGTAAGACTTCAGTCCGTTTCACGCCCTAATGAGTCAGTCAACAGTTCAGTGAATATGACTCCGTCTGTGACCTTGATCCCTACCGTCATCATAAAGCTGAAGTTCCGAAATACATGGAGTAATATTAGAGGCCTGCTAGACCCGTGTGCTGAATTTATACCCAAACGTTACAATCTGCCAATTGAAAAATCAGGTTTAGATCACTACTGCAAAATTTTATGTAAGCCTCATTTTGATGATCGTCCAGTACTAGCAGTTATCTTTCAAATCGTGAATGATTTGCCACGAAAGCTTCTTTCAGAAGATCTTGATGAACGCATCGCTGCTCCGTACAAAAATCTACGTTAACTGACCCTAAGCTTTACATATCATGTGATGTCAATATTATTTTAGCTGCTTATATATATCCTCAAATCGTTAAGGCAACTATTCATCAAGAGACTCTTAGCACTCCCATGGCACAAGATACCCATCTGGGATGGATCTTGATCGGAAGGTTTGGTATCTAAATCTAAAACCTTATTGGTATTTATTGAATATTTATTCTCAATCTTTTAAAAAAAAACATCAATTTTAATGAATTTTAACTATAGAGTAATTAAGAGAAAATTATATTTAAAAAAAATACTTTTTGTTATTATATAAACATTTATATATATGTCATAGCTCATTAAGCTTTATTTGAGATTGAATTTACTTGTTTTCATACTCCCTGCATTCCCACCTCTTGCGTAGTTGCGTTATCGCAAGGGGGCCGGGATTTCTGGGTGGTAACCTTACTTATGTATTTTTAAAGTTGAAGTATTGCACTTTTCCACATAGTGGTCAACCTTGTTAATATAAACCCAACTGTCCTGGAAAGTCATAATACTCACTCTCTTGTTATAACTTCTTTTATATTCTTTTTTAATATGTAAAGCTGTAAAAGAATGAAGTCAGTACGATTAATAAACTGTAACTTATAAGAACTTACGAATGAATAAAAGATTATAAGAATAATTCACTGTGTAAGTTTATTTAATAAAAAAAGGAGTTAAATACATTTTGAGTGTGCTTTGATTTAAGGACAAGTGGTAAAGGATTATAACCCTGTACCCTATCAGAATGTATTTACGTTGTTAGATTCAGTGAAGTTTTTATTTGCATAAAAGGGGATTTTTCTAAAGTTTTGGGTCCCGCTATGGTCTGAAATTCGGAGATCTCAAATTGTTGTTTTTAAAATTTTTCGAATGCTGTGGCCTTTTTGTCCGCGATGAATTTGCTTCTTGTTTTACAAAATTTTGATTACTTTGTTGAAATCTCGAAGTTTGGGGTTTTTGCTCATTTTTTTGAGGAAATTGCTCTGAATGGGCTAGTTGAAAATATCTTTAAGAATGGCTTCTATATCCGTTTTGTGAGTAATTGACTAATTGTTGAATCTAGATTTTTTAGGGTAGGGATTGTACCGTAAAGAAAAAATTTTTTGTTCTTTAATGCAAAAGCTGAAGGCTTTGGCTAAGGATTTAGGTCTCATAGCTCTAATATTAGATCCAAGAGGTTCTGAAAGGCCACTTAAGAAGGCAGTAAGACACATTTCTGAAAACAATTTTTTTTTATGAGATTACGTTCATGTCTTCTTCATGAATTCTGACGTTACTCATGAAAGCTGATTGTAGCTCAATTATTTCACTGTAAAAGTGTTCAACGTTTTTCCAGTTTTATTGCAATTTGTGCAAGTCTCTATAAGGTAGGTTTCTGTTTTCTTATTGGAATAGTGGAAAATAAGGTTTGCCTTAATTTCATCCCAACTTAGTTTGGTACCATACATATTTAATATTTCGTTACTTTCGCCTTCTATCTTATTCCTAATTGCTCTTAAGGATATTCTTCCTTGTGGGTTATTGTCAGTCTGTTGTATTAGGGACAGAATTTCTTCTACATTGTTAATAAATTCATACAGAAGACGAGGGTTTCCGTCAAATTTTGGTAGGTCTTTTATCGCCTCAGGGATTTTTAACGTATTGAAAACATCAACGGGATTATTTTGAGTAGAGCTCTGTCCGTTTCCAATCATGATAACCTGCTTCTCGTTTGTGTGTTTTATAATTGTCTATAATGGGTTATTTCTTAAAAAGTATGTATGCTTCTGTTTTTCTAATATTTTATGCATAGAAAATTATATACAAATTTATTTTATAAAGAATATCGATATTCCAGTATTATTTTTTTTATGTATGTATACATTTTACAACTAAAGATTTAAAAAAGTTCAAAAAATTTGAAAGAATAACAAACATTTTTTTTAATTTCATATGTAATTATAATTTAAATACCAATCTTCCCTAACTTCCCAAAATTTATTTATTATATTATAATGTATTATTTATGATTGACTTACAAAACGATTACACTGTGAAACACCAAAATTTTTCAGGGGTTCTCATATACCAATTTTGTTTTGTTGGAGGTCATGGAAAACGAAAATACCTTTGGTTTTTTTAGGTCACTTCGAAAAGTGGTTTTATAACGGTAAATGTAGAGAAAAAAAACGTATTCTTATATATCAGATTTAAACAGGCATAACTTCTTCGTTTTACAGCAGATTTCTATTATTTTTTAAATTTTTAGAAGGTGTGAGTATTATCTTTTAAACAAGATATATATTTTTAAAATCGATTGACAAATGGCTAAGTTACAGTGGTTGAAATGTGAAAAAAAAAACGCATTAAAAAACAAAAAGTTTTTTTCACCGGGATTTAGGCTGCTTATGAGATACCTAACAATATATTCTTTTATTATAATGAGAAAGGATAATTAATTAGCTTTCAGAAATGGGTAACAACAATAAAATCGGTTAAAAATGGATGACTTATGCAATTTTTTGTGTTTTAACCTTTTGGTTTTTATTTAGAAATTTCTTAAAATAAATGATTATGCAATTTTGACCTGCACATTTTTCTGAAAACCCACCAACCACAACAAGATTTAGCCTAAAAACAAATTCCAATTACCCCTTAATGTCCATTGTACCTGTTTGAGTACAGAAAAGGGAGTGTTTGAAAAAGAGTATTTCATACAGTAGAAATAGCATACTAATTAAGCCATTTTACCTGTTTAGGTTCGACTTAAAAAAACACACATTCTAAACTTTTCTTTTTTTATGACTTACAAAAAAAAAAAACCAAACTGCCTACAACAGTATCAAAAATTTGGTATAAAAGACTGCGGTTGCGAAAATGGCACAGTTTAATTTTTGTAAGTGAACAATAACCATCGGAGTGATTTTGGTGCAAATATATTTAATAAGTGAACTAATACAAAGTTTACATAAAAATGTGTAGTAAAAGGAACAACTTTTGTCTTATATATATGTGGATTGTTTGTGGATAAACGACATAAAATAGATGTGTCGATAAATATTTCCCTTTATGAAGAATATTTTAGTCGTCCTTAGAACAGGGAAAATGGTATATACCATCGGTTTGTTGTTCGTCTTGTTACGCAACACTAAGATCCTGGAAAAAGTGTCCAGATGGCTCTTTTGTATTGCCATTTATAGAACCGGTAAACTGGCTTCCACTACGTGTGCATAGACCAAATAATTGCTATTTCTGTTTAACGAAAACAAGAGGATATTATTTTAAAATAAGACAACATATGAAATACGCAAATGTTTATAGTGTAATTAAGACTGTATCGCGCCAGAAAAACGACGTTGTTCCAGAAAGAATATCACCAGATTTAACTGGGTTTAAGTCATCTCCAAGCCATGCTGTAAGCCCCCAATCAGAATATGCTCCTTCCGAAAGGGAATTTAAAAGCCAACACTTTATGTCCCAAGGCGAATTCCTTGATCTAATTCGGGATTTAGAATTGTCGAAAAGACAAACTGAACTTTTAGGTTCAAGACTTAAACAGTGGAACTATTTGCAAGAAAATGTTAACATTACATTTCGCAGGACCGTGGGAACCAGTTTGTTTGGTTCACTATTCAACGAAAGCAATGAAACTAGTGATTTGGCTTACTGCAATGATGTGAATAAATTGTTTGAACAACTTGGATATAGTCATGTTCCTCAAGATTGGAGATTATTTTTATATGGTTCAACAAAAAGTAATATAAGTACTTTTTATATAGTTCCTTTTATTTTACTTACATATGTTTATCTTCTATTTCAAGGTTTAAAGGCAGTGCTTTTGCATAACGATGGATCGCTCCCTTCAGTACCGTTGGCTTACGCTACAAACATCAAAGAAACGTATGATAGTGTGTCTCTAATACTAAATGCCATAGGTTATACTACGCACAAGTGGCTAATTGTGGCTGATTTGAGAGTACTAACAATTTTGAATGGCTTGCAAGGTGGTAACACAAAGTATCCCTGCTATTTTTGTGAAAGGGGCAGCCGAGATTCTTCTAAGCATTATATACAGAGAGACTGGAAACTACGTACAACAGCTATTATTGGTAAAAAAATTGTATAAATATCCGGTTAGTAAATCCAACAGACATTATTTTATCTTCGTTGCACATAAAGTTGGGCTTAATAAAGCAATTCGTGAAAGCCCTTGATAACAATGGACCTGCATTCAAATACCTTGAACAGATTTTTCCCCGAATTACGAGCGGAAGATTAAAAAAAGGTAAAAAATATATTATGAACGCATGTATAATAAAAACTAATTTGGGTGTAATAGACAGGTATCTTAATTGGCCCCCAAATACGAAAATTGGTAAAAGATGACAATTTCATACAACAAATGAATCTTGAAGAAAAAAATGCATGGAATAGTTTTGTCTCAGTGTGCGAAAATTTTCTTGGAAACACAAAAAGTGAAAATTATGAGCAGATAGTAAATAATATTCTTTCTGCCTACCATGCAATGGGTTGTAAAATGTCAATAAAACTACAACATCTACATGCTCATTTGAAAAGATTTCCACTAAATTTAGGACGGATGAGTGATGAGCAAGGTGAAAGATTTCACCAGAAAATATCTAAAATTGAACAGCGTTATATAGGAAAAAATAAAATCAGCATGCTTTCTAACTACATCTGGTCTTTAAAGCGTGATACTGACAGCGAAGTTTATAAAAAACAAAGAAATACATGTTATTTTTAAATAAAAAACCCAAAAGTTAAAACACAAAAAATTGCATAAGTCATCCATTTTTTAACCGATTTTATTGTTATTACCCATTTCTTTCTCATAGTAATAAATAAATACATTGTTGTATTGTTGTTGTATCTCATAAGCAGCCTAGGACCCGGTGAAAAAACTTTTTGGTTTTTTGATGCGTTTTTTATATATCAACCACTGTTACTTAGCCATTTCTTACCTGATTTTAAAAACGTATATGCTGTTTGAAAGAGATTATTTGCACCTTCTAAAAATTGAAAAAATAATAGAAATCCGTTGTAAAAAAAGAAGTTATGCCCATTTAAAACAGAAAATCGAAGAAAACGAGTTTTTCTCCACATTTACCGTTATAAAATCACTTTTCGAAGTGACTTAAAAAAACCAAACCTATTTTCGTTTTCCATGGACTCCAACAAAACAGAATTGGTGTATGAGAACCCCTGAATATATATTTTTTTAACATTTGTATCATAGTATTATTAATGCAGCTGATGAGTTCATTATACCTAGTTGTTGATAACGTTTTGCTCCTTTGGTTCTTCGTCCTTTAAAGTTGATACTTTTGGCCGGGTGCTTGGTATCTTCTCAGTGATATGCCCTCACTAATTGTTGATAACTTTTTGTGTTCGCTCAGTGATGTTCCTTCACTGATTGGTAGGGATGTAATTTTTTTTATCGATTTAGAGTTGTTTCAATTTTTCTTGCTTTATTGATGTCAGTTAATTTGGATATTTGATTATATAACTTTTGGAAAGTGATATTCCATCACTTCCTTGTACAAATATTAAATTTTTTCTGCCTGTGAGTGTGATATTCCGTCACATGAAATTTCTTCATATGCTTTGAAGAGACTTTCTGCTTCTTAAAGACTCCTGTCGATTTCTTTGTACTGATATTCCCTCAAATATATATATATATATATTTTTTTTGTTTGTTTATTCGGAACTTTGTTATCCTTTTTAAGATATTCGCGACAATCCGACCGAACGCTCCCTACGACTGAGTCAATTACGTCATGTAGACAAAACGTGTTTAACAAAATACAGGCCTGAAATTAAGTACTAGCTTAAAATTAATAAGAAGAATTTTAAATGTTGCGAAATAATTTAAAATGGTTAACTAAAAAGAATTGCACTGAAATCGTGTTAAATTTAGAATGCATAATTGACAAAATAAAATTATTGCAAAATAATTTTATGAACTAAAAATTAGGTCTTTTTAGTAAAGAAATGCAAAATAAAATAAATTGATTAACAAAAATAAAATTATTGCAATATAGTTTAATGAACTCGAAATTCAGTCTTTTTATTAAAAAATGCAAACTAAGATGATTTACTGAAATTAATTAACAAAAACAAATTATTGCAAAATAGTTTAATGAACTCGACATTGAATTGAATTGAATTCAGGTGTTTATGCGTTGCTGTTGTTGCTCCGGTCGTTACTTTTAGTTATTTAGGTTTATTTCCCTTCTTCTTTTGTTTATGCTTCTTTCTGGTTTAGCTGGTGGAATTTGTTGTTGTAAGTGTTGGGAACAATACGTAACTCGCACGAGAAATGTACCTGGAATTATTTCCAAAATAAAATAATAAAAATATTTATATATTTTTAAGAACCAAGTAAAATTTATTTTTTTGGCTTTGGTTCATTTTTTTATTTAACTTGCAAAGAATGCTGAAGATGGATTTGGCGGTCCTGAAAATGCAGCATTACATTCTGCCAGCGTCTAATTTTTCTTGTTTTCTTTGGAAAACGTCCGCGTACATTTGAAAAATAATTTTTCTTAATAAAAGTTAAATTAAAAATGAACCAAAGCCGAAAAAATAAATTTTACTTGATTTATGAAGATCACTGGTTCAACCCCTGGCTGGGACTAAAATTAAAAAAATAATTTAAAAACACGCTAGGCATAGCGCATATACATTCATACCTAACTCATCAACAGTTGATATAATACTGGAACAACATCTATAATGTTGTGAGAAAACAAGTATGAATGATTAAAAATAAAAAATTTGCATTTCGTGACTACACCGAAGGTGTAGTACAAAATTGCAACAAATGTACAAGACGTGTTGTAGAGAAGACAACAAAGAGATGCTTTGAGTTGTGTATGAATTTCGTCCAACCAAATTAATATTGATTAGTTGATTAAATGGGTGATATTTACAATATACGCAAATCAACGTGTTGGATGCAAAAAATGCTGATGATGAATTTGGCGGTCCTGAAAATGCGACATTACATTCTGCCAGCGTCTAATTTTTTTTTGTTTTCTTTGGAAAACGTCCGCGTACATTCGAAAAATAATTTTTCTTAATAAAAGTTAAATTAAAAAATAAACCAAAGCCGAAAAAATAAATTTTACTTGATTTATGAAATCACTGATTCAACACCTTGCTGGGACTAAAATTAAAAAAATGTTTAAAAACGTTAATGTTTATTTAAATAAAACTTTTTACAGAACAAACTTTTTTATTTTTGTGTGCCCTTTCTTATGAGGTTTTTTAAAAACTAAAGCTTAAAAACTATTTTCATTTCTTAAATACAGAGATTCACTTTCGCCTGTATTTTCCTGAATAGGCAAAGTATTGATTCTGATATGAAACTCTGCATTGAGCAAATTTACAAAGTATGCTTAAAATTTAAATATGTAATTCTATATCTTCAAGTGCTATTGCCCAACTTTATGTTTTCATTCATACATTTGAGTTCAACAATCTTTAAAATATTTTTTTTATAAACAATTTGAAATTTGATTTAGCTGATATAACATTTTGTTCATTCATAAATTAAAATTTAATGTTTTTTTCTTATATGAGTTTTTTAAGTTCAATGGTTTTCTAATATGTATGTGGTTCTGCCAGTAGCAACTTGATTTTGTTTTTCTTGTATTAACAACACAAATTCTACTTGTTATTTAAATACTTATTCACGATAGTAGGGACATTCCCATCCCTTGGTGGAAGTATATATGTATGTAACTCCTACCTCCTTATATTGAGGATTCGCCCGAATTCTCTTATTTATTAAGTTAACTTGAGAGGAAAATAATGTTTTGTTATAGGTAAGTCTATAATGTTATCATAAATATTGCTTTCTTATTTGAATATATGTTATTATCAATATTTAAAGTGCAATTGTTATAGGTAATTACATGGTTTTTATTTCAATCAAAATAATTTTTGTTTTCACAGTTATGATAAATTGATGTATTCTTTGTGTTAATTATTAGAATCGTGTCATCAGTTAGCGTCTGTATTAACGGTTTGTTATTTTTAACCCAATAGCAATTTTTATAAAATATGCAATTTTTGCTCATCTTTAAATCTTTGAATAATTCTTCTTCTTTAAATGTATAATAAACGCCACTAATTTGTGTTACTAGATCTCTGTCCTGTAGTGCGATTCACTACTCTTTTTTAACGACTATTGGTTGGTTTAATTGAGTTAACAACAAAATTGGCGATTTTGCTATTCAGTAATACTTTTAGCGATTCTCCGTGTTGTTTAAAACCATTTGTTATAGTTAGCGAGTTGCTCATAGTTAAAAAAGCGACTATATTTTTGCGTTGTTAAATTTGTCGACGAAACAAACAGCCTACAACATTTGTATGTACATCTATACATACATGCATATAAGCATAAACGTAGAAAATATATACATATTCGAATACAAAATAAATATGTAAATAAAATGAATATAGTTTGCTTTCAGTTTAATTAAATTAAACATTATTGTTTTATTAAGTTTAAAAATAAATTTCTTGCTGAAAAAATTCACAGATAAGCATATGTTTTGACTGTGTTCAAAAAGAGGTAACCGCAACTCTTCAACCAAAACAATTATTATGCTTTTCTTAGTGTCAAACTCCATACATGCATATTAGATAACACGTATTCATGTGTGTAAATTGACATTGAAAAATAAACACATGCATGCGCCTTGCTTGAATTCACATGTTTTTATTCTTCTCTTTCGTGTTTTTCGTACATTTGCTGATGGAGATGCCACTCAATATCAATTTGTCTTATAAGAAATTTAATAATGTCTCATATCGTAAAAACGAAGTTAAGGAATCACATAATCGTTACTGCAAACAACAGAAAATGACGACTAATATAACAATTGTCGTATTGTTTAAGGTTAGTGAATTGCACTACTGATCTATTTCAAATTTTTTTCGTTTGGTAATGGAGTGATTAGCTTATTTGTAGTGTGGATGAAGCTATCCGGTATTTTTATAGCAAAAACTATGGTGTCTTTTGCAAAAATTAGTACTCCCATTCTTATGAGTTTGAGTTTATAAAAGTCAATATTATTTACTTCAATTTCTCCAGACGTCAGTATTGAGGGATGGAATATATTATATTTTGCGGATGCTATATTATCTTGGGTTTGATCTATTTTTTCTTCTAAAATTTTTAGTTTCATAATGAGCCTATGAAATAGTAAATTATTAAATAGTTCGTTGTATGAGCTTTGTATTTTGTAAACTGAGTTTTCTGTCTTAAGTCTTTCCTCTTCTATACCATCCATTTATAATTATTTGTTGCTTTGTGGCTGTAATAATATTGTGATTATTGGCATTAGTTACTTCTAGGTGTGTAAGAATATGTTGTCGATCTTCATCATCCATAAGCCCGAACAACCATTTTTGTGCTGATCCTACAACATTTAATTAATGTTTTTTTCAGATCAAATAGTATATTTTGAATTTTCCTTAGTTTAAAAAGGTGTAACATAATTTTCGTTTATTGATAAGGTCCGTTTCAAACATTTCATTCGCTGTGTACCCATTGTCACTGGTTACTGGCTGTATCGTTAAGGTTGATTCCGTTAAGGGAATGACTGACAACAGAAAATTATCATGAAAGCCTGTAAATTTTAACGGTCTTTTAATGTTGCTTATATGAATACCTTCTAATTTATTTTTTCTTAACAAATTTTGGTTGTTTCTTGCGCCTAACACTTTTATAATTTTTTATAAATCCCTGCTGTCTAGTTTCTTAATATTTTTTCCTATCTCTCTTTGCTCTATTTATTTTCTTATCCTTATGTGTAATAAAATTTTAAAAGCTTCTTTGCTGTTAACATATGTATCAATATGAACAATTTTATTTTAGCCTTTTGGTGTTTCTGCTAAACTCCTTTTTTATAGGTTTTCTGTCATACTTTCCGCCAGTATATATATATATATATCGCAGTTGTTGATAATCTTATGGATATTTTCTTTCAATTTTAGGATGTAAATTTTTGTTTTGATACCTTCAAACGTTGGTATTATACCAGCGTGACCGGTATGCGATTATGCAAGAGGTCATTTCTGTCTATAAATAGTCTTCTATTGTTGAATACCTGTTCAAACTCTTTATGCTTTATGTTTTGAAAAATTATCTGTTGATGAAATCGATTGACAATGACAGTAAGTATAGGAATATGATCATTTCGTTATTCTACTTGTGAATGAGTTGTTTCCACTTCCATGGAACTTTCGGCTTGTGTTCTCTCTCTGTTGTGCATTGTTGTGTCATTTAGACAATTTATTTCAAAATGATTAGAATTTATGCGACTTAAAAAATCTGCTATTTTATTATCTTTCCCTTTGATGTGTTCTATTCTAGCATTATATTCTCCTAGCGAAAGAATCCATCTTTGGAGTCTTGGATTTATATGCTTACCCGCAAATTTTGTTTAATTCTCTCCCATATAAGTAGGGTCGGAAATATTTTACTGCCCAAACTATGTCTAACAAATCTTTTTCTATTGTAGAATAGTTGCGTTCATGTTTATTTAATGTTCTTTATGCATAAGCTATCGGATGCCAATCCTGTGTTAGAACTGCCCCAAGGGCGAAATTACTTGCATCTGTTATCAACATGAATTTTTTCGAAAAATTATGATATCTTGAAATTGGTGCCTTTGTTACTATATCTTTTAGTTTTTCAAAAGCGAATATATAGTTTGGATCAATTTTATTTACCCTTATATCTTCAAATGCTATTGCCCAATTTTATGTTTTTCTTTATACATTTGAGTTCAACAATCTTTAAAATAATTTTTTTAACAACATTTTGTTCATTAATAAATTACAATTTAACGATTTTTTCTTATATGAGTTTTTTAAGTTCAATGGTTTTTGAATATGTATGTGGTTCGACCAATAGCAACTTGATTTTGTTTTTACTTGTTATTTAAATACTTATTCACGATAGTAGGGAAGTCCCTATCCCTTGGTGGAAGTATATATGTAACTCGCGAGCAGTACAAAATACGAAAGCGGTTGAGTCGGTAGATTTCGCTAGCTTCTTTATATGATGGCAGGGACTCGCGTCTTTATACCCGCATAAATATAGCTGGCTATGAAATTGAGGGTCTGTTAGTGGTGCAACAGTTACGTGTCTAGGCCGCAACTGTCTTGAATTTGTAGAAAAGACGGGACTTAAAATCCATAGCTTCTCTACAAGTATTACGACGGCTAACGGTACAGCGCAGCTATTGTT
Source organism: Cistogaster globosa (assembly GCA_937654795.1). Taxonomy (NCBI): domain Eukaryota; kingdom Metazoa; phylum Arthropoda; class Insecta; order Diptera; family Tachinidae; genus Cistogaster; species Cistogaster globosa. The sequence goes on from OW569408.1 coordinate 10,566,530, forward strand.
GGCCGTGTTCGTGCGGAAGTTACATTTGGCCAAACAACGCCTACCTTAAGTCGAGGGTTATATTTTTGTTTCGACTTTATGAAGGTGAAGAGGCAGATAGTAGCTCAAAAGTTCACTACTGAACGGGGATAAAAATTAGATATCGTCATATCGATGTATCCATGTTACCCTAAAAAAGGTCTTTGCAAAGCCCAGTTAGAAACGCATTCTATAGATACCCGGGAAGCGGTTCCAGTCAAATATAGACAATACCTGTCTGTCCGGCGGTACAAAAATTAATGTTTGCGGAGCTTGAGAGGATGCTTAGTCTTGGGGTCACTGAGCTTAGCGAAAGTCAGTGGAGTCATTCCATGACCTTAGTCCGTAGGTGCGAAAAGAACCGGCTTTGTTTGGACGCTCGAAAGCTCAATGGCCTTCCGATCAAGGATGCCTACCCGCCCCCACACATTGAAGGTTTGCTCAGCCGATTGGGAGGCACTAAATATATATCCAGTGTCGAGCTTAAAGACGTTTTCTGGCAGGTACCACTAGACCCATCTAGTAGAGAGAAAACTGCTTTTCCGGTTGTTGGAGTTATTGTGTTAAAAAAGAAAAACACTGTTTATTTATTATTTATTCTATTAATTTTTATTTATTTATATAACCTGCAGGGTCCCGTAGGAATTTCAGGTTATTATTAATATTAATTTAATTTACTTATAACCTGCACGGTCCCGTAGGAATTTCAGGTTATAACTACTTGTTTCAACTTCTAGTTTACAACTTCAAATCTTAATAATTCTTAACCACTATTTATACTAAATTCTTAACGCTAAAAATGCCGATTAAACAGAATCAGCATTTATTAAAATTAAATAATTTAAATAAATAAAGTGCTGGCTTGACAAAAAAGAGTCATATTTCGTTAGTACATATTTGTTATTTTGAATAAATCTTAAAAAATACGAAGGTACCTCTCAACATCCCTCCCCCCTTATCGGAAACTGCGTCCTTACGTGTGGTGTTGATGTTGCTGCTGATGGGGAGCTAACGTTCGTATATGAAGGTTGCGTCTTTAACTGCTTATTTCAGGTGCGTTGTTCTGTGTTATGTCACCATATTTCCGGAAAACTAACTGGATTTGTATAAATTGGTGCGGCTATAGGTGTATATGATTTGTTTTTTTTTTCCACTCGGAAAGCTTCAAAGCATAGCCGTACTTGATTTAAATTTATATCCTTAGCTTCCTTTTCTGTTTGTTTTAATAACTAGGTTGCTGTAGTCGAAGTAGTTAACACGTTGACTACAAACTTGGTTGTTCAGGGTTCGACCCCTGCAGCAATCAAAAAAAATAAAAATGTTTTTTTCTGTTTAATGGTATATATACATATTCAGAATTAACACGAAAACGTGCAGCCTCCTTCGTCGGTACTTCTTCATAGCATATTGACCGGCGAAGTAAAATAACTAACTCTCTATCTCTCTCCTTCACCACCTGTCTTATCTCTCATCTATCCCTTTCCTAAAGAATGTAGCACGGTTACCAAAATAACTTAATAGGTATTAATGCCTGAAGTGCTACTTCTCTTTAAAAAAAAAAAAAAAAAAAAAAAAAACTACTGATCTTCTTTAATTGTTAAAAAGTCACGTCCTAAACGTTGTCGCTTCTTTTTCAATTATTCGTTTTTAGCCGCATGTATAATACCAATGTTTTTAAATTCTGCAAATAGCCAACATCTTGTGACACCTTCAAATCATGTGGATCACATATAATTATCATGATCATCTTTTCGTACAACCAGCTTATGCGAATGTGGACAATCAATGTTTGTCTGAAATAGACTGCTTCTTATTATGGCCGGTGCTTAATAGCCAACCAATTTAATTTAGGGAAAAGTTTTATTATTTCTTTTATAGTCAATGCCATTCATATCGGACTTTTATCGAACCGAAGTTTTTCCACCGGCTGCTTTCTTATGCACGAACATGCTTTATATTCATATTTCATCTGCGTATTTGGAGGTGTTGTGATAAAGTTGGCGGTTGTGTTGCCTCTACTGTATTTTTCAGTGTTTAAACGAAGCTTTAATCACACTTGTTCTCACCACACTTCAGGAAAAAACCGTAGATCATGACCACAACAAAAACACTTCGTTTTAGATCATAAGGTGCTCTTTGGATAAGGTTCAGCATCTGCTAATGATAAATTAAATTAAATAAAGTGAGGAAAATCATGATTGAGATTTTTGAACGTTTTTCATCTACTTCAGGGACAATAAAGTCCTCTAAGCTAATATTATTTTTTTTTTTAATTTATTACACCTCTAGTGCTCTAGTTTCCGTATTTTTCGTTCATTTGTGTTGCTACTCCGTTGGAGGCTGGACAAGATGGTGTTAGTTGATACGTAAAGGTTTCGCCTATTGTGTTGGAGAACCCCACACGTAACCCCAGTTTATTTTTGAAATTTTAAAACTAAAAAATACTACAATTCCCAAAACCCTTCTTTTCCAAATTGTTAACAAAAACAAAAAATGTCTCTTAATTTAAAATTTTTTGCACAAAACTATATTGATATTAAATTATTTACAATAATAAATAAGGGTTTTGATATTTAATGCTATAATTTAAATATAAACCAAAAAAAATTATATTGTTATTCTTCCTTTGTTTGCTACTTCTAAAACAACATAAAAAACTCATAAATATATTGTATGTTGTTGTTGTAAGTATTTATGAATCTTTTTTTTTATTTTATATTTTATATTTTTTTTTACCAAGCAAGCATTTTAATGCATATTGAGCTTGTTCATATATATTGGATTTTGAAAACAATAATCCAAACATCTGAATCAGGCGTTTTCCAATATATATCTTTATACACCCATATACACACAAATATACGTGCATACATATAAACATATAACACATATATATGTGTATGCATATATATATATATATATATATATATATATATATATATATATATATATATATATATATTTATATATATATATTTATATTTTATCTATTTTAAGAATAGTTTTAACTAAATGTTTGTTGAGTGAAAACACAAAAAACCAAAACAAACACAAAATAATGTTATAATTGTATATATGTACATGCTCCAATGTTCATGTTTAATGCTGAGAGTAGCACTTTTAAAAATATGAATTCTTCTGTTTGTGGAATTTAAATTATTACATAAAAGCATTATCGTCAGGCACAAGAAATCAGACACAAAAATTTTAAACAAAAAATAAATTTCTACTCAAATTTTAAATTAACAAAACATTTGGTGCTAAAATAAATCAGTGTTTAAAAATGTTAAACAAAGAATATTTTTTTGTTTAAAATAAGTACTTTAAAGCTTTTGCAATTAAAAAAACCAGTGTTTTTTATTAATAAAACTGTGAACAAAAAAAAAAAATCAAAAGTAAAGCACAAAATGTGGTGCTAAAACCTTAAAGGTTGTTTGTCAATTTGAAATATTCCAAGTGAGATTTTGTAAAAATGTTTTTTTTTTAATTGTATATGTACGAGTGCGAATTAAATGTTAAACAAAAAAATCCAAAGTTTTAAGCCTTAAAATTTTGTGATATAGTCATACTTCTTTTACCAGCTGGACTGTGCCCCTCATGAATTGCCGTGAAAACATTTCGTAATTCAAGTTTTTCCATATAAAGTTCCGGGCGAATTCCAGGGCTACTAAGCAGTATCAGCAATCCGGCATATATGGGCTGAAAAAAAGAAGTTAATCACATAATCAGCCGGACGAGGCATGTATATTTCCAAGTTACTTGGTATTAAGTAGGATTTCAATTTTATTTTCCCACTTCATTACAGAGTTCTAATAGTTGGACAGATGGGGTTTAAGACATAATTTTTTTCTGTTTGTTAAAACTTGTATCGATCCAAAATCAACCTACTGTGAACCTTTTAATATTTTGCTCCCTTTTTTCAGGTCGAGTAGCCCCTGAAACAAAAAAAAATGTCATCGGAATGGCCAACCTTTACCCAGTGGGAGAAAAATTTTATTTTAAAAATTATTTTAAACTTCTTTCTTAGCCTATAATTTTTTCTGACATTTTGAACACCTATTTATTAAATTCTTATTATCAGTTCCTTCAGATGACGTTTGTTGTATATTATGTATCACGCGTTTCACTTTTCCTTCATAAAAAAACCTTCTGTGGTCTTTTTTCATTTTAATTCAGTTTTTTGTTATTATCTTTTACTGCGTTTTTCTTAGTTGTTCACAATATTTACCTTTAGCTGAAATTGTACCTATGTTAGAACTAACTTCATCCATTATAGGCAAATTAATGTTGTTACGACATTTGTAGCTAATAAATAACTTTTTGATGTAAATTTTCCTTTGTCAGGAACTCCCCCTTTTAAAAAATTTTAGTGCAGGGTGCGTATTTAGACTTCAATTTAAAATTTTTACCTTCCTTATGTGACCCTTTGTTTTTTTATTTTGTTCATATAATTATTTTTTGCTGAAAATTTCGATATTTTCTTATTCTTTAATCTTATAACCCTTCTAGTTTTTCCCCTTTTTTCACATATTCTCCTACCGTTATTTTTACTCATTTTCCTTTATGTTTCTTCACACTTTTTTTCATTTTAAAATTCCTTGTTTCTTCCCCTTTCTAACTATATATTTGCATACTATTCATTTTTTTCTCATGTTCGTTACTATTTTTCCATTATTTCATTTATATGACCCTGTGGTCTTTTTCCTCCTTTCTATTTATATACTATATTTATATATTTCATCCTTTATCACCCTCATATCTCACTTTCGTCCCGTAGCTTTGGTTTCGAGCCAAAGTAGCTAGGATCAGAAATTGGGTGTCTTGTACACTTCGTAGCGTATTATATGTTTTTCTTTTACTATATGACCTCTTTTCTCTTTTATCTCATTTATCTTTGTTCAATTTCATTTTCATTTCATTTATTTGTTATAATCGAGCCATAGACCATATATGATTACAAAGACTTACAATAGTAATAAATAGTGAAAAAAAGTACAAGAAAACAATTGTGAAGATTTTTAAATAATCCTTTGTTTGACAAAAACAAGCCAGGTAAAAAAAAAACAACTGAGTTAATAACTAAATAACTAAATTTAATTACATGTATTATGCATATGCATTTTGTAAAAAATGTTTAAATCTATAAATAGAGAATTCAAAGCTTCTTAATCTAATTGGGAGGTCGCTGTAAAGTCTACATGATCTTACAACGAAAGACTTTTCAAAAATGGAATTATTAATTTGTAGTATAATAAGCTGCGGATTACGACTAGTTCTGGTAGAACGGTATAGCGATTTTAGGCATGGATTTGTATTGTGTTTAAGAGTGTTGTAAAGAGTACATAAGATTCTTATTTTTACAAAATCATTGAATGAGTTCCCCAAAAATGTCTTGACAAATTCAGAGACGTGATCGATAATTCTTAAGTTATAGATATACCTTATAACGCGTCTAACAGTTATCCTTACTCGGCGAAGGTCGGTTGATGAGCAACCACTGTAGATTTCTAAGCAGTAAATAATGTGAGTCAAAAGGAGGGAATAAGCTAGTTGTGATTTAATTTTTCTCGGTAAGAAGCAATTAAAAGAATATAAAGATCTTAGCTTGGTGTTTATTTTTATAGCAACATTGGTGATGTGGTCTTCGAACGTTAATTTACCGTCAAAAATTAAACCCAAACAATTTATGGTATCTACGAATGGCACATGAACTCCTTCAAATGTAATTCGAACTGAAGTGTGATTGAAGTATCCAGATCCAAAGGATATAGCTTCTGTTTTCGAAGGATTAAAATGAAGTTTATTATTTCCAGCCCAGTTCGAGACTAAAGAGAGTATGTAATTAATCGTAGCCTAGTGGCAATCAAGGAATCAAGGCTCGCCACTGAATAAGAGATAATTATCGTCGGCAAAAAGGAAAATCTCATATTGGGAAGTGCCAATAAAATTTACAAATAAAAACAGTAAAGGTCCTAGAACGGAACCTTGCGGTACACTACTTAAACACCTTTAAGTAGAGGATCTTTGACCCGTAACCTTAACAAATTGTTTCCGATCAGCTTAATAAGAGTACAGTAAGCTACATGTGAGATAAGACGGAGTAGTTCACAGTATCAAAAGCCTTACTAAGATCAAGAGATAACAAAGTTGAAATTCGTTTATTGTTACAGTGGTTTCGTATGCGTTCAGTTAGGTTTATAAGCAATGAGGAAGTGCTACTACCAGGTCGAAATCCATAATGACAAGTACTTAACAAATTATAAGAATTTTTATGTTCTAATAACTGATTTTTTAAAACTATTACAAATATCTTAGACATGCAAGGAAGAATACTAATAGGACGATAACCTTCTGGGCCATTGTATTTTCCCTTCATTTTAATAGGAATTACTCTAGAAATCTTCCAGGACCTGGGATAAGTGGAGGTCATGATAATTGTGTTAAAAATATGCAAAAGTGAATTCCGTATAAAAGGAAATATTGTTTTTATAAATTTAAAGGGGATATTATCATACCCTAACGCATTCGATTTTATCTTAATACAAGCCAAGACGAGATCATTAAGATTTATGCATCTAAAATTAAAACCAGTTCTAGAAAATTCAGAAAATTGTATCAGTGGTAGTTTGAGAAGCAATAAAACGGCGATTAAACTCTTCTGCATCAACAGAGTCTGTAAAATGTGAGCAATTGTTTCTTTCTTTATAAATAATATTCCATATATCCCTGCTAATGCAACAATCGAATTTTCCTTCCCAAAACTTTGCTTTATATCTTCTTAGAATACTTTTAACTTTACTCCTGTGCTTGCAGTAGGCTTTCCAACTAGCCTCATTTACATTTTCCTTATAAGCTCTAAAAGCTAAATCTCTTATATTTCTTGCTAATCTCACTTCCTTAATGTCAGAAAAACTGCTATTAGAACGTTCACGAACTTTCTTAAAAGGCACAGTTTTATATAACTGGTTAAGGAGTTGATACAATGTTTTCGCTTGTGTATCAACGATCTTCGGATAAAATACTATGAAAATAATTCCAGTTAATTTTCCTATAATCTCTGTATTCCGCACACTTACTGGAGACCTTCGGTGTGATATCAACACATATAAATATAAAGCAATGAAGTGAAAGAAAAGGTACTAAGAATTGACCCGAACGTTTTATAGTTGATATATTGCTGGTAAAATAGTAGTCAATTAATGAGGATGAAGATAAACGGAGATCCAGATGAGTAGGTAAACTGTTATGAACATAAATTAAGCGACATATTAAAGCGACATAGATCCCGTTTCATTGCAGCTTTTGGTAAACAAAAAATGTTATTATTAAAGTCACCTAGAATGTACGAATGCTCATAACGACAGCAGAAATCACTAAGAATTTCATTCAGATCTAAAAGGCTGCCATGGGGTGCGTAAACAACGCCAACTAAAACTTTGAACTGTTGGCAATTAAGTTCTATAAACAAGCATTCAAAGCTAGCAGGTTCAGACCTGTTGAAAACAATCTTAACTGAAATACCAACGCGAACGTAGAAAGCAAATCCACCGCCTCTCATGCTTGCACGGTCATTTCTTATTATGTAATATATTATGTAATATTGACTGTGCCGTCAGAAATATGTGGTTTCAGCCAGATTTCTGATACTGCCAAAATATCAGTTTATGATTCACTAATAATATGTTTGAATTCATCGTATTTTTTGAAGAACAATTTAAGCTTTAAATATTGATATGTGCATGGTTTAAACATTTGTTATTAAAAAAACTGTTTTTTCAAACACTGTTGCCACTTACAATAGGACCGCAGTTTAACAGCACAGGATCATTATTATTCATTATCAATAGGAATATACAGTATATAAAAAGGAAAACAATATAGATTGTAAAATAAAAAAATTTAAATTAACAAATATAAATTTATTGGAACTGGCTAAAAAAAAAATACAAAATTGCCACATGTTAACTATAGGAATAAATAACTATTTAAAAAAAATACACACATACATATGAAATTTAAAATCAGTAATAGTTTTTGAAAAGTGATGTTATACAACATCATTCACATTTAAGAATACGCTAAACTCATCAGCATTAAAAATTTTGATACTATTATCAGGTAGTGTTATTTTGACCCTGAGAATATCGGAGTTTAGCAAACGATATTTGGAAATTGTTTTATCTTTTCGCAGTTTTCCGCATTGGCTTTTGGTGTGTAATGATCGTTCAGAAAGACTCGTTTGTTAACACCAGTATTGATAACCGACATCAGGTTTAAATTTCTGGTTCTAAAATAATTTCGCATAGCCAGGCCACGTTTGCATACATTATTTAGCTTAAGCAAAACAGTACATATTTCCTTTGTTAATAAAGTGTACGATATTTAGATCACACGTTTCAATCTTCACCCCAAGTAAGCTGAATATTTAATTAATAACGTCATTGATATTGTCTTGATACTTGGGCAATCCATTTATTAAAATATCATTTCTATTAAGACGATTTAGTAATGCATCGTTTTTTCCTTCCAAAATACGTATTTTATTATTTGTTGATTTTTCTATGTGTTGTAATCGTTTGTTACAGTTGTCAACGTCAATTTTGAGCTCAGCTCATCTTTCACACTAGTCAAAATTGCATCAAATTTAATTTTTCTTTCTTGAATACCATTGCGCAGTTCATCTCGAGAAGAGCATGTATCAATGCGGTTAGACTAACATGACTCGCAAACAAAGTTTAAAGAGCCTTTTGCTTTAGCAAGAGCAGCCAATTGTTCGGCATTAATGCCCACTCAGCTAGCAGAACCCACTTTCCACAAAAAAGACAAGATGTGCTCCCTTAAGTTTTGGTAATGTTCTTCCCGCAAGATTCAAGAGCACAAACGATAACATCAGAAGGCATTATTAAAAAATATTGACACTTTTTGTATTAGATATAAAAAAAATGTTAAGCAATTGCCAGTAATTGAGGTTATGTAAGTAAGTGACAGTTGTACACAGTTTACAAATGGATACTTTATGTTTGATAATTATAAGGCAGTCCAAAAATTTTATATTTACAAGAGAAGGTATTTCGTTTTCTCCGTTGAGAAATCACTTTATAAGTATTCTTCTTTTTTTTAAAACAGTTTCTAGTAATTTTGCAATTTAATTTAGCCAAGAATTTTTTTTATCAACTATTCATTACGACAGTGCTACCAAGTTTTCGATTTCGTCTATTTCTAGTACCCTTTCATATTTTACCTCGAAATGTTTCTTCGCATACCTCATGGCACTTGCCGTCAGTTGAAATCGTATCGAATTTTCGCAATAAGTTCAATGTTTCAGGCAAATTACCGATGGCGGCGTAGTAAAGTAACTAAATCAGTGTTTTATGAGTAACTTACTTGTACTTCCGCTTAAGTCCTTTGTAGCTTTAGTATCGAGCCAAAATAACCAGGAAAAAAAACGGAGTAACTGATACTCTTTAAACTAAACAGAAGTAAAAAAAATCCTTACAAGAAATTACCCTTTTTAATTATTCGCACTCTAATCCTTGCACCCTGCCTCCTTTTATAAATTTTTTACTTTACTGGTTTTATCAAATTATTGTGATAAACCTTGTCGGAGTTCCTTTGTCGTAATCTTACACTGACAGGTGTGGGTACTCCCGTGACTTCATAGGGACCCAACCATGTAGGTGAAAATTTATTTTTTCGAGCCTGGTTTTTTAGCCACACCATTTGTCCGGTCTTAAACTGTCTAGTCTTTGTGCCCTTGTCATAATATTTTTTATTTTTCTTTTGCCCTAATCTGGTTCTGCCTCAGCACTTTGTAACTTCGTTGAATTTGGTATTTAAGGATTTTGCTGTAGTCATCTATGTTATAGAGAGGCGCTGGCTGCTTTTTGAGCCTGACAGGTATTTCAAATTCGAATCCGTACAGTACCTTATTGGGTGTTTCCTTAGTAGACGAATGCCTTGTGTTATTATGTACATGCATGGCATGATGCAGCCAATCATCAAGTCAAGTCAAGTTTCACAAAACTTCTTAAATATTCTGCAAGAGGTCTATGGGTCCTTTCTAGGGATCCATTGGATTGAGGATGATATGGAGTTGTATATATGTTTTTTACTCCAAGCATTTTGCAAACTTCCTTGAACAATTTCGAAGTAAAGTTGCTTCCATTATTTGTCACGAGAACTTTGGAGATAAAAAATCGGACGATTATTTCTCTGAAGAACTGCCTTGCTACCGTTGCCGCTTCCATGTCTGGAATAGCTGCGCAGGCTAGGTTTTTTGAAAAATCGTCTAAAAAGGTTACTGTATATTTGTTGCCACTGGAGGATTCGGGTAAGGGCCCAAAATATCCATAAAAATTCTATCAAAAGGCATATTGGGGGTTGTGGTCAGGGTTATTGGCATCCTGTCTATCCATGAGCTTTTATTTTGCTAGCAAATTTTGCAGGAGGCTACATACTTTTTAATTTGACCTTGCATTCCAGCCTATTTGTATTGTGCCCTAATACAGAAATAAGTTTTCAGCGCACCTTGGTAGCCTCCCAATGGCGTGTCATGGAACGCTCTAATTACCTTCTTTATATCTTCTGCATCTGTTAAATATGTGGTATTATCTTCTTTATTCGTCTTCACTGCACTTTCCTTATTCGGGGTTTCCACACCTTTTGATTGTGCTCTCGTTATTACACCTATGTTCACTTCTTCCGGTTGAAGGCGGCTGAGAGCGTCTGCATTTTGATTCGTCTTGCCTGGTTTGTAGCGAACCTAAAAATCGTATTCTAATAATTTCAGCCTTAAACGACCCAATCCACCTTTCTAATCCCTTAGGTTAGCTATACCTTTCAAGGGTTTGTGGTAAGTGAATACCGTGAAATATCTGCCGAGCAGATATGGTCGAAAAGTTTTTGTGGCCCATACGATGGCCAGCAACTCCCTCTCTACTGTAGAGTATCGTTTTTCTGTATCGCTTAATACTCTGCTAGCGAAATAAATTGGTATGTCACTTCCTGGTTCTCCTTGAGAGAGAATTGCTCCAAAAGCTCCGTTACTGGCGTCTGTTGTCAAAACGAAAGGCTTGTTAAAATCAGGATATTGGAGGAGATGAGAGTTTTTCACAGCATCCTTCAACTTGTCCATTGCTTCCTGGCACTCTTGTGTCCACTCTAATTTGTTATCTTTTCTCAACATTTTGTTAAGAGGTAATGAAATCGTGCCGAGTTTGGAATGATTTCTCTGTAGTAATTTGTCAGCCCCAAAAACGCTTGTAGCTCCTATATATTTTTAGGTGGTGGTATACCTTTTACTGCCATAGTCTTGTTTGTGTCTGGCAGAACCCCTTTTTCTGAGCACTGGTGACCAAGATAGATAATTTCTCTCTGCAGGAAATGAAATTTTTCGGGGTGTAATTTTAGGTTGTATTTTCTCAAGATCTCTAAAACTTTCATTAAACGTGAATTATGGTCAACTAACTTTCTGCCCTAAATAACAATATCGTCCGAATAAACGAAACAGTCAACTCCTTGTAGCCCTGTTAGTCTTGAATTCATTTTTCTTTAAAAAGTAGCTGGTATGCCTTTCGGATTGACGGAAAGGCATACGGTTAAATTCATAGTGCCCCAATTTGGTACTGAAGGCGGTTTTTTGTTTGTCATTAGGATACATTAATACTTGATGGTATCCACTTGCTAAATCCAGGTTAGAGAAATACCTGCTGCACCCTAATTGGTCTAAAATCTCATCGATTCTTGGTATTGGAAAAACCTGTTTTACTGTCGCTTCGTTCAGTTTTCTAAAATCTACAACCAATTGCGACTTTTTGTCGCCGTGTTGGCTTGTTTTTTGGGTACTAAAAGAATCGGGGAGAATTGCTGGATGATATTACATTATCGTTGAGCATTTGGTCTACCTGTCTGTTAACTTCAGTTCTGTGGACTTCTGGTAGTCTTTATTGTTTAGTGTTTATTGGGGGTTGACTTGCTTCCGTGCGTATTTCATGTTTCAATACAGAAGTGTACGTAAAACTGATATCAGGCAATTGGAAAATATCGTCGTATGTCTTAAAAATATTCTCGTTTGAAAACCTCTTTTCTGGGTTAAGAATTTGGCTTAGTTTATTTATTGTTGCTAATGGCTCCATCTTATAGTCCTTGTAGCTTCCATAGCTCAGGCCTATTTTTCACTAACATTTATGACCGTGTTATTCGTGTTCAAAATAGGTACAAGAGCTGCTCCGGCTTTCACTGTTGTTAAAGTTTCACCCACGAAAACACCTGGAAAAATTTCTGACTTATTTATGACAGTGTCACCATTAATGGAGTTTACTACAACTGATTCAATCGTTTGTGAACGCTCTTTTATAGAAAATTGTTCAGCTAAGTATATTTGTGACGATTTTCTTTCTGGGACAAGTGGTAGTGAAATTACTTCTTGTCCGTTTTCACAAAATGTTAAGTTTTTATTAATTGTGTCGATGCTTGCTTACTGCTAAATATTAACTCTTGTATTTCATTAAGGGTTTTGGCCTTTATAAATTTTTCTCTGACAGCCAAACATAAGGCTTCTATTGTTTCAAAATCTTTGTTGTGCAAATATGAGTAGGCGTTCCCAAAAAGTCTTGTTTTTATACATTTCAGCAGGTCGACTACACCACCTGCTTCCAAGAGTTTATCTTTCGCAATCATACAGCCTTCAATGAATTTATTTTCTTCTGTTGTAAGCTCTGGGCACCATGTGTGATACATTTTTCAAAAGTTCCGTAAAAGACGTCATATTGTTGGTTGAATTTTCATCATTTATTCTGTCTGCAATTTGTATTTCTCTCGGCGATGGTGACCGCCCTTTCAAAATTTCCTATGCTAATGCTACCAATGTATCAAATTCTCCAATTAATGTGCCATCTATCCTTTCTGCCCTCTTCAAATCGTCGAAACTTTCTTTGTAGTGTGCTAATTCGCTTAATTTTTTAGATGTTGTCTCTGTTGTATAGCCTCTGCTCCCTGCCTTTTTTGCGTTTATTATGATGCTCCGAATTTTGGATATCAGATCAAGTGCCATTGCTTTCTGCTCTATACGAATATCCTTATTATAAATCTCCTCTGCCTGCTTGTCAATAATCGAAGAGCTGCCATCTGCGTGTTTTATTGTTATTTTAGGAACTCTGGAATCCTCCTTTGTCAATTCCGTGGATTCCATTTCCAATGGATTGATGGAGTGGGTGACCTAGTCTTGTATATAATGTCGAGTTCACGTTTTGCATTTCCTAATGCTATTTGTAATCTTTGTACGATGTCGTCTTGTACGTCTATTTGCTGTTGTTGTTTTAGTTGCTTCTTAAATTCATTCTCACTTAACCCCATTTGTCTCAATTTTTCAACCAACAATGCGTTTTCTTCTACTGCCTGCTCCAATAAACTATCCGTATACCTAATCTGTTCCCTTAATTTGCGACTTTTTTTTTCTAAAAGACACTTTGTGACCTCCAAATCTTCTATCCTTTTACTGAAATCTGCCGACTGGTTCTTACTCGGGTCTCCTATCAGTTGTAGTACATAACCAACTTCTTCTAATTTTGTTAGTTTCTGTTGTATTATATTGGCCTTAAGTCTTTCTGTAAGCTCCTTGCCTTGTTTCAAACTATTCAATTCTGTCCATGCGAGAACTTGTAGACTGTCAACTGAGTAGTTGTATTTATTGAGCTTACTTAGTAATTAGTCTGTCCTTGATTTCGGGTTGTCCATTTACACACCTAAAAATTTCAAAAGGATACTTGCCAGCACCAACAACATTCCCGCATAATAATGTAATGCCGCATTTAAAAACTCGCAAGGCACAGCGCATATACATTCATACCTAACTCATCAACAGTTGATATAATACTAGAGCAGCATCTATAATGTTGTGAGAAAACAAGTATGAATGATTAAAAATAAAAAATTTGCATTTCGTGACTACACCGAAGGTGTAGTACAAAATTGCAACAAATGTACAAGACGTGTTGTAGAGAAGACAACAAAGAGATGCTTTGAGTTGTGTATGAATTTCGTCCAACCAAATTAATATTGATTAGTTGATTAAATGGGTGATATTTACAATATACGCAAATCAACGTGTTGGATGCAAAGAATGCTGATGATGAATTTGGCGGTCCTGAAAATGCGACATTACATTCTGCCAGCGTCTAATTTTTCTTGTTATCTTTGGAAAACGTCCGCGTAAATTTGAAAAATAATTTTTCATAATAAATGTGAAATTGAAAAAATGAACCAAAGCCGAAAAAGTAATTTTTAATTGATTTATGAAGATCACTGGTTCAACCCCTGGCTGGGACTAAAATTAAAAAATAATTTAGAAACTCGCAGGCACAGCGCATATACATTCATACCGAACTCATCAACAGTTGATATGATACTGGAACAGCATCTATTATGTTGTGAGAAAACAAGTATGAATGATTGAAAATAAGACATTTGCATTTCGTAGCTATACCGAAGGTGTATTACAAAATTGCAACAAATGTACAAGACGTGTTGTAGAGAAGACAACAAAGAGATGCTTTGAGTTGTGTGTGAATTTCGTCCAACCAAATTAATATTGATTAGTTGGTTAAATGGGTGATATTTACAATATACGCAAATCAATGTGTTGGATGCAAAGAATGCTGATGATGGATTTGGCGATCCTGAAAATGCTGCATTACATTCTGCCAGCGTCTAATTTTTCTTGTTTTCTTTGGAAAACGTCCGCGTATATTTGAAAAATAAATTTTTTTAATAAAAGTTAAATTAAAAAAATGAACCAAAGCCAAAAAAAAATATGTTTTGAAATACGTTTTGCGGAGTTCTGTAAACAGTGTTAAAAATTTTCCATTTACAAACATTTAATGTGCTCTTTTAGTACTATTGTAACAGTAATAGCCAATTTTTTTCAAATCTCCTTGAAAGATGGCACTTGTAACTTTTGCGATGGAATCTAGTAATATTATTTATTTTTATTTATTTATTTATTTATTCGTCGGTTTCATGCACAACAAGACAAGTCTTATAGTTATGGTGCATGAATATGTATGTGTATATAATTACAAAAAAAAAAAAAAATAAGTTGAGGAATAATTAGGTACAGAATTATAAAAACACAAAATAAAGAAAATAAAAATACAAAAATTAAAATAAAAATAAAAATAAAAAATACATAAAAAATACTCGTAAGAATACAATTACAATGAGAATAAAAATGAAACAATATAAAATTAAAATTAACGTATTTTTAACCGCTATTAAAAAATTTAAGCCAACATTCTCCTGAATGGAACTGAGGGGGCAACTAGAATATAATTGTACATCATCTGCATACATGTGGATCAAGCAGTGCGACGGTTGCAGATATAAATCGTTAGCATATAATGAGAAGAGTAGTGGTCCAAGAGGAGATCCCTGAGGTACTCCCCTTTTGAGTGGCAGCGGCTTAGAATATATACCATTGAGAAAAACTGATTGGGTCCGATCCATTAAATACGATGATAGAAGTTTTGTGGAAGTGTACCAGAATTTATAAAAATGTTTGAGCTTGTTGCACAGTATAGTGTGGTTGACAGTGTCGAAAGCTTTGGAGTGATCCAGAAGAATAAGAAAATTGATCTTTCCAGCATCAAGCTCGCGGCGTAGGTTTTCAGTGACATCAATGAGTGAGGTGATGCAGCTATGATTAGGGCGAAAACCAGATTGCTTTTCGAACATCAAGTTATTTTCATATATAAATTTGCTGATCTGTGTCTGCAAAAGTTTTTCAAATACTTTTGAAAGATAACACAGAATGGCAATGGGTCGATAATTATTATCAGATTTGGGGACTGGAATAATTTTCGTATGTTTCCACTTTAAAGGAAATTGGCAGGTGGTAATAATGGTGTTAAAAAAGTATTTGATGTATGGCAGCAAGATGGGTAGAATGGTTTTTACAAAGTTTGGATGAATATTATCATATCCGACAGCATTGGATTTCACAGCTCTAAAAGCAATAAGTACATCAGTTTGAGTAACACAGGAGAGATTAAACGTTCCTGGCGTTACCGTAGAATTTTTGTAGGCTAGAGGTATACTGCTCTTTATTGGGGAGATTATGCTTTTTTCTGGCAATGCAGGTACGTTAGTGTATAGTTCGTTTAACTCGTCTAGATTATTAGATGAGCAGTTGCCCGTTCGAGTATTTCCAATACCAATTTCGCGTATGGCTTTCCATGTTTTTTTAGACCCTATTGCTGAGCTAAATCTATTACTGTAGTATCTGCATTTTGCGGATTTTATTAAGTTATTCACTTTATTTCTAGCTGCACGAAAAGCAACATGCAACTCTAGTATCTTAAAACGTTTCCACCTTGAGTATGCTAAATCTCTTTTATTGATGGCTTTTTTGATATGGGTTGAGAACTATGGTTTGCTCCTTGCCATGCCACCTTTCCTAACAATAGGAACGGTCTCGTCATAAAGTTAAGAATATTCTTATCAATAAATGCCCATTGTTCATCTGCAGAACTCATATAGTATACATTTTCCCAATCTATCTGCAAACATTTATCAAATAGTACATTATAATTTAAATTGCGGAAATCTCTATAGTTATACGATAGATCTTCGCGATGTAGTAAAAAGTTGTAAGACATAAATATTAGATCATGTCTCGAGAAGCAAGGGGCTGATATTTGGTCATATAGCAAAACTTTTGAAGGATCACACAGGAAAAAGTTATCAAGCAGCATGCTGCTATTAGCTGTAAAATGAGTAGGTGAGGTTAAATTGATTGGTGTGAGACCCAGAGTTCCCATATCATCTACTAAACGTGGTTCTTTGAGTAGATTGGAGTTGAAATCACCACTAATAATTATGTTATTATAAGGCATCGTTAAGTTTTCCAGCAGAGAAGTAAATTTAGTAGTTGCAACGTGGCGACTGGGTCTATAGACGCAACCTACAAGTAATCTATCATCATGGAAAGAGTAGATTTCCAACAAAATGAATTCAATTTCATCTGCGTCATCATTTCTGGCAATTACTTTACAATGCAAACTGTTTTTAACGTAGAGAGCAACTCCGCCTCCGTTCCTAGAAATCCTGTCAGATCTGAACACCTTGTACCCGCCAAGGCCAATAAGTTTGTTTGGAGTGGAAGCGTGAAACCAAGTTTCAGACACACACACAATATCAACAAAAGAGTTCTCGAAAATTAATCCAAATTCATCTAACTTGTTCGTTAGACTTTGTGTATTTATATGGCATATTTGTTAACCTTTCTTTTGTTTAGCTAGGATTCTAACAATGTTAAAAGTTACGTCTTGGGAATTTCCACTAGATAAATAATCATCCATTAGTATTAAAGATGAAGTTGTGATATAAACAGACAACGTGTACGCATTTAAAGCAAAAAGTGTTTTGATTTTGGAGATAAAAATTTTAAAATGAAATATTAGCGACTTGACAATTAAATCTAATAATATGATGTTATAAATGTATACATATGAAGAATTTAACATTTGAACATAGAAAAAAGCATAGGTATGTATAACAAACACATCAACTAACGCTACCATCCACCATGACGCGTTGAGCACAGTCATTTCCATAGCTGCGAAATAAGTTTTTAAGTCCATCTATGTGTTCGATGCAGGTGGGCCTATCGGAAGAAAGACGTTTGACATACACCAAGCCTAAGAAAATGCAGATTGTAAAACATTTTGTTTTTTTAAGCGGAATGCTTCACGAAGTATTTTAAAATTATCATTGGTGAGATTTTTATGAACGTAGAGGAATGCATTTTGGTTAGCAGACGTTGGAATAAACCCGAGAATTGTCAGTTTAAGGTTTGATTTCTTCTCCTTTTTATATCCATTCAATGATTTTAAGAAGAAATTTTTGTCATAAGGTGTGGTTAATTTTACAATTATGGCCACATCCGCATCATTACGTTTTTGGTTATTTTGAAGCCGAAAAATGGCTTGTAAAGGCGGTTTTTGTATATTTATCTCCTTACAGATGGAATCAAAAATATATGTACATTTGCACTATATTGTACCTATCACATTTGCAAAATCAAAATATTTAATGAAATTTTTGTTACCCACTAGAGTTGGTAGTGGCAAATATATCATAAAACAATAAGATCATAAAGAATTGTGAATCCAGAATAATGAAATAATTAAAAAGGAAGTCTTAAATAAAATACGTGAATGCACATGTTTATTATGACATTCTTAATAATGTTAGTTTTATTATCACATAGGTAAGGAAATGTAAGCTAATTCCTTGTTACGGCCGCAGGGACCAGTGAGGTTTCCAACTAGCTTTCCCGGTGAACAATTCCCAGAGGGTTCCAACCCTTCTCACTGGGTACGCAGCACATAAAAAAACGATTTCTAAACAACACCACATACCACAAAGACGAACACACAAGCAGATATACTCCAGCAGATGTTATGCCTTCGTTGCAAATTACTCCTCCAATGCTTCTATTTTGCGATCCCAAAAGCCTCTCTCAACCCACTCTGCTTCTAACTTACCTCCATGCTAATTCCTGTAATAAATTAATCCCAATACATTATATTTTCTTTTTTACTTCATATGATTTCATACATATTTATTTATATAAACTAAACCAAAATTAATATCTAATACAAAACTCTTAATCGAATTCATTTGTATTTGAAAAAAAAAAAAGATTTTCCTCAACAAAAAAAAAAAAAATAAAATTGATATATAAATAATATAAATAAAAATTGATAAATAAAAGTGAATGTAAATAATACTGCAAATACAAATAAATAAAATAATTATTGCCTATCTTTTTTCTAATTTTCCTGTACAGCCAAACAAAAACTGAGTCTTAATTTTTTTCAAATTAATTGGTTCTATTTCTTTTTAATTTCAGAGTACTTAACAACAGACTGAACTACACCTACCCCTAAGGAGCTCCCTAAGACTAGCTGGTATCAATTCCAATTATTATATTAAAAAAAACTATTGTAATAAAATATTATTTTTATTAATAAAATGCTTAAACAGTTTTTGTTTCCTGTTCTTTTTATCTAACCGGAATTCCAACAAGAATTTAAAAAATCTATTACTGCCCTCTAGCGGACTGTAAAAAAATTATAATCAAAATAAAAATTAATGCTTTTAGGCGTTAATCGTAAAGTACTGACTAAAGCGAATAATCATATACATAACAAACAAACCACATATTTAATATAACTAATCACAATATAAATAAACAAATAAAATAAAGATATATAAATAAATAACAGATATAAATAAATAAAAAAAGTATAAAAATAAATATATCAAGACCGAAGCTACGTTTCCGATTTTTTTTTTTAATGGAAAATATCCTTTTTTCTTAAGTTTGTAGTTAATCAATGTTTTTATGTTTTATAATTTTTTTTAATGCAGTTTCTGTGAACTAAATCACAATCTTTTCACAAATCTTTCAACTCCTTATTAATTTTTCGGATTTTCCATATTTTCTCAATCTTCAAATTTTCTTTATAACCATGGTGCTGTGGCTCAACTGCCCGTTTTAATTTGCATTCGCATGCACCAATACATGGATAAAATAATTTGAGCTTAGAATAATAAAAATTTTACCTGGCTGTTATCCTGTGCAGAAAGTCTTTACCTTTTTTTTGGATAATTTGGTAAGTATTTCAGGCACAACTTCTGTTCCAGATCTTTGACTCTCCAGCACACCATTCACCAGCCAGCTATTAATTTCCACAAAAAAAAAACAACACAAAAAGGATATTTCTTACTAAAAAAATTTTACATGCAATAAAATAATAAATTTTTCTTCCTTACGTTTTATATTTTTTTTGCTCCTCTTGACTAATATTTTTAGATCCTATTGCACCAGGCAGTTTAGTTCTTCCTTAACTATCTTAGTTGAAAAATCTACCACACAAATAAATATTAAACAAACTATAAATACTAAAACTTTTGCTTTATTCAAAATTCACTTTTTCACCTTATAGTTTTCCTTTTTTTATTGCACTTTTCCCTATTCTGGTTAACTGATACTTTACATGACCACTTCTTTCAAATGACTTTTTACTATTAAATTTTAATCTCAACTTTCGTGGTGAATTTTTTATAAATTTTCCAAAATTTTTAGCCCACACTTCGCGCCTTGTAAGCCATCTTTTTGTTTTAAAGTTCTAGACATTTCTATGCTCCCGCGAAAAAAATCCATCTTTAATTGTCTGTATTATGGTTTGGCTTTTGTTTTTTTTATTATTTGAAATTTACCTATATTTTTCATTAGTTATTACTTATTTATTTTATTTTTCTGTGCGCCATTCCATACTAACATCTGACCACGCTTTCTTTTGCTGTTAAAGCTTTTCCTATTATTGGGATCTCATGCAATACAGCAAGGCTTGTAAGTCCATTCATATCGCCATTTTTTTAAATATTCAAATTAACATATTTTCTCACAGCGTTTCAAACCGTCTTCAATGAAATTTACAACTGTGGGTTTCATGTTGCCGCATTGCCTCCTTCTATACATCACGTATAATACGCAGTGCTGGCAACATTATCGTGTGAAAATAAAAAACAATACACACACACATGACTACTACAAAAAAGAAGAGGAACAGCAAACACACAACATGGTAGGTATGGGATCAATATGTTAAATAAATATTAATAAATTTAATATTCTTATTTTTTCAGAGAAAAACCTTTAAAAAAAACAAAACACTGGTCGAAGGACACATTAAAATAAACTAGATAACAAACCTATTTAAAAAGCAAAAAAAAAACATACAAACAAGCAACAACAGAATTCTTGCCGGATTGTTCTTCTTGTATATGGACAACAACAAAATAAATTACAAAACAATCAGACATAAATCAAATAGCATCATCATATTTAAGAAGAAAACATACTTAAATAAATACATTCCATAATTCAGTGGCTAAATTTAATAAGGGGAAAATAAAAGAAACTACCACGAAAAAAAAAACAAAAACAAAGAAAACAACAGTACCGTGGGTACAAATAATAAACATACACAGGAAATATATTTTGTTTTATTGAATTTGTTTATTTTCAAAAGTTTCGGCCCGCAACAAATTCCGAATCATGCAAGTGTACGTGGTAGGATTCGGTGTGCGGAATTTATTCCTGTGAGATTTTACGGCCCAACGTGGGGAACTCTCACACCCTGAGATGTCTCATTCTCTACCACACTCTAGCCGGGCCCTTAAGCATCGATTATGATCATATTGTGATTCCAGTCTTCTCCCCTTGCTGCATTTTATTTCAGAGTCGGAAACCTAATTCTCATCGCTCTAGAGCATAAGCCAACTACTTAACTTTTCTCCGGTAAGAAAAATCATAGTGGCTACCCATTTTAAAAGATCTTATATAGAATATTCTTGTAATTGGTTCTTAATTAAACAATTTAGCACATAAAGTGCAAAATATCAAAATCGATAGCCCCCAAAAGATTAGTTTTGAGGCATACTTTCTATGTTTTTTCATTCTTATATTGAATGGTATCCTTCTAACTGAATTCGTCGTATATTTTCAGATCCTTTAAATATTAAAATTCTTTATAAACAAAAAACGTAGAGAACGAAATCATTTCCACCTGGAATACTATCCACAACGCAGACTACATGAATCGGTTTATCACGGAAAGTACATTTAATTTATCTTTAACATAAGAGTTTACTTTGTGTTTATTTTCTTTTTCTTTCCAGCCTTTTTGTTTATTGCCATCATTGGACAATCAATTAAACATTCTTTCTGTCAATTGCACATTTAGCTACAATCAACGCAAAATAGCATCAGCAAGAAAATAAAGAAAAAGGACAACACAGTAAACAAATATATTGCAGCGAAATCACAGATTTGACTAGAAACTAATATTGCACTGAGGGAAAAAAAGGTAGGAAAGTTTTAATAAATACTAACTCCTAAACTTAAATCTATCAGGTACTAAAATATCACAGATTTCAAAGTAAAATTGTTACGTCTAGAAAAATATTAGGACAACACAAGAAACAATAAGATGTATAATTAAAAAAAATAATTATCTTACATCCTAATATTGCACTTTGAATTTTGAGTTAAACTCAATGTTCAAACATCTAGACTAACAATTAAACGTTAATATCCTTAACGTGATATATGCCTATTAGTTTTCCATCTAAAGTCTCCAGCTCGTACAGGTTATTACCTACAGGTCAAGCTACTCTACACTTTAAAAATTTCCGGCAAAATTTCGAATTTAAGTTTTTTCCAAAATTACTCTGTACCATATTACGACGGTACACTTCTTGTCCGGGCACAAATTTTACTTTTCGGGCTCGTTTATTGTACCTTTCGGCACTTTTTTCGTAAGCTTTGTCCATGTTTTCTTTTACCTTATTTTTAATGAGTTCCAATTTTTCATTGGGCTCTGCTATCATACGATGATCAGATATTGATTGCAACTTCCGGCCCAACTTATAATCGGCTCCACTTAAGTACATATGATAGCCGAATAATGCGAAGAATGGCGTAAATCCAATCGCACTATGGAACGAGTTTCGTAGGGCGCAATCAATCTCTGAGAGATAGAGGTCCCAGTCTCTATGATCGTCTTTTAGATATGCGCTTATTGCTGATAAAATGCTCTGGTTTACTCGTTCTGATGCATTGCTGCTCGGCTGATAAACTGGCGTTTTAATATGTTTTATTTTATAGGTGTCGATTAAATCTTTAAAGCTTTTACAAATAAATTGTGCGCCGTTATCCGTATGGATAACTTCCGGTACACCAAATTTATGAAAAATTTCATGGATTAGAAATTTAACTACGTTTGTTGCGGTTGCTTCTTCATCGCCTTAAGAAAAGTATACTTCGTAAAATGATCGAGCACAATAAAAACATAAGAATTACCACTTTTGGACCTTGGATATTTTCCTAAAAAGTCTATGTATAGCTTTTGGAACGGCCGGTCTGTAACAACTTGGTTACCAATCTCTGGACATAGATTTTGATTGGATGGCTTAATTTCTTTGCACGTTTGGCAATTTCTGACATATGCTTTTACTTGTGTAGTTAATTTTGGTCAATAAAAGAACCGCTTTATCTGCTCTAAAGTTTTCGCAACTCCACCATGCGCTGCTGTCAAACTTTCATGCGCTTTTTCAATCAAAGCCTGGGTAATGTTTGGTGGAATCCACATTTTCCATGGACTTTCGTTTTCTTCACCACGATCAAAGTTTACTTTCTTGAAAATTATTCCATCTTCAATTTTTACATCTGGTAGTCTCTCTTTATTTTCCCCTATGTGTTTTATTAGCTCCAGATATTTATCACTTCGAAATTCCGTTGTTTTAAAATCAAAAAAGTTTTCTACATTTAACTTATCGATGTTTACATCATTCTGCAATCGAGAAAGTGTATCAGCTACGATATTTTCTGAACCTTTTCTATGCTAAATGTCAAAATCGAAAGCTTGTAACTGGAGTGACCATCGAGCCAATCTGCCTGTCAGATCTCTTAAAGACATTAGCCACTTAAGGCTGGCATGGTCTATGACGATCGTAAATGGAATCATTTCGATGTATGGTCGAAACTTTTTTACAGCCATTACAGCTGCTAATCACTCTTTCTCCGTTACACTATAATTTTTTTGACACGAATTTAGTTTCTGACTATAAAACGCTATGGGATGTTCCTGGTTCTGGTCGTCTAGCTGGTACAACACTGCTCCGATTCCATAGTCACAGGCGTCACATTGGATCCAACATTTTTTTGAAAAATAAGGGTGCTTTAGAACTGGAGTTGAAGTTAAAGCTTTTTTTAAATTTTTAAATGCTTCGATTGCTTCCGGGGTTAAATAAAATTTGTTCGATTTTTTTAGACAATCAGTTAGCGGAGCGGATATGGCAGCAAAGTCCTTGATACACCGTCGGTACTAGCCCGCCGTTCCTAAAAAGCTACGCACTTCACGAGAAGTTCTTGGCAAGCGGATTTCTTTAATTACTCGTACCTTATCTGGGTCTGTCTTGAGACTTCCTCCACCTATGATGAACCCAAGATATTTTAATTCTTGAAAACAGAATTGGGATTTCTTGAGACCAATTTTTAGGTTAGCTCTTTTTAAACAATAAGCTACTTCCTCCAAGATTTTTAGATGCTTTTCAAAACTGTCTGAGATTACAAAAAGATCGTCAAGATAAATGAACACATTAGCCTTAAGTTTTTGCGGTATAACCTTGTCCATAAGCCTGTAAAGTCTCTGAGCCGCATTACAAAGGCCGAAAGGAATTACCCGAAACTGGTAGAGTGGCCGACCTGCTACGGTAAACGCTGTATAGGGCCTACTTTCTTCTTCTAATTCAATTTGCCAGAAAGCGTACTTCAAATCAACGCTACTTATATAATAAGTTTCGTCGATTCTACTTAAAATGCCATCAATATTCTGAAAGTGATATGCATCCTTCACGGTGATTTTATTCAGTTTCCTAGCATCGAGGCAGAAACGATTCTTGCCTGGTTTCCTCACTACCGTTGTTCTATTCGCCCATTGGCTCTCGCTTTCTTCTATAACCTTAAGTTCTAACATTGTGTCTATTTCTCTATATTTTATTTCTTGTACCGGAGGTGATAAAGGGTAATGACGGTCCTTAAAAGGCAGCGCTCCTTCAATTAATTTAATAGTATGTTTTTCCAGCGACGTACATCCTAATCCTACCTTTTCAAATGATGGAAATTTATCTACAACTTTTTGTAATTTTGCTTGTTGTTCGTTGTTTAATATATGGGGACAAGTTTAATGATCTTTAACCATAAAATGTTCCTGTATCTTTCAACATTTAATTCTTCTGACTTAAAAATCTCGGGAGCTAGCTGAAAAAATTTCCAGAAATCGACCCCTAAATATGCCTCTTGCTCCAAATGTGGGCAGAGATAAATTGTTATTCGTTCTTTTAATGTTATTCGCTCTTTTCTACCCTTAAATGTAATTTCTAAATTTACTTTGCCTAATAATCTATGCTTCCTTCCAGATTCCGTGGTAACTACAGAAAATATAGTCTTAAATTCAATTCCTAATCTTTCAATCAACTCTCATCAACTTTTTCCAAGTATACTGATTGAGGCTCCTGTATCCAATAATCCTACAATGCTATCATTTCCTATACCAATTTGTACAAATGCACGGGGGTCACTACCTTTATCCACTTTTCTTATTGCCTCAATCACTTGCCTACGAATTCTTCTTTTTTCCTTAAATTTTTTTTCTTAATTTCAATATTCGCTTTGAAATCGGTTTTACAACGCTTACTTCTTCATTAAAAATCCTTTCTCGAAATTTTTCATTATTTTGTTGACGTTCTTCCAAGGTATTCATTTGGGGTATGTATTTATTAAAATCATTTACTATTTTTATTAAATTAATTTTGCTTTTTTGCTCTAGGGCCGAATGACTGGCGGGTTTTCCTTGGAACGATGGCTTCCCGCTGTATCCACGCTCCTGGGAAAATCTTTTGTTTTAAAGATTGAACAATTTGGAGATTCTACATCTGGTTTTCCACATCTGTAGCAAAACAATGCTCTTTGCGACGAGGGACAATCCATATATACGTGACCAACTTCTCGACAATTCCAGCATATAAGGTTGATTTTAGCTGCCTGATTTTTGTTTGTATTAATTTGAATTTCTGCAACATCTTAAAATTTTTCTGGTGAGTCTCTAATGTCTGTTTTTTTTTCATATATCTCTTTGACCTGTCTAGTGTAGCGATTTACCGGAACAGAGAGAGGCTGTGCTCTGTGCTCTTTACGGCAAAATATCTTTTCAACTTCGACACACTCTTGTCTGAGCTCATCAACGGTGTTCACCGAAATTGCATAAACTTTGCTCCTTACATCTTCTCTCAAGTTCTTTTTGATCATTTTGATCATTTCCTTTTCTGGTATTAAAATATTTAATTTGAAAAATCTAACACACAAATAAATATTAAACAAACTATAAATACTAAAACTTTTCCTTTATTCAAAATTCACTTTTTCACCTTATAGTTTTCCTTTTTTTATTGCACTTTTCACTATTCTGGTTAACTGATACTTTACATGACCACTTCTTTCGACTGACTTTTTACTATTAAATTTTAATTTCAAATTCCCTCTTTTACTTCTTAGAGATTTTCTCAACTTTCGTGGTGAATTTTTTATAAATTTTCCAAAATTTCCAGCCCACACTTCGCGCCTTGTGAGCCATCTTTTTGTTTCAAAGTTCTAGACATTTCTATGCTCCCGCGAAAAAAATCCATCTTTAATTGTCTGTATTATGGTTTGGCTTTTGTTTTTTTTTTATTATTTGAAATTTACCTATATTTTTCATTAGTTATTACTTATTGATTTTATTTTTCTGTCCGCCATTCTATACTAACATCTGACCACGCTTTCTTTTGCTGTTAAAGCTTTTCCTATTATTGGGATCTCATGCAATACAGCAAGGCTTGTAAGTCCATTCATATCGCCATTTTTTTAAATATTCAAATTAACATATTTTCTCACAGCGTTTCAAACCGTCTTCAATGAAATTTACATCTGTGGGTTTCTTGTTGCCGCATTTCCTCCTTCTATACATCACGTATACTACGCAGTGCTGGCAACAGTACCGTGTGTAAAATAAAAAAAATACACACACACATGACTACTACAAAAAAAAAAAGAGGAACAGCAAACACACAACATGGTACGTATGGGAAAAACCTTTAAAAAACAAAAACTAAGCACTGGTCGAAGGAAACAATAAAATAAACTAGATAACAAACCTATTTAAAAAGCAAAAAAAAAAAAAATTGTGAAAACGCCAATAAAACAGCTGCACTTTACAGTGAAAAATAATCTTGGAGATATATGCCTTCAATGGTTCATAACATTTTGTATATTGGGGAACAAATCATTCAACATAATTTGCTACCAATAGGAGATCTGTGAGAATAAGCGCAAGAAAAAAAGGAACAAAGAGTACAGATTCTTTCGCGAAAGCATCACAAGAAAAATGTCTAAATGAAGACCTTATCATCATTTTGCTGTGTACTTCACATCCATATATGTCCAATATTCGACAAAAATTGAAAACAACTCCAGTCGAATTAGAAGAGAAGACTAAACAACTATTAGAAGATGAAAATCAATGCTATTTAGGGCGTCTTTGATTTGAAAGTATACGTATTTATAAAGCATTTTTAAAGCATTTTGTCATTTATTATGAAAAAAGTTTTAACTTTTAAAAAATTTAAAATTTTTTATTTCAAAAGGATGTTTAAAAAAACAACCTTCGGCTCTTGTTGCTTTTAAACTTAAAACTATTACAGGGGCCAAAATTGGCGTTTCCTGACAATATTTGGTTTACAGAACTATTAATAATTATAATTTTTAACAATAAGAATAGGACATATATATGAAAAAAAATTTTTTAGTGTTTTAACACTTGTCTTTTATAGTTAACCTCAAATAATAATGGTAACGAATATTAAACTGTTCGTAGCTTCTTTTTTTGTCGGTCGACTTTTCTGCTTTTTATCAAAAATTAAAGTCTAAAGTCCCAGCTACCAAACTATAATGTATTGAAAGCAAAACACATGCTTTCTGTTTAAGTTGCTTTATTAAAGTAATTCATTTTTCACTTATTAACTAACAGATGCATTTGATGATGATATACATATAAGACATATATGTAAGTATATATACGTATATACAGTACTGTTCGAAGCTTAAGCAACCTTTCCCCAGTAAATACTCATGGTCGTATAAGTTCTCTTTAAATAGCTTAATGAAAAATTTTTCTTTTATTTATTATTATACCTAAATAGTTTATTTTTATGATCTGGCATTTCTACATTTATATTTCGAATATAGTATACATAACTTTTTTAACGAAATTCATAACTTGTTAACTAAATATTAAGTCTTCGCCATTTTATATTAAAATTTACTGAAAGTTGGTTAAAACGTTGTACTTCAAAGCAAATTTATTTTATATCTCCCAGTGGTTTTCATACCAATTAGTATGTTGTAAAATTATAAATTATATGTATTAATTAATTATTAATTATATGTATTTTTATATAGGAATATTAATATAAATACATTTGCCTAATAAATCAAGTACTTTATTAAGTTGGTGTATTTTATTCAAAATCCCGTGGAAATCGCTGGCTTGGCAATTGCCTTCTTAACAAAATTAAAATTCTAATTGGTGGCGGTTTACTCAACCTTAGTCACCTTAAGAATAGTCATCAAAACCAATCTCGCAGTAAGTAAAAATGAATAAAACAATCACAGAGGGTCAACAGCAAAAAGATAACAGTAGCTCTCAAAGTCCCAACGCGACCAAAGGTAGTGAAGCTTCAATACAGTCTTCGAGCGTTATAGAAAGTTCCCCTGCTCAAAGTGTCATAAGTTGCCGTTGTATTCGATCTCAACAGTCTCAAGCGCGCAGCATTCAGCTACGGCTTAAAAGACTAGAAGAAGAACGAGCATTTAATTTAGAGCAAGCTAAGCTGAATAGGGAGTACCTTAATCAAAAATATCAACTCTCCAAAGAAGCTAACGAAGAATTAAATGATATTTCATCTATAAAGGCCAATTCAGTTCAGAATTGGGTAAATCAAACTGCGTTCCAAAAAGAAACAGCAGAAAATTGTGTGGAAAATTCAGCAGACACAAATGGTGATGTCACAACTGCCTCGATACTTAGTCAAGCAGCATACCTAACTAATGACATTGGTGGCAACTCAACTGCCAAGCCTGCAGAACAAAAATCTAAAAATATCATATGCAACGATTCAAACACAATGCTCGAAAATGCAAATGTATGCGGTGGCCCGGCCGTACGCGATACTACAGTATTTTCTAGAGCCATCGCACCAACTTGTGCACCGGCGACCACCACTAATAGTGGCTATCAGAGACAAATACAACCTCTACATACAAATGTTGCATTCCAGCAACCACCTGCTGTTACGTTTTCCAACCTATCTACTTCTGTTTCTTTTAATAATTCAATACCACATCAAAATTTAACCCCATTTCCCGAGTGTTCATTAATTCAAAGTCCTTTATGTGATAATGTACCTACTTCGTTCACAACGCCAATGCGTACTAACATTCCAATATTAACAACAAACTCAAAACTACCACTAAGTAGCCTTAGCGCGCGGCAGTGTGTTCCTAAAGAATTGCCAATATTCGCTGGTAATCCTGAAGATTGGCCCGTATTTATTTCCACATTTGAATGGTCTACCACTACTTGTCGCCTCACGGATACCTAAAACCTAATCCGTCTCCAAAATGCATTAAAAGGCGATGCTCTTCATAGCGTGCGGCATATGCTTGTACATCCTGCTAACGTCCCAAGTGTAATCGATGTTCTACGCATGTTGTATGGTCAACCAGAAAAGATATTAAATTCACTAAAAAATAGGATCAATTTATCACCGAAAATAGACGATAATAATTTACAGTCTCTTACAACATTTGCTATAAACGTCCATAGTTTAATAGCCACTATCAACGCTGCTACTCTACCAGATTAAATTAATAACTCTTTTTTACTTCAGCAATTAGTAGAAAAACTTCCAGCTTTGTACAAAATGCAGTGGGAAACTCTTAAAATGCAGCTCATAAGACAAAATAAAAAACCAAATTTATCTGTTTTTGACAACTGGTTATTTAACATTGGATTAACAGCAAGCACAATATCAGTTGAATCTATCACGAACAAACAATGTTAATAGTGGCAAATTCAGCATTAATAAAGCAACAACAAATAAAAAAGGTTTTTGTTATTCTCATAGCTTTGATCGTAAATGTATTATTTGCAACAAAAACTGCAAAGCGGTGAGCGATTGTACAAAATATCAATCGTTAGACCGTGGTGAAAAGTGGAAAGTCATAAGAATAAATAAATTATGCAAATATTGTTTGAGTTTACATAGTGGTGAGTGTAAAAGAAAAAAGAAGTGCGGTAAAGAGAATTGCGAATATCATCACCATCCTTCATTACACCGCTATTCATGTAATGAAAATATGAATACTTCTAAAAAAGAAGAAGAAGTTAATCGTCTATAAGCCTAATGGACGAAGCAATTTCAAATGAACTTGAAATAAATGGAGTTCCTCACCCGCTGTGCCTAAGATGGACAGGAAATATGCAAAGAAGTGAGACGACTTCAAAGAAAATGGTAATTAAAATACCAGGAGAAAACAATAACCGTGTAAATTTAAACGTTAGTACGGTTGAGTCATTAAATTTGCCAACACAAACAATGAACTATGAAATTATGTCTCAACGTTACAACCACTTGAGAAATTTACCAATAAAAAGTTACTTCGATGCAGTACCGAGACTTCTCATTGGATTAAACCATTTTAATTTGGGTATTTGAACCAAGACCCGTAAGGGTGCTCAACATGAACCTGTTGCAGTTCTTACGAAGCTAGGGTGGATAATTTATGGCGCAATGGCTGGAAACTCAAGTAAGCATTTTAATTTCCATATTTGTAGTTGCTCATCTGAAAACGATGAAAAATTAGATAAACTAGTTAGGAATTTTTATTCTCTGAAAAGCGTTGGTATTTGTGCAAAGAACCCCCTTGTGTCTGAAAATGAAATACGTTCATTAAATTTACTAAATAGTTTTACAAGATTAAAACCAAATTATCATTATGAAGTTCCATTATTATGAAAGTTTGATAACTTTAAATTACCAGAGAGTTATAATATGGCTCTAAGACGTCTTACCTGCCTAGAAAATAAATTAAATCAAAATAAAGATTTATATAACATCTTTAAAGAAACAATTGCAAAATATCTTTCGAAAGGATATATTCGAAAATTGAGTGAAACTGAAATTAATCACGCGAAAATTTGGTATCTACCTATTTTTACAGTCTTTAATAAAAACAAACCAGGTAAATCTCGTGTAGTTTGGGATGCTGCAGCAAAATCTAGTGGGTTATCTTCTAATTCATTCTTGTTAAAAGGTCCCGATGTGCTGGCCTCCTTGCCATCAATTTTATTACAATTCCGCCAATATTCCATGGCAGTGTGTGGTGATATCGAGGAGATGTTTCACCAAATACATATACGGCCAGAAGATCGTGATGTTCAGAGATTTCTCTGGCGTGATTGTGATCAAGGCAGATCACCCGATGTTTATGTAATGGACGTAATGGTATTTGGAATTACTTGTGCTCCAGCAATATCCCAATATGTTAAAAACATAAATGCTGATAAATTTAAAAACAAATTTCATTTAGCCAACAAAGTCATAAAACACAATTATTATGTGGATGATATGTTAGTATCTGTCAATACACCAGGAGATGCAATTAAACTGATTTCAGACGTAGCAAACGTATATCACCAAGTTGGATTTAATATAAGAAACTGGGTATCGAGCCACGAAATCCTCAGAAAAGCCTTTTCAACACTGGATTTAAATAATCTTAAATGTATTAATTTTAAAAATGAGACACAAGTAGAAAAGATTTTAGGAGTTTTCTGGGAAATTGCGCCGTGGCTTCTCGAAAGCACTTTATCTACATTAAAAAGAACGCTCACAAAATGTGAAGTTCTCAGACTTGTCATGTCTATATACGACCCCCTTGGTCTGATTGGAAATGTAATTATGTACGTCAAAATACTAATGCAAGAAATGTGGCGAACTAAAATTGACTGGGATGAACCGATTCCACCAGACTTAAAAAATAAATGGCTACACTGGCTCAAAGTTTTGCCAGATATTCAAAATATCATAATAAAAAGATGCTACTTGCAGTCGTTGCACAATTATGATAATTTTAATATACAGTTGCATATGTTTGTAGATGCCAGTAAAGACGGGTATGCGGCTGTATCATATCTAAGGTTACAAAGGGGTAATACTATTATATGCTCTTTGGTCAGTGCTAAGACTAGAGTAGCACCAATGAAACTAACATCGGTTCCAAGACTAAAGCTCATGGCAGCCCTTATAGGAGCCCGTCTAGCAAAATTTGTCGTAGAGAACCATGAATTAAAAATTAGTAAGAAATATTTTTGGTGTGACTAAAAACAGTTCTGAGTTGGATAAATTCAGACCACAGAAAATACCAGCAATTTGTAGCGTTCAGATTCACCGAAATTTTGGAACTATCTTATACCAAGGAATGGAAATTGGTACCTAGTAAACACAATGTGGCTGATGAGGCAACGAAATGGTCCAAAACTCTATCGATTTTAAGTTCCAGCCCTTGGTTTAATGGACCTGAATTTATCTTTCTGTCAGAAGAGCAGTGGCCTAATTCCGAATCAAATCTCGAATGTACTGAGGAAAAGCGTATACATCATATACACCAGGTGTCGAAATATGATCCAGTTTTCAATATATTTCGGTTTTCAAAATGGACTCGTCTTGTTAGAACGGCGTCATATGTTTTACGTTTTATTAACAACTGTCGTAGTAATAAAACATTTAGAGGGGAGATAACTCATGAAGAGTTAAACAAAGCTAAACGAGTGTTATATAGTCAAGCCCAATATGAAG
This sequence comes from Cistogaster globosa, assembly GCA_937654795.1. Classification (NCBI taxonomy): domain Eukaryota; kingdom Metazoa; phylum Arthropoda; class Insecta; order Diptera; family Tachinidae; genus Cistogaster; species Cistogaster globosa. The sequence goes on from OW569408.1 coordinate 10,599,131, forward strand.
AGTATTTAGCAGAAATTTCGGCACTTAAATCTAATACTCCTATTGCAAAATCTAGCGATATTTACTCTAAATCACCCTATTTAGAAAACGGTATTTTACGTGTTGATGGTAGAATTGATATGCCAGACGTTTCCACAGATCAAAAAAGGCCAGTTATACTACCTAGAAAAAGTTATATCACGAAACTTATATTCCTGTATTACAATGAGAAATTTTATCATATGAATCATAAAAATGTTATCAATGAATTAAGGCAAAAATATTCTGTTTCTAGATTACGTGCTACATATAAATCCACAATTCGATGTTGTCAAATGTGTAAAATTAATAAGGCTGTTCCTCATATTCCACAAATGGCGAAACTACCCCGGGCTCGTGTTGCTTCGTACTGTGCCCCCTTTACTTATACAGGTATAGATTTTTTTGGACCAATATTAGTGAAAGTAAACCGCCACACCGAAAAACGATATGGTTGTCTTTTTACGTGTTTGTCTATTAGAGCAGTTTACCTCGAAGTAGCACACTCTTTAACAATGAGTTCTTGCATATTAGCCATACGTAATTTTATGGGACGTAGAGGAATTCCCGCTGAGTTCTACAGCGATAATGCCACTAACTTTGTTGGAGCTGAAAGAGAATTAAAAGAAGCATTAGTCAACGTTGATCGAAATGAGTTAGTTAAAAAATTTACTACTGTTACTACGAAATTGGTTTTCAATCCTCCAGCACCACCCCACATGGGTGGTGCATGGGAGCGTTTAATCCGATCTGTAAAAACTATTTTATATAAAATTATGCCAAGTAGGCACCCTATTGATGAACTTCTTGTAAGCATGCTAATTGAGGTAGAGAATATTATTAATTCTAACCTCTGGCGTACGTTCCTCTCGAAGATACTAAAGATGCTGTAACTCCGAACCATTTTCTATTAGTAAGTTCTAGTGGGATCAAGCATTTGACTCTATGCAACGATAGTGGGACCGTGCTAAGACAAAACTGGTTAATTTCGCAACAATATGGAAACCTATTTTGGAAAAGGTGGCTGGCTGAATACTTGCCGTCGCTAACGTGTAGGTCGAAATGGCACGAAAAATTAAAGCCTTTGAGTCGGGGGGACTTAGTTATCATTGTTGACCCTTCTCTCCCAAGAAATGTTTGCCTGCGTGGTAAAGTGCTAGAAGCAAGATTGGCAGGTGACGGGCAAGTGCGAAGTGCAAAGATACTTACACAACGTGGCATAATGGAACGACCTGTAGCAAAATTAGCAGTTTTGGAAGTATTACCTAAAGAAAAAGAGTCTGACGTCGAAAAAAGTTTCTTGTCATACTGCGGGGGGAATGTTGAATCTACTCCCAAAACCTAAATAGTTTATTTTTATGATCTGGCATTTCTACATTCTACATTTATATTTCGAATATAGTATACATAACTTTTTTAGCGAAATTCATAACTTGTTAACTAAATATTAAGTCTTCGCCATTTTATATTAAAATTTACTGAAAGTTGGTTAAGACGTTGTACTTCAAAGCAAATATATTTTATATCTCCCAGTGGTTTTCATACCAATTGGTATGTTGTAAAATTATAAATTATAAACTATATGTATTAATTAATTATTAATTATATGTATTTTTATATAAGAATTTTAATAAAAATACATTTGCCTTATAAATCAAGTATTTTGTTAAGTTGGTGTATTTTATTCAAAATCCCGTGGAAATCGGTGGCTTGGCCAATTGCCTTCTCAACATACTAATAATAACAACAAAAAATACATTTTATGTCTTTGGAAGAAATTATAAAACAAAAACAAAATTAACTTAAAAATTCGCTGTTCCAAACCTAAACAACTTTTACATTGTTGCATTTGTTGCGAAACATTAACTAAAACAACAACAAACATTTTAAACAAAAATTTTAGACCCGTTATGATTGCTATTGAAAAAAATTATTTTGGTTGATTTTATGCATTTAAGTAGTACCTATCTTTAGAAGTGCGAACATGACGCGAACACGTTATGAATTAGCTTTGAGTATTAATAAATCAATAGTTTCCCGACTTATAAATAAGTATTAAGCTACTGGGAAAGTAGAAGAAGCCAATAGCGGTGGGCGACCTTGAAAAACTTCTGGGCAAACAGACTAGAAATTTGCCGTCTAGTTAAAAAAATCCATTTACTTAGTCGAAAAAGATAGTGAATGAGCCTGAACTTCAGATTAGTTGTTCCACAGTAAGAAAACGTTTATTGGAACAAAACTAAAGGAGCTTCATGCCATCTAAGAAGCCTATGCTGACTAAGAAGCATTTAAAGAAGAGGTTGTTTGATTGATTGCCACGTAGTCTCTGAATTTCTCAGCTTTTTGTTTGTTGTAGGTTGGATTTTGCTACAGCACATATGGATTGGACTATATCTAAATGGAGAACTGTTTTGTTTAGTGATGAATCTAAATTTAACTTACTAAATTCAGATGGAGTTTGCCACGTGAGAAGACCAAAAGGAAGGCGGCTATATCCCCGGTACTCAAAAGCCACAATAAAGCATGGGGGTGGAAATGTGATGGTTTGGACTTGTTTCTTGGCCAGGGGTGTTGGTCCCTTTGTAGAAATTCAAACAAAAATGGACCGTTTTGTTTACAGAGACATTTTAGCAACTCACATGCTTAACTATGCTGAGTGGGAAATGCCACTTCGATGGGTGTTTCAACATGACAATGACCCAAAACGCTCATCGACATTAGTCAAGGATTGGTTATCAGCTAATGGGGTTCAAGTTTTGGATTGGCCACCTCAATCGCCAGACTTAAATCCCATGGAGAACCTCTTTGGAATTTTAAAACGGAGAGTTGGCCCTCGACGCCTTAAAAATAAACAGGAGTTGATGAACTGTCTAAAATCAGAGTGGGAAGCTATACCAACATCTATTCTATCGAATCTTATTGAATCTATGCCCAAAAAATGCGCTGAGGTCGTAAGAAACATAGGATATCATACCAAATATTAATAGTTGCTTAGGTTTTGAACAGCGAATTTTTAAGTTAATTTTGTTTTTGTTTAATTATAACTTCCAAAGAAATGGAATTTAATTTTTGTTGTTATTTTTAGGTTATGGACACATTTTGTAGTAGTAAATAAAAAAATAATTTCTATAAATTTATTTAAAGAAAAGATATGAGTCTATTATTACTTAGTGGGAAAAAGTTGCTTAGGTTTCGAACAATACTGTATATGTATATATATATATATATATATATATATATATATATATATATATATATATATATATATATATATATATATATATATATATATATATATATATATATATAAATATATATATATATAAATATATATATATACATAATAGAAACTGTATTTATCACAATGTAATATTTGAAATGTAAATGCTTGTAAAACCGTTATTCTTGATACTATTGCATTGAAATTTCGTGACGAATAGTATTTCTGTGAAATTTATTGGAATCTTGAAAAAAATCAATATCGTAAAAATTCGACTTTTCTACATGTTACCAGCGATATATATTGTTGCGAAGATGCTTTATTTAGGTCATAAAAAGAAATAAAAATAATTGTCACCAAGAAAGTAAAACGAAATGACCTATTGCGTATGTTTACAACGCCAGAAGTTTCTACAAAAACTTCTTAATCATAAAACAAAAACAACTAACATAAAGCTATAAAAATAAACGCAACACAGAACTACACACACACACCAACATAACGATTAATAAAAATAGACAGCATGTATAAATAAATTTAAATTAATAATGGAAGGTTCTGGAACCAAATAACAATCATGTGTCTCAAATGATAAATGCGTAGTAGAGAAATATTCTACCAACAGATGGAGTAAAATTCTAGTATATTCAAGAGCCGTAACATTGGCTATATAAAAGCAACGGCCATACATGCTGAATTATTCTTAGTGAAAACGTCAACCAGTAAACATCTTGTGGTAAAACAGATAAAACAGTGGTGAAGTTGCCATCGCGTATTTTTTTTGTACTAATCGCGAATAAGTTAATAATCGTCTAATAAAAGTGTAATTTAATTAAACTAATAAATAAATTGTGTTTATTTATTTCGCAATAAAAGAACTCAGTAAAATAAACGTTTATTAATTTAAATAAACGTAACAATTGGTGTCAGAAGTGGGATTGCAAATAATAAATAAATCACGATGAAATTTGACGAGCTTAAAGTTGAGCAGCTAAAAATGGAGCTAAGTAAGTTGGATCTGCCGACAGCGGGCAATAAAGCGGAGTTGCAAAAGAGATTGATAGACGAATTCAAGCAGCGAGGTATTGATATTGGGACATACGAATTCGGAGAAAAAGAAAAACAAGAAGAGATTGAAGTATGTGCCCCAGCAACAATCAGCGCTATGGACTTGAATTCTATGTTTGCAGCTATGATGAAGAAAATAGAAGAAAATAATCAGAAGCAGGACAACCAAATAAAGAAAATGGAAGAAAATAACCAGAAGCTTCAAACAGCAATACTAGAAAGCTCTACTATAAACGGAGAACGGCTTTTAGCAGAAGTTAATGAGAAATTTCAAGAAATATCAGAAGCCTTCGGCAAAAGAGTGGACGTCGTGGAAATGAGAGTCAGCGAGTTTGATGAAAAATTGTCCGGTTTAGATAGAAAAGTGAACGATGAATTGCATAAATTAAAAGTGCAGATGGGCGATCTACAAATTCGAGAAGGACCAGTAAGAGTTATCTCTGAGCATGCTAGCAAGATAAATAGTCCGAGCTTTGACGGCAGCGCACCTTTTAATGTTTTTAAGTTCCAGTTCGAAACAGTGGCCAACAAGAATAGATGGGACAATGATGAAAAAGCTATAGAGCTTATTTTGGCCTTAAAGGGACCAGCAGCAGAGATACTCGAAAGCTTACCAGCCGGATGCAGAAATAATTATGAGAACATAATGGATGCCTTACAACGTAAGTACGGAGGTGAGCATAAAAGAGAGCTTTATAGAATGGAGTTACGAGGCAGGGTTCAAAAGGCAAACGAGACGGTTCAAGACTTCGCCATGGAAATTGAACGTTTGGTGCAGCTGACCTACCCAGGCGAACATCACCCGTTTCTCGACCAGTTTAAAATTGAAGCATTTGTGAATGGTATACGAGATCCAGATGTTAAATATGCGGTTTGTGCTACGCAAAAATCAACCTTTGCAGAAACTATCTCGTACGCGCTAGCACAGGAGACCGCAAAAGTCATCTCGAAGCCACAGGTGTACAAGGTGCGATGTCTTGAGACTGATGATTATAACCACGGCGACAAAAGAAGCGAGATAAAAGATATTGTCAAACAAATAATGGAGGAGGAAAGGGGTAAGTCTCGCGCCAAATGCTTCAACTGCGGAAAAGTTGGCCACTTCCAGCGCAACTGCAGATCCATACAGAAAAGATCAAGATCTGCTTCGCCAACGAGGGACAACAAGCTGGCGAATAACACCAAATCGCTCGAGTCATCGTTAAACTAAATCGAGCTAGCGCTAAGGGGCAAGTGCTAGCTCCCACAACCGATGGCCCCACAATCTCGATTTCAATTGTGCAGCAGAAGAATAGCAACCTAACTGCTTGTGGCCTTATAAACGGAAGAAAGCAAGTCCTCACCATAGACACAGGAGCGTCTCAGTCGATAATAAGGCCCGATTTAGTAAAAGGCGCTGTGGAACCGTTAAACAATGTACGACTGCGCACGGCTACTGGGGACTTTGCCACTGTCTATGGACGAGCCAGGGTAAGACTGACTATAGCAGACATCAGCGTTGACCATGTATTTGTTGTCGCCGATATAGTGGATGAAGTTATCATTGGTGCAGACATTATGATAGCCAACGGTATTAATCTGCACATGGGCGAGCAAATAATGATCTGGCGTAATGTGGAGATACCCCTGGATGTTGGTTATGAGAGCAGGACCGCAGTAAGGAAGCTATTTGCCGTTGAACGCCAGAAATTACCACCTTAGGCGGAAACTATAGTATGGGCACGTGTGGAGGCAGATTGTGTGGATAACCGGTTGTGGGTGGTAGAACCAACAGAAGTAAAAGAGGACATTTTAACAGCTAAAGCCCTTGTAAAAATCTGCGACGATGAAAGAGTTCTTATGAGAGTACTCAATCTGTCCAATAACGGAAAGACCATAAACAGAAATTTTGAGATAGGTCGATGTGAGCCAGCTGAAGCCATAATAAATTGTGCGGTGAATACAGTATGCCCCAAATTACAAGCCAGAGAAAGAGATTTACTAGCAAAACAGGTGCAAAAATGGGTGGCAGAACTAACACCTTCTGACAAAAACAAAGCAAAGCAGTTGTTGAGAAAACATGCCTCCGTCTTCGCCCTAAGTAATAAAAGCCAAGGTAGAACGGCAGTTGTGAAACATGAAATTAATACTGGCGAAGCGAGGCCTATAAAACAAGCACCGAGAAGTGTTCCCCTAGCAAAGCGAAACGAGGTCAAGGAACTTGTCAGCGAAATGGAGCGGAACGGAGTCATTGAGCCATCCTCGAGTCCGTGGAGTTCGCCAGTAGTTTTAGTAAAGAAGAAAGACGGCAGTACCAGGTTTTGCGTTGACTACAGGAAGCTCAATGACGTCACCAAGAAAGACAGTTATCCGTTGCCTAGAATTGACGATACCTTAGACACGTTGGCCAGAACAAAATGGTTCTCTACCTTGGACTAGCAGAGCGGCTATTGGCAAGTAGAGATAGCCGATAAAGACAAGGAGAAAACTGCCTTTAGCGCAAGTGGTGGTTTATGGCAGTTCAAGGTGATGCCATTTGGGCTTTGCAACGCTCCAGCTACTTTCGAGCGTTTAATGGAACGTGTGCTTAAGGGTCTCAATTGGAAAACGTGCTTAGTGTATCTGGATGACATAATCGTGATGGGGAAAACTTTTGACGAACACCTCAAAAACCTGGATGAAGTATTTAAGCGTATAACAGCTGCAAGATTAAAATTAAGTGTTAAAAAATGTGCCTTGTTTCAAAAGGAGGTAAAATACCTGGGGCATCGTGTTACAGCTGAGGGCATATCAACTGATGAAGACAAAGTACTGGCAGTAAAGACCTGGCCTCGCCCACAAAATCTTCATGAGCTGCGTAGTTTCCTGGGGCTTTGCACATACTACAGAAGATTTGTGCCGAATTTTGCTCAAGTGGCTGCTAGCTTGCATGAGTTGACCAGAAAGTCGCAAACGTACCACTGGAATGAGGCAGCGGAAGAAGCATTCCAGAAGCTCAAGAAACTTTTGTGTACGGCACCAGTCCTTGCCTATCCAATAGCTGGACAGAAATTTATATTGGACACGGATGCAAGCGGCTATGGAATAGGAGGAGTACTTTCTCAGGAGATTGATGGAACAGAAAAGGTCATTGGCTACTATAGCAGGGTACTCTCGAAGCCCGAAAGAAATTACTGCGTTACACGACGGGAGCTTTTGGCAGTGCTGGAGTGTGTTAAACATTACCACAAGTACTTATATGGTCAACATTTCATCTTAAGGACGGACCACTCCGCACTACGTTGGTTGATGCAATTTAAGAACCCCGAAGGGCAGCTCGCACGCTGGGTTGAACGCTTGCAAAGCTATGACTTTAGTATTGTACATAGAAAAGGCGGAAAACACAACAACGCTGATGCCCTTTCAAGACGGCCATGCAATGTAGAGTGCAAGCACTGCACAAATGTCGAAAAAAAGGAGTGCGTCATTGACGTGCGGCTTACTCAAATTGGTTCAAGCGAAGATTGGTCAAAGGCACAGAATGAGGACCCAATTTTGGCAAAAATTATATTGGCTAAACAAAATAATAGAAGACCGAACCATAATGAAATATCGGCAGAAAGCCGCCTAGCAAAATCGTACTGGGCTGAGTGGAATAGCCTGAAAGTGGTAGATGGCTGCTTATACCGATCTTGGGAAAGCGCAGATGGCAAAACCACAACAGACTTAATTGTCGTGCCAACTTCTAAAAGGAGTGAGGTAATGAAGCAGTTTCATAATGGTTCCAGCGGGGGTCATATGGGGATAACAAAAACGCTGGAAAAGATAAAGCAACGATTTTACTGGGTAGGCTGCCGACAGTTCTTAGCTGATTGGATAGCAAATTGCGAACAGTGCATTGCGGCCAAGGGTCCTACAAGAAAGAGTCGTGGCAAGCTCCAGCAATACAACGCAGGTGAACCCTTTGAGCGGATAGCTATTGACATAGCAGGTCCATTTCCTGTTAGTAATGCTGGAAACCGATATGTACTAGTGGTTATAGATTACTTTAGCAAGTGGCCTGAAGTGTATGCCACTCCAAACCAAGAGTCCAAAACAGTAGTGGACGCTCTTGTTAACAATTGGGTGTGTCGATACGGTGTTCCACTAGAACTGCATTCAGATCAGGGACGAAATTTTGAATCGGCCATATTCAAAGAGATGTGTGACGTGTATGGTATCAAAAAGACGAGAACGACACCGCTGCATCCACAGTCTGATGGCATGGTAGAAAGATTTAATCGTACCCTAGAGGAATATCTCAGAAAAGTGGTCAGTGCACACCAGAAAGATTGGGATGAGCATATACCAACGTTCTTACTAGCTTATCGGTCAGCTGTACATGATTCAACCTCACGTAGTCCAGCAAAAATCTTGTTCGGAACAGAACTAAAACTGCCAGCAGATTTAGAATTTGGTATTAAACCAGGACCTGCAGACGAAGACAATGGAAATGTTCCTCAAGCACAAGAAGACCTGCATGAGCTTCATGAGTTTGTCCGTAATCGCATTAAAATGTCTAGCGATAAAATGAAAGCCAGATATGATCGAGCAGCAAACACGGAGGGATTTACTGAAGGGCAAATGGTTCTACTACATAACCCACAACGCAAGAAAGGTCTGTCTCCTAAACTGCAAACTCACTGGGAGGGACCATACAAGGTGATCAAGAAATTGAATGATGTGGTTTACCGGATACAGAGATACCATAATCCGAGGTCAAAAATGAAGGTTGTTCACTTGGAACGGCTGGCCAAATATGGCAAAGGTAATGTTGAGCCTATTCGGGACGAAAAGGCTTAAGTGGGCGGCAGTGTTGCGAAGATGCTTTATTTAGGTCATAAAAAGAAATAAAAATAATTGTCACCAAGAAAGTAAAACGAAATGACCTATTGTGTATGTTTACAACGCCAGAAGTTTCTACAAAAACTTCTTAATCATAAAACAAAAACAACTAACATAAAGCTATAAAAATAAACGCAACACACAACTACACACACACACCTACATAACGATTAATAAAAATAGACAGCATGTATAAATAAATTCAAATTAATAATGGAATGTTCTGGAACCAAATAACAATCATGTGTCTCAAATGATAAATGCGTAGTAGAGAAATATTCTACCAACAGATGGAGTAAAATTCTAGTATATTCAAGAGCCTTAACATTGGCTATATAAAAGCAACGGCCATACATGCTGAATCATTCTTAGTGAAAACGTCAACCAGTAAACATCTTGTGGTAAAACAGATAAAACAGTGGTGAAGTTGCCATCGCGTATTTTTTTTGTACTAATCGCGAATAAGTTAATAATCGTCTAATAAAAGTGTAATTTAATTAAACTAATAAATAAATTGTGTTTATTTATTTCGCAATAAAAGAACTCAGTAAAATAAACGTTTATTAATTTAAATAAACGTAACAATATAAACAATAATAATAATAATAATAATAATAATAATAATAATAATAATAATAATAATAATATACAATGATTTTAACGTGAAACGAAAATGTAAAACAAATTAAATTAACGTCTCAATACTATAGTTTCTTCTTTGTTAACAACCGGAAGGAAATTTACATAACATAAAAACTTAAGGAAATGAAATTATTTTAACAGCTGCTATTTGCTATAAAACCCGTCCTAAAAGAGCTCACTTAGTTGGTTTTGGCAACACCAAAATTCAAAAGTGTATTTAAACTAAATTAACTTCCTTAAATTCTTCTGTTAATTTCCTTTCCTATACAAACAATTAAGAAAACTACAGCAAAAATAAAAAAGCAACAACTAACTACAATTACAATTTAGGCACTGACAATAAATAATTAATACTATATATAAAACTCTGACAACAATTAATTTTTACTGGCTTTACTCTCTTAAACTAAAACTCTAATGATAAAAAAAATCTTATTTCTTAATTAAAATTTGAATATTAGACTATGAAAAATTACGTAAAAATTCAACTTAATATGTACAAACTTAAAAACAATACTTTCTTCTTTACAGCGCACTAAATTGCAATGGCCGGCTCAGACTAAGCTTGGCTTACAGATTTGAGCCCTAAACTTTCTACAAAAAATGGCCGTATACAGATTTTGCCCGGTAAACTGGTATTTAAATAAGTATATCTTTTATAAAATTAGGGAAGATGACACCAGTCCAACGAACAACCTTTTCGCAGCAAATCACTAGAAGATGACGACCTATAGCCTCACTTCGGCCAACTCTTGGCTTTCTGATGTTGAACAAATAACTAATATTTATCACTATCAATACTGTTTCTTCCTCTCGCATTTTTATTAAAAAAAAACACCTTGCAAAAACCTTCTGCATACTTCTGCACTCGAATTTAAATTTTTAAAAAATGATTCGTAATAAAAAACATAAAACCAGATTTGTTTAAATAAACTTTTTCCCCAACAATAAAACAGAGATGAAGGTGCTATATTTCTGCCTATTTCATGAATGAAAATATTTTGTGCTGAAGAAAATATAGCAACCCTATGCTTACTATTGGCAACTCCACTACGTAGTATTTTTATAACACAACAAAAACACGCAGTAGTGTACATACATATATCTGTTTTTATACTATATATATAAATATATGTTTTTATTTTTTGTATTGATATTAACGTACCTCATTATTTTTCAATGAGTATTAGATTATATAAACCGTGAGACATATTTGTCCCGCCAGTTTTAAAAGAGTTAAATAAAGCATTTTCGCAATAATACTTAATTTAGTTTTAATATTATAATGCCATATTAATGTTTGTACTATAAATATAGCCTTACTTTGTTTTTGTAATATGTTCACAAAACTGAATGTGGGTCATAGGTACCCCACAATAAATTTCACTGGGCCACATATGTCCCAACAGTAACGTACTTTAGAATAAGTAATTTGTTTCTTTCTAAATATTAGCGAATTTCATTCAAAGAGGAAGCGTCAGAGATTATTTGATGTCGATGAGATTCGAAGCCTTTTGGAAAACACCGACTCTAAAACTGGCAGTAACTTCGATTGTTACCTAATTGCTCAACTGACACTGTTATCTCGTCTGAAGGCAAATCCTTGCACATAAAAAAGAGAGAGCGAAAATTAAGCATTACAGCATAAGTGGGCGACCTTCCATGCGATCAAAAACACCTTCAGGAGTTAAGGAAAAGTAAATAATAAAAAATAGCAATGTTCGAAAATTATTTGCTTTGCTTGTAATATTTCTTTGCACAAGCTATGTTTTGCTAAATACCATTCCAATTAACTTACATTTATATTCATTCCATATAATATATGTTCAATTATAGTTGTTTTTCAATATAATTTAGTACAGGGTTCAATTTTCTAAGTTATACGATTAGAACTCTTTTATTTTGTATTTTCTTATTGTTACTATTGGGAGGTAGGTGTCCCATAGTAATTTACTGATGGGACAACCCTGTCCTAGGACATTTCTCTTATACTGGTGATCCCTTAATTAAACGCACCCTATGGAACATTTTAGGAACCATTGTCAACTAACCACATAGGAAAAAAGTTAAAAAAAAATCGTATTGAAAGGGTTTAGTATGAAAAGAAGTAATAACTATTGTCACCAAGAAAGTGAAACGAAATAGCCTATTGTGTTTGTTTACAAAGCCAGAAGTTTCTACAAAAATTTCTTGATAACAAAAAACAAAGACCTGCATTGCATAACAACTAAACAAAAATGACAAAACAGCATTTATAATAAATGCATAATAAAAAATATTCTACTGCATAACCGATGGAGGAAGGAATATACTAGATATTTAAGAATCGCCTTAACATTGGGTACATAAAAGCAACGGCCATACAGGCTGATTCATTCTGATTGTTAACGTCATCTCGTTGTAAAACAGTTCTATCCGTTACGAAAGTAGTAAATTTTCCATCGTATATTTTTGTGTATTACTCGCAAATAAGTAACTGATCGTCTAATTAAATTGTATAAAAAATAAAAGTAACCAAAGTTGTGTGTAATTATTTTGCAATAAAATAATTCAATAAAATAATTGTTTATAAATTTAAATAAACGTAACAACTGGTGTCAAAAGCGAAATCGCAAGTAATAAATAAATTACAATGAAATTTGACGAGCTAAAAGTTGAGCAGTTAAAAATGGAGCTGAGTTAATTGGATCTGCCGACTCCGGACAATAAATCGGAATTGCAAAAGCGGTTAAAATATGAATTCCAGAAGTATATAATCGACATTGGGACATACGAATTCGAAGAAAAATAAGAGATTGAAGGATGTAGCCCAGCAACTAACATCGTTGTGGGCTTGGATTCAATGTTCGCCGCTATAATGAAGAAAGTAGAAGAAAATAACCAGATGCAGGACAACCAGAAGCTTTTTAAGACAGCTTTAAAGAAACACAAAAAAGCTCCAGTGTCAACGGAGAAAGGCCTTTAACGGAGGTAAACGGGAAATTTCAAGAAATATCGGAAGTTTTCGGTAAATTGTGAACGTCGTGGAGCTATGAGTCAGCGAGTTGAATGAAAAATTTTCCGGCCTAGAGAGAAAAGTGGACGAAGCACTAAGGGGCAAGTACTACCCACCACAACCGATGGCCCCAAATCTCGATTTGAATTTTGCAACAGAAAAATTTAATCTAACTGTTTGCGGTCTTATCCACGGCAGAAAGCAAGTCCTCACCACAGACACGGAAGCATCTAAGCTCATAATAAGGCCCGATTTAGTAAAAGGAACTGTGGAACCATTAAATAATGTACGATTGCGCACCGCAACTGGGGATTTAGCCACTGGAAGAGCCAAGATAAGACTGACTATCGCTAACATTTGTGCTGAACGTATTGTCGCCGACATAGTGGATGAAGCTGTTATCGGCGCAGACTTCATGATAGCTCACGGTATTAATCTGCACATGGGAAAGAAAATAATGATCTGGGGCAATGTCCAGATACCTTTTGGAGTTGGTTATGAGAGGAGAACCGCAATAAGAAAACTATTTGCCGTCGAACGCCAGAAATTATCATCTTAAGCATAAGCTACATTAAGGGCACGTGTGGAGGCGGTTGTGGGTGGTAGAACCAAAATAATTAAAAGACAACATTTTAACAGCTAAAGCCCTCGTAAGAATCTGCGATGATGGGAGAGTTCCTTTGAGAGTACTTAATCTGTCTAACAAAAAGACTATTAACAGAAATTTTGAGATGGGTCGATGTGAGCCAACAGAAGCCACAATCGATTGTGCGGTGAATTCAATATGCTTCAAAATAACAGCCAGAGAACGCAATTTATTAGCAGAACAGATGGAAAAACGGGTGGCAGAGCTGAAATCTTCTGACAGAAACAAAGCAAAGCAGTTGTTGAGAAAGCATGCCTCCATCTTCGCCCTAAATAATAAAAACCAAGGTAAGACGGCAGTTGTGAAATACGAAATCAATATTGGCAAAGGAGGGCTATAAAACAAGCACTTAGGAATGTTCCGGAGCGACGACAAAGAACTTGTCAACCAAATGGAACGGAACGGAGTCATTGAGCGATCCTCGAGTCCATGGACTTCGCTAATTGTTTAGTAAAGAAGAAAGATGGCAGGACCAGGCTTTGGCTTTGCCAAAATTGGGTCCTCATTCTGTGCCTTCGACCAGTCTTTGCTTGACCCAATTTGGGTAAGCCGCAAGTCAATGATGCACTCCCTTTTCTCGACATTTGTGCAGTGCTTGCACTCAACATTGCATGGTCGTCTTGAAAGGGCATCAGCGTTGTTGTGTTTTCCGCCTTTTCTATGCACAATACTAAAGTCATAGCTCTGCAGACGTTCAACCCAGCGTGCTAATGGATAGGCGAGGACTGGTGCCGTACACAAAAGTTTCTTGAGCTTCTGGAACGCTTCTTCCGCTGCTTCACTCCAGTGGTACGGTTGCGACTTTCTGGTCAACTCATGCAAGCTAGCAGCCACTTGAGCAAAGTTCGGCACAAATCTCCTGTAGTATGTGCAAAGCCCCAGGAAACTACCCAGCTCATGAAGATTTTGTGAACGAGGCCAGGTCTTTACTGGCAGCACTTTATCTTTATCAGTTGATATGCCCTCAGCTGTTACACGATGCCCCAGGTATTCGACCTCCTTTTGAAACAAAGCACATTTTTAACACTTAATTTTAATCCTGCAGCAGTGATACGCTTAAATACTTCGTCCAGGTTTTTGATGTGTTCGTAAAAAGTTTTCCCCATTACGATTATGTCATCCAGATACACTAAGCACGTTTTCCAATTGAGACCCTTAAGAACACATTCCATTAAACGCTCGAAAGTAGCTGGAGCGTTGCAGAGCCCAAATGGCATTAACTTGAACTGCCATAAACCACCACTCGCGCTAAAGGCAGTTTTCTCTTTGTCTTAATCGGCTGTTTCTACTTGCCAATAGCCGCTATGCAAGTCCAAAGTAGAGAACCATTTTGTTCCAACGTGTCTAAGGTATCATTAATTCTAGGCGACGGATAACTGTCTTTCTTGGTGACGTTATTTTGCTTCCTGTAGTCAACGCAAAATCTGGTACTGCCGTCTTTCTTCTTTACTAAAACTACTGGCGAACTCCACGGGCTCGAGGATGGCTCAACGACTCCGTTCCGTTCCATTTCGCTGACAAGTTCCTTGACCTCGTTTCGCTTTGCTAGGGGAACACTTCTCGGTGCTTGTTTTATAGGCCTCGCTTCGCCAGTATTAATTTCATGTTTCACAACTGCCATTCTTCCTTGGCTTTTATTACTTAGGGCGAAGACGGAGGCATGTTTTCTCAACAACTGCTTTGCTTTGTTTCTGTCAGAAGATGTTAGCTCTGCCACCCATTTTTGCACCTGTTATGCTAGTAAATCTCTTTCTCTGGCTGGTAATTTGGGGCATACTGTATTCACCGCACAATTGATAATGGCTTCAGCTGGCTCACATCGACCTATCTCAAAATTTCTGTTAATATTCTTTTCGCTATTGGACAGATTAAGTACTCTCACAGGAACTATTCCATCGTCGCAGATTTTTACAAGGGCTTTAGCTGTTAAAATGTCGTCTTTTACTTCTGCTGGTTCTACCACCCACAACCGGTTGTCCACACAATCTGCCTCCACAAGTGCCCATACTCTAGTTTCCGCTTGAGGTGGTAATTTCTGGCGTTCAACAGCAAATAGCTTCCTTACTGCAGTCCTGCTCTCATAACCAATATCCGTGGGTATTTCCACATTACGGCAGACCATTATTTGCTCGGCCATGTGCAGATTAATACCTTTGGCTATCATAAAGTCTGCACCAATGATAACTTCATCCACTATGTCGGCGACAACAAATATATGGTCAACGCTGATGTCTCCTAAAGTCAGTCTTACCCTGGCTCTTCCATAGACAGTGGCTAAGTCCCCAGTAGCCGTGCGCAGTCGTACATTATTTAACGGTTCCACAGCGCCTTTTACTAAATCGGGCCTTATTATGGGCTGAGACGCACCTGTGTCTATGGTGAGGACTTGCTTTCTTCTATTGATAAGACCGCAAGCAGTTAGGTTGCTATTCTTCTTTTGCACAATTGAAATCGAGATTGTGGGGCCATCGGTTGTGGGAGCTAGCACTTCCTCCTTAGCGCTAGCTCGATTTAGTTTAACGGTGACTTGAGCGATTTGGTGTTATTCGCTCGCTTGTTGTCCCTCGTTGGCAAAGCAGATCTCGATCTTTTCTTTAAAGATCTGCAGTTGCGCTGGAAGTGGCCTTTCCTCCTCCATTATTTGTTTGACAATATCTTTTATCTCGCTCTTTTTGTCGCAGTGGTTATAATCATCAGTCTCAAGACATCGCACCTTGTACACCTGCGGCTTCGAAATGACTTTTGCGGTCTCCTGTGCTAGCGCGTACGAGATAGTTTCTACAAAGGTTGATTTTTGCATGGCATAAACCGCATATTTATCATCTGGATCTCGTATACCATTCACAAATGCTTTAATTTTAAACTGATCGAGAAACGGATGATGTTCGACTGGGTAAGTCAGCTGCACCAAACGTTCAATTTCCATAGCGAAGTCTTGAAGCGTCTCGTTCGCTTTTTGAACCCTGCCCCGTAACTCCATTCTATAAAGTACCTCCGTACTTACGTTGTAAGGCATCCATTATGTCCTCATAATTATTTCCACTTCCGGCTGGTAAACTTTCGAGTATCTCTGCTGCTGCTCCTTTTAAGGCCAAAATAAGCTCTATAGCTTTTACATCATTGTCCCATCTATTCTTGTTGGCCACTGTTCAAACTGGAACTTAAAAACATTAAAAGGTGCGCTGCCGTCAAAGCTCGGACTATTTATGTTGCTAGCATGCTCAGAGATAACTCTCACTGGTCCTTCTCGAATTTGTAGATCGCCCATTTGCACTTTTAATTCATGCAATTCTTCGTCCAATTTTCTTTCTAAGCCGGACAAGTTTTCATCAAACTCGTTGACTCTTATTTCCACGACGTCCACTCTTTTGCCGAAGACTTCTGATATTTCTTGAAATTTCTCGTTAACCTTCGCTAAAAGTCGTTCCCCGTTTAAAGTAGAGCTTTCTTGAAGCTTCTGGTTATTTTCTTCCAATTTCTTTATTTGGTGGTCCTGCTTCTGGTTATTTTCTTCTATTTTCTTCATTATCTGGTCACTCTGCTTCTGGTTATTTTCCTCTATTTACTTCATCATAGCCGCAAACATAGAATTCAAGTCCATAATGCTGCTTGTTGATGGAGTACATACTTCAATTACTTCTTTTTCTTCTATTTGTCCGAATTCGTATTTCCCAATATCAATACCACGCTGCTTGAATTTATCTATTAATCTCTTTTGCAACTTCGCTTTATTGCCCGCTGTCGGCAGATCCAACTTACTTAGCTCCATTTTTAGCTGCTCAACTTTAAGCTCGTCAAATTTCATCTTGATTTATTTATTATTTGCAGTTTCACTTCTGACACCAATTGTTACGTTTATTTAAATTTATAAACGTTTATTTTACTGAGTTCTTTTATTGCAAAATAAATAAACACAATTTATTTACTACTTTAATTAAATTGCACTTTTATTAGACGATTATTCACTTATTCGCGATTAGTACAAAAAAATACGCGATTGCAACTTCACAACTGTTTTATCTGTTTTACCACAAGATCTTTACTGGTTGACGTTTTCACTAAGAATGAATCAGCATGTATTTTTCTGCCAGTATTTATTTATTTTTCCAAAAATTCATTATACATTTGTTAATTAAACTACATTTCTTATTAAATATTTCTTAACGTTTTAAAACTTTTCTAAGACTAATTTACACTTATTTAATTACATTACAGATACGCTGTATACAGTCTTTTTTAAAAAAGGATAAAAAGAAAGACACTCGTTTGTTTTTTTTAAATTTTACTTAAAACTAATAACTTAAACTACCCTACAAACTAAATAACACTTAAAACTATAAAATAAAATAAGCGATATATAATATCTATCACAACGTCCTTTTAAAACTACTATGCGGTGTTGTACACCAAGTCAGTAATGTCAAGGGTTTTCACCCTCCTATGATAAAATAAGAGGCCTGCATCCCCAAAAAGAAGACCTCCATCATTTAAAGCCAAAAGGCTAACTGGGGAAAGATACTTGTTCCTAAGCAAAACTTCAAGTTCAGGGGCACGATGAAAGCACTCCCCAACCATACGATTATCTAGAGATGAGGATTTATCAAGAAACCTAAGAGCAGATCTCATGAGAAAAACATCAATCCTCTCAAAGTCTATACTACTATAGATCTTCCTACAAGACGGTCTTCGAAAAATGCCGTCAGGGCCCATCCTGGGATGTAGCCTTAGGCAGGAGCAGAGAACACGTCTCTCCCATATCCTAAGCCTTTCCATCTGGTGTGAAGATATTCCAAACCAAACAGGAAATGCGTAAGATATAAGAGGTCTTATAATCTGCCGATAAATAAGGAGCCTAACTTTCGTACTCAGACCGCCTCTGCGGCGTAAAATTCTGTGGTACAAGAAATAAACCTTTTTAGCACGTTCTATTATAAAATCAAGGTGCCTATAGAATTCAAAATTCTCATGAAATACTACACCTAAATACTTCATCCTATCAGAGGTTCTGACGCGTTCTCCAGCAATGCTTAAGTTTGGCACAAAACTTCTGGCATTTGGATAGAGATTACCTCGTCTTCCCTTAATCATCACTCCATCTGTCTTCTGAATATTCAATTTCAGGCCCCACTTCATAAAGTAATCATGAAGAATGCTCAGGTAATTGTTAACCCTGTTATTTAAATAGCAGCAATCAATATATCATCTGCATACATGAGCAGAAGATCACCTGAAGGGGGCTGCGGAATATCAGATACAAAAATGTTGTACAAAACCGGCCCCAATAAGGAGCCTTGTGGAACACCTGCCTCCACTGCTCTAATATCCGATAATTCTGTACCTACTTTCACTTTAAAAGAACGAGCCCTCAAAAAGTCAGCTACCATCCTACAAATAGAGCGTTCAAATCCTAAGCCCATCATTTTGTAAACAATTCCCTGCTGCCAAGCAGTGTCAAAAGCCTTTGAAAAATCTAGACTTACCGCCAGCGTTGGGTACCTATTATTTAAGCCCCTGGCCACAAAGTCTGTGAAAACCATTAGGGCGTGTGATGTTGAATGGCCTCCCTTAAAGCCAAACTGACAGTCTTTAAGTCCATTACCATTTGAAATTTCATTTCGTATTCTGGATAACAAGAACCATTCCATTAGTTTTCCAAACGAGGATAGTAGAGAAATAGGTCTATAACTACCAGCTTCCCTAGGGTCCAAACCAGACTTTGGAATGGGAACTACTATTGCCTCTTTCCATTTTCTAGGAAAATAACCAATGTTGAGAATCAGCATGTATGGCCGCCGTTGCTTTTATATACCTAATGTTAAGGCTTTTGAATATACTAGAACTTACTCCATCTGTTGGTAGAATATTTCCTTACTACGCATTTATAATTTGAGACACAAGATGATTGTTATTTGATTCCAGAACCTTCCATTATTATTTTGAATTTACTTGTACATGCTGTCTAGTTTTATTAGTTGTTATGTAGGTGTTTGTGTAGTTGTGTGTTGCGTTTATTTTTATTGCTTTATGTTAGTTGTTTTTGTTTTGTGATTAAGAAGTTTTTGTAGAAACTTCTGGCGTTGTAAACATACACAATAGGTCATTTCGTTTTACTTTGTTGGTGACAATTAATTTTATTTCTTTTTATGACCTAAATAAAGCATCTTTGCAACAATATATATATACATACATACATATATATATATATACACATAATAGAAACTGCATTTATCACAATGTAATATTTGAAATGTAAATGCTTGTAAAACCGTTGTTCTAGATACTATTGCATTGAAATTTCGTGACGAGAAGTATTTCTGTGAAATTTATTGGAATCTTGAAAAAACTCATTATCGTAAAAATTCGAGTTGGGGCTTTTCTAAATGATACCAGCGATATATATAAACAATAATAATAATAATAATAATAATAATAATAATAATAATAATAATAATAATAATAATAAGATATACATATATATATATATATATATATATATATATATATATATATATATATATATATATATATATATATATATAATGAAGCTTATTCTAATAATTTTAATGTACATTACTCTAACTGCATTGTGATAAATGTCTGAATTTATATTTTAAACAATTCTAGATAAATATCATTGCTACAATTAAAGTCTCGCAGCCCTTCCCCCGATTCGAGGCCTAAGTCGTCAACAATGCGTACCGTCACACTCTTGATCATGGCTCTGACCTTCAATGGAAGAGTCTGTGGACACTGGTTGCATGTTTGTGTTCACTGGAACTCCTGGTGTTTTAATTATCGTAGATGTTTCAACACATTCAGTTTCTTTTGTATTAAGTGCGCGGATTTGATCCAAATGTCTTTTTATTTGTTGATTGTTTCTGTACATAATGCATAAATAAGATTGTGATCCGATTATTTTTTTAACTTTAGCAGGTGACCATTTTGGTTATTAGGATCCTTGTAATCACGTATTAGAACATTTTGATAACTGTCTTTCTTGGTGACGTTATTTTGCTTCCTGTAGTCAACGCAAAATCTGGTACTGCCGTCTTTCTTCTTTACTAAAACTACTGGCGAACTCCACGGGCTCGAGGATGGCTCAACGACTCCGTTCCGTTCCATTTCGCTGACAAGTTCCTTGACCTCGTTTCGCTTTGCTAGGGGAACACTTCTCGGTGCTTGTTTTATAGGCCTCGCTTCGCCAGTATTAATTTCATGTTTCACAACTGCCATTCTTCCTTGGCTTTTATTACTTAGGGCGAAGACGGAGGCATGTTTTCTCAACAACTGCTTTGCTTTGTTTCTGTCAGAAGATGTTAGCTCTGCCACCCATTTTTGCACCTGTTATGCTAGTAAATCTCTTTCTCTGGCTGGTAATTTGGGGCATACTGTATTCACCGCACAATTGATAATGGCTTCAGCTGGCTCACATCGACCTATCTCAAAATTTCTGTTAATATTCTTTTCGCTATTGGACAGATTAAGTACTCTCACAGGAACTATTCCATCGTCGCAGATTTTTACAAGGGCTTTAGCTGTTAAAATGTCGTCTTTTACTTCTGCTGGTTCTACCACCCACAACCGTTTGTCCACACAATCTGCCTCCACAAGTGCCCATACTCTAGTTTCCGCTTGAGGTGGTAATTTCTGGCGTTCAACAGCAAATAGCTTCCTTACTGCAGTCCTGCTCTCATAACCAATATCCGTGGGTATTTCCACATTACGGCAGACCATTATTTGCTCGGCCATGTGCAGATTAATACCTTTGGCTATCATAAAGTCTGCACCAATGATAACTTCATCCACTATGTCGGCGACAACAAATATATGGTCAACGCTGATGTCTCCTAAAGTCAGTCTTACCCTGGCTCTTCCATAGACAGTGGCTAAGTCCCCAGTAGCCGTGCGCAGTCGTACATTATTTAACGGTTCCACAGCGCCTTTTACTAAATCGGGCCTTATTATGGGCTGAGACGCACCTGTGTCTATGGTGAGGACTTGCTTTCTTCTATTGATAAGACCGCAAGCAGTTAGGTTGCTATTCTTCTTTTGCACAATTGAAATCGAGATTGTGGGGCCATCGGTTGTGGGAGCTAGCACTTCCTCCTTAGCGCTAGCTCGATTTAGTTTAACGGTGACTTGAGCGATTTGGTGTTATTCGCTCGCTTGTTGTCCCTCGTTGGCAAAGCAGATCTCGATCTTTTCTTTAAAGATCTGCAGTTGCGCTGGAAGTGGCCAGCTTTTCCACAGTTGAAGCATTTGGCGCGAGACTTACCCCTTTCCTCCTCCATTATTTGTTTGACAATATCTTTTATCTCGCTCTTTTTGTCGCAGTGGTTATAATCATCAGTCTCAAGACATCGCACCTTGTACACCTGCGGCTTCGAAATGACTTTTGCGGTCTCCTGTGCTAGCGCGTACGAGATAGTTTCTACAAAGGTTGATTTTTGCATGGCATAAACCGCATATTTATCATCTGGATCTCGTATACCATTCACAAATGCTTTAATTTTAAACTGATCGAGAAACGGATGATGTTCGACTGGGTAAGTCAGCTGCACCAAACGTTCAATTTCCATAGCGAAGTCTTGAAGCGTCTCGTTCGCTTTTTGAACCCTGCCCCGTAACTCCATTCTATAAAGTACCTCCGTACTTACGTTGTAAGGCATCCATTATGTCCTCATAATTATTTCCACTTCCGGCTGGTAAACTTTCGAGTATCTCTGCTGCTGCTCCTTTTAAGGCCAAAATAAGCTCTATAGCTTTTACATCATTGTCCCATCTATTCTTGTTGGCCACTGTTCAAACTGGAACTTAAAAACATTAAAAGGTGCGCTGCCGTCAAAGCTCGGACTATTTATGTTGCTAGCATGCTCAGAGATAACTCTCACTGGTCCTTCTCGAATTTGTAGATCGCCCATTTGCACTTTTAATTCATGCAATTCTTCGTCCAATTTTCTTTCTAAGCCGGACAAGTTTTCATCAAACTCGTTGACTCTTATTTCCACGACGTCCACTCTTTTGCCGAAGACTTCTGATATTTCTTGAAATTTCTCGTTAACCTTCGCTAAAAGTCGTTCCCCGTTTAAAGTAGAGCTTTCTTGAAGCTTCTGGTTATTTTCTTCCAATTTCTTTATTTGGTGGTCCTGCTTCTGGTTATTTTCTTCTATTTTCTTCATTATCTGGTCACTCTGCTTCTGGTTATTTTCCTCTATTTACTTCATCATAGCCGCAAACATAGAATTCAAGTCCATAATGCTGCTTGTTGATGGAGTACATACTTCAATTACTTCTTTTTCTTCTATTTGTCCGAATTCGTATTTCCCAATATCAATACCACGCTGCTTGAATTTATCTATTAATCTCTTTTGCAACTTCGCTTTATTGCCCGCTGTCGGCAGATCCAACTTACTTAGCTCCATTTTTAGCTGCTCAACTTTAAGCTCGTCAAATTTCATCTTGATTTATTTATTATTTGCAGTTTCACTTCTGACACCAATTGTTACGTTTATTTAAATTTATAAACGTTTATTTTACTGAGTTCTTTTATTGCAAAATAAATAAACACAATTTATTTACTACTTTAATTAAATTGCACTTTTATTAGACGATTATTCACTTATTCGCGATTAGTACAAAAAAATACGCGATTGCAACTTCACAACTGTTTTATCTGTTTTACCACAAGATCTTTACTGGTTGACGTTTTCACTAAGAATGAATCAGCATGTATTTTTCTGCCAGTATTTATTTATTTTTCCAAAAATTCATTATACATTTGTTAATTAAACTACATTTCTTATTAAATATTTCTTAACGTTTTAAAACTTTTCTAAGACTAATTTACACTTATTTAATTACATTACAGATACGCTGTATACAGTCTTTCTTAAAAAAGGATAAAAAGGAAGACACTCGTTTGTTTTTTTTAAATTTTACTTAAAACTAATAACTTAAACTACCCTACAAACTAAATAACACTTAAAACTATAAAATAAAATAAGCGATATATAATATCTATCACAACGTCCTTTTAAAACTACTATGCGGTGTTGTACACCAAGTCAGTAATGTCAAGGGTTTTCACCCTCCTATGATAAAATAAGAGGCCTGCATCCCCAAAAAGAAGACCTCCATCATTTAAAGCCAAAAGGCTAACTGGGGAAAGACACTTGTTCCTAAGCAAAACTTCAAGTTCAGGGGCACGATGAAAGCACTCCCCAACCATACGATTATCTAGAGATGAGAATTTATCAAGAAACCTAAGAGCAGATCTCATGAGAAAAACATCAATCCTCTCAAAGTCTATACTACTATAGATCTTCCTACAAGACGGTCTTCGAAAAATGCCGTCAGGGCCCATCCTGGGATGTAGCCTTAGGCAGGAGCAGAGAACACGTCTCTCCCATATCCTAAGCCTTTCCATCTGGTGTGAAGATATTCCAAACCAAACAGGAAATGCGTAAGATATAAGAGGTCTTATAATCTGCCGATAAATAAGGAGCCTAACTTTCGTACTCAGACCGCCTCTGCGGCGTAAAATTCTGTGGTACAAGAAATAAACCTTTTTAGCACGTTCTATTATAAAATCAAGGTGCCTATAGAATTCAAAATTCTCATGAAATACTACACCTAAATACTTCATCCTATCAGAGGTTCTGACGCGTTCTCCAGCAATGCTTAAGTTTGGCACAAAACTTCTGGCATTTGGATAGAGATTACCTCGTCTTCCCTTAATCATCACTCCATCTGTCTTCTGAATATTCAATTTCAGGCCCCACTTCATAAAGTAATCATGAAGAATGCTCAGGTAATTGTTAACCCTGTTATTTAAATTCTTAGCTCTAGGACCAGTAGCAGCAATCAATATATCATCTGCATACATGAGCAGAAGATCACCTGAAGGGGGCTGCGGAATATCAGATACAAAAATGTTGTACAAAACCGGCCCCAATAAGGAGCCTTGTGGAACACCTGCCTCCACTGCTCTAATATCCGATAATTCTGTACCTACTTTCACTTTAAAAGAACGAGCCCTCAAAAAGTCAGCTACCATCCTACAAATAGAGCGTTCAAATCCTAAGCCCATCATTTTGTAAACAATTCCCTGCTGCCAAGCAGTGTCAAAAGCCTTTGAAAAATCTAGACTTACCGCCAGCGTTGGGTACCTATTATTTAAGCCCCTGGCCACAAAGTCTGTGAAAACCATTAGGGCGTGTGATGTTGAATGGCCTCCCTTAAAGCCAAACTGACAGTCTTTAAGTACATTACCATTTGAAATTTCATTTCGTATTCTGGATAACAAGAACCATTCCATTAGTTTTCCAAACGAGGATAGTAGAGAAATAGGTCTATAACTACCAGCTTCCCTAGGGTCCAAACCAGACTTTGGAATGGGAACTACTATTGCCTCTTTCCATTTTCTAGGAAAATAACCAATGTTGAGAATCAGCATGTATGGCCGCCGTTGCTTTTATATACCCAATGTTAAGGCTTTTGAATATACTAGAACTTACTCCATCTGTTGGTAGAATATTTCCTTACTACGCATTTATCATTTGAGACACAAGATGATTGTTATTTGATTCCAGAACCTTCCATTATTATTTTGAATTTACTTGTACATGCTGTCTAGTTTTATTAGTTGTTATGTAGGTGTTTGTGTAGTTGTGTGTTGCGTTTATTTTTATTGCTTTATGTTAGTTGTTTTTGTTTTGTGATTAAGAAGTTTTTGTAGAAACTTCTGGCGTTGTAAACATACACAATAGGTCATTTCGTTTTACTTTGTTGGTGACAATTAATTTTATTTCTTTTTATGACCTAAATAAAGCATCTTTGCAACAATATATATATATACATACATACATATATATATATATATACATAATAGAAACTGCATTTATCACAATGTAATATTTGAAATGTAAATGCTTGTAAAACCGTTGTTCTAGATACTATTGCATTGAAATTTCGTGACGAGAAGTATTTCTGTGAAATTTATTGGAATCTTGAAAAAACTCATTATCGTAAAAATTCGAGTTGGGGCTTTTCTAAATGATACCAGCGATATATATAAACAATAATAATAATAATAATAATAATAATAATAATAATAATAATAATAATAATAATAAGATATACATATATATATATATATATATATATATATATATATATATATATATATATATATATATATATATATATATATATAATGAAGCTTATTCTAATAATTTTAATGTACATTACTCTAACTGCATTGTGATAAATGTCTGAATTTATATTTTAAACAATTCTAGATAAATATCATTGCTACAATTAAAGTCTCGCAGCCCTTCCCCCGATTCGAGGCCTAAGTCGTCAACAATGCGTACCGTCACACTCTTGATCATGGCTCTGACCTTCAATGGAAGAGTCTGTGGACACTGGTTGCATGTTTGTGTTCACTGGAACTCCTGGTGTTTTAATTATCGTAGATGTTTCAACACATTCAGTTTCTTTTGTATTAAGTGCGCGGATTTGATCCAAATGTCTTTTTATTTGTTGATTGTTTCTGTACATAATGCATAAATAAGATTGTGATCCGATTATTTTTTTAACTTTAGCAGGTGACCATTTTGGTTATTAGGATCCTTGTAATCACGTATTAGAACATTTTGACCTTCTGAAAACTGTGCTTTACGATTTCCTTTGTGATTTCTGACTTTTTTACTTTGGTTATAAACAATAACTTCTTTCATCAATGGTTGCCTGAGAATGCTAAAACGTTTGTTTAAATTTCTACCAAGAAGTATCTTAGCAGATGATTCACCTGTGCTGCAATGTTTTGTTACACGATAATCTATCAGAAATTTGCCAATCTAGACTTTTTCAATGTTTTAACAAAATTTTCTGCCTGACCATTAGTGGAAGGATATCCGGGGGCTGTAGGAATATGTTTCACATGATTAACTTGCAAAAAAATGTTGAATTTATAAGATGTAAATTGACGCCCCTTGCCGCTTACTAATGTGTCTTCTAAACCATATCTACAAAATAGTTCTATGAGCTTATCAATTGTGAAAGAAGAAGTAATAGTTTTGGTTTTGAAGAAATAATTATTTCTTATTGGGCCAGCGAAATCAATGTGGATGCGGCTCCATGTAAGTTCAGACGGAGTCCAAGGAATCAATTCACTTTCACCACACATAGGAGCGTGCGAGTGCCTTAGTTTTAACTATGCCAAAATGTGATCTGTGTAGTTTTTCAAGGACATTCTTTCTTAGCTTATTTGGTATGACTGTTATATACCCCCACAATCAACAGTCATATTCTATAGAAAGTTCAAGAGATTTTTCAGGAAATGGGGCGAATTGAACTTCGCTAAAATTTTGCACACTACCTGTATTTACAGAGTCTGCTACTTTGGACAAGGTCTTGTCGCGTCTGGTTTCCCTTGTAATATCCTTGAGGTTTAAATGTAAAATATTTTCCTTTTTAATAAAGTTTATATAGTTACACTCAGAGTGATCTTCAGAAACAACAGGTTGCGGAATTCGCGATAAATTATCTGCATCATTTGAAATGCCCTTAACATATTCAACCTCATAATTAAATCCCGATAACGTCAATGCCCACCTTTGGACACGAGCCAAAGCCATTAAATGCAGTGCTTTGTTTTCTTAAAAGATACTTGTCAAGGGCTTGTGGTCTGTGCGCAAAGTAAACTTGCTATCAAGTAGATATTGCTTAAGTTTTGTTTCGAAAAAAATGATTGCCAGTTCTTCCTTTTCTAGTGTAATATATTTTTTTCGCTGACTGTTAGCGCTCTTGATACGGATGCAACTGGTTTCAATGAATTATCCGAGAATTTATGCGCTAAAACTCCTGCTACTGCATTGTTGCTTGCGCATGTCGTCAGTACTATGGGTAAATTCGAATTATAGTGTACTTAAATTTGGTCATTGGAAATGTGTTTTTTAAGTCTTCACAGACCTTTTGACATTTTTGTGTCCAACAATTTTGTGCGTAACAACTCGTATAAAGGAACCATTTTATTAGCAAAGTTGGGAATGAATTTAGAATAATAATTTTACATTCCTACTATCGCCCTAAGTTAGTGATGTTTGAGGGGGGTGGAGCATTCAAAATTGATACGATGCGTTCCTCATTTTTCCTAAGACAGTGCTTATCAATGGTAAAGCCTAAGTATGAAACTTCATTTTGAAACACATTTTTCTGCGTTTAACCCGAGCCCAGTAATTTCAGCCTATTAAGGACGAGTTTCAACGTTTTTGTGTGATCTTGCAATAATATTATTCTGATACACAATTACATTTGCACTACCACGAAATAAATTATCAAGGGATTTTTAAAATATTGCGACTGCAGTCTTATTGCCGAATGGTAGCCTTTTCATTTTTAACACTCCAATGTGTGTACTCCAGGAGCACAATAATTGAGACTTTTCATCTAATATTAGTTGGTTGTAGGCATTTGATAAGTCTAATCTTGTAAATAATTTACCACCCTGAAGTGATGCAAATATTTCTTCAATCCTCGGCAGCGGATATTTAAAATCTTCCAGATATTTGTTTAGGGTGATTTTATAGTCACGACAGACACGAATATTTCCATTTTGCGTTAATATGTGTACCAAGGGAGTACCTCAATTTGAGTTGTTTAAGGATTCTAAAACCCCTTTAGCCACCATATACCTTAACTTTTCTTCTACCTTAGATTTTCATGCCACGGGCAATGGGCGTGGTTGGAAAAACTAAGGTTTAGAGGATTCATCTATATTTAGAGTAATTTTTTCACCTTTATACGCACCTAAACTTTTGTCAAATACTTCACTAAACTCATGTTTAATTTGCTGCACTATAATTTCATGATTGTTGTTTGCTTTAACGAAATTAAGTTTTTGTTGGATCAGCTCAAAATTAAATACTCGTATGAAAGATCGGCCTACTAAAACTGGTGTGAAAGTAGGTGTCACTACTATTGTAAATACCTTTTCTATATCCTGGTACCTGACTACACCGTCATACTCACCCAATATATCAATGCGGTCATCGCTGTAAGTTAAATAGGAAATCTTACAATTTCTGAGATGTCCATTTCTGTTGATTTTTTTATACAACGTCTCCGAAATCAGCACACAAGGAGCGCCAGTAACACACACAGCTTCCAATTTAATACCATCTATTTCGATTGACAGAGTATAAAGCGTCACATTCTTAATATTTGCGCTAAAAATGGAATAAACACTATAATTACTTTCACTAACAAATTTTTCAGAATCTGAAATATAATTAATTTTTTTTACTTATCCCAACATATTGATGCGAAGGGTCATATCTTGCCGCAATGATGACATTTACTATTTTGCTATCTGCATTCTACTGACTCATGATTACTCCAACCGCAATGCGCACATGTTTTCTTCTTAGCGTTCCCTCCTTTTCCGCCGCCTTTTTTGTATTGTCTTCTTCACAGCTTATTTCAGTGAAGTATATATCTAACCTTTCTTTCCAAAGTGCCCAATCATCAGAGCTCGGACATAATTCCGAGATTGCTTAAGATAGGATTATGCTTACTGGAGCTGCCGTAGGCATCTGCACACTTCAAGCTTTAGTTTTTTGTATGAAAAAACAACTAAGTTTGAAACAAATTCTATTCAATTTCTTTCTTGGTTCTTTTATTTTTAGAAATTTTATTTTAATAATGCCTTTTTTTGCATATTATCAAATGAAACAATACAGTAAGTATTGTAATTACACAAGCAACAACCAATTTTTTTGTATTATTCTTTTTCTTGTCGCCACTCTAATGTATTGAGAGCAAAACACATGCTTTCTTTTTAAAGGCCGTGTCAGATAAAACTTTTGCTTCGCTTTGAGTTACAAATTCGCTTTGACATTTAAGATAAAATGTACTTATTTATATGCCACCTGTTACATAAAGTACTTTTAACGTAACGCAAAGCGAAAAGTTGGGCATCTTTTATCTTTTTGCGCGCTTTGACAAACAGCTGTAGATTATTCTTTTAGTATTTTTGATAATTTGCGGGCAACATTTTGTTTAACATAAATTAAAATTGTTTTATTTTAAAATAAAATTGTTTTTAAAAATAAATTTCTATTGTGCCTTAAGTTATTGTGATAAAGAGGTAAGTGTACTGTAAACGAAATGTGTTATTTTTTGCAACAAGTACTTAAAAATAAAACTTTTATGATTTTAGTTAATATGGAAGAAAAACTCATAAATGCAATCCAAATGCACTCATGCATTTACGACAAAAGCTCTTCGCTTTTTCGCAACAAGCATTTTAAAGACCGGGCTTGGCAAGAAGTGGCTTTTTCAACAGGAGTTTCAGGTATAGTGTCTTGAAATATGTCTTGTGCTGTTTGCTATTTTTTTATATATAAAACAGAGGAGTACTGGAAAAGTCGTTGGAAATCGCTGCGAGACAGATTTGTCCGTGAGGTTGCAGGTAGCAAATTGAGGTCGGGAGCTGCTGCTCAGGAAAAATCAGATTGGTGCTACATGGAGTCCATGAGGTTTTTGACCAAACATATCTCTCCTAGAAAGTAAGTAAAATTTATTAATCTGCAGGTTATGTATTCGTTTTTGACCTTCACATATTATTTATAGCACTACATCAAATTTCCAGTGGAGTGACGACCAGCCCTGCAGCCAAGCGTCAAACAATAGCGGCAATGAAGATGCTACTGAAGATTTTGGGCTGAGTAGCAGTAGCAACAATAAGACCCCAAAACGGCAGCGCCTGGGTAATGAGTATCGTGAACGATTTGAGAGATTGTGTGGCACAATAGAAAAAGTTATTGCTGCAAAAGTGGAAAAACCAACATCTTCAAATAGTGCTTTTTTACAAATGTTGGATGAATGCCTGCAAAAAAAAACCACAGGAAGTCCAAGATCGGCTTAAGATTGAGCTGTTGACGTATGTACATAATGCCAATTAATTTTTTTATGTATGACTTTTAGCTTTTTTATATTAATTAATTGTAATGAATTTTTTTTAGTACAAAAATTGCTTTTAATTTAATTAATTGCAAAGAACTGATTTTTTCTTTATACAGACATAGTCATATCTATTTACACAAATTAAAAATTTTAGTATTTTTAGTTATCAGAAAAATTTTGCTTCTATGTGAATAAATTTGCGACAAGAAAACTTCCCAATTGTAATCCCCAAAATGTAAAGATTTTGCTGGTTTAAAATTTTTTAGCAATAACATTGATAGTTGCTGATTAAAAACCCAAAAGAAATCTGCGCCTCATATTTCAAAATTATTTACACACTTATTTTGTCTGTCAAAAATATTTGCACATTTGTGAAATTAAGTTAAAAACGCTGGAATCTTTTAAAAAACCTCATTTGTGTTGATAGTTAGCAAATTTATATTGCATAAAAATAAATATTTATACAAAAGTCGCCAAAAAAAACGTTTAAAATGGTGAAAATAAAGGAAATTCCCGTCGAAACGCGAGTTGAGATCGCAACGAAGTTTGGAATGGGTTCCTCGGCATCAGACTTGGGAAAAGAGTACCGAATATGTCGGAAAACAGTATACAATTTAGTAAAGAAGATAGAAACCTATGAAAGCCTACAAAATAGGGTCAGAACTGGTCGGAAATATGTGACAAACAAAATAGAAGATCGTTCAATTCTTAAAATATTCGCAGAAAATCCAGTCGCAAGTTCGGTTAATGTTGCTGCAGAGGCAG
The DNA here is from genome assembly GCA_937654795.1 of Cistogaster globosa. Classification (NCBI taxonomy): domain Eukaryota; kingdom Metazoa; phylum Arthropoda; class Insecta; order Diptera; family Tachinidae; genus Cistogaster; species Cistogaster globosa. The sequence continues at coordinate 10,630,295 of OW569408.1, forward strand.
AAATTATCATTGGAAAACCTGTAAGTGAATCCACAATTCGGAGAAGATTAAGAACGTGTGATATAAAGACCTATGTCGTGAGAAAAGTAATAGACATATCTTAACAAAACAAAAAAAAGAAAACGTATAGAGTTCGCCATAGAGTATATCCATAAGCCAATGGAGTTTTGGCATAATGTATTATGGACGTATGAGTCCTCTTTTCCATTTGAAGGGTCATTTGGAAAAACTTATATGCACCTTTCCAAAGGATCGAAGCATAAAGCAGTACAACCTCTTAATCGTTTCGGCGGGGGTTCAGTAATGTTTTACGGATGTGTCTCATACAATGGATTTGGAGACCTAGTACCAATACAAGGCACTCTAAACCATGCAGGATATCTACATATTTTAAATAACCAAGTTTTTTCTTCGGCTCAGAGATTATTACTTGATGAAAATTGGATTTTGCAGCATGATAATGCTCCATGCCACAAAGCATGGTTACCAACAACGTTTTTAAATCGAGTTGGACAAGATGTTCTTCCATGGCCACCCCGGAGTCCAGATCTAAACATAATAGAGAATGTATGGGCATTCATGAAAAGGCAGAGATCTATCCAAATGGGCCGAAAACGAGAGGAAAATATTGATGAAATAATAAATATCTGGAACAGCTTAGAAATCGAGTTTGAACGCAATTTGATTGCATCTATTCCAGCTAGACTTTAAGCTGTCATAGATACTGAAAGAAATTTATCTGGCTACTAATCGTTTTTGTTTTTTTATTGGTGTTTTATAATGTTTTTTCTATTGTGTAAATACTTTTAAATGTAAATAAATTTGTGTAAATAATTTTGAAATATGAGGCGCAGACTTCTTTTGTGTTTTTAATCAACAACTATCAATTTTATTGCTAAAAATTTTAAACTAGCAAAATCTATACATTTTGAGGATTACAATTAGGAAGTTTTCTTGTCGTAAATTTATTCACATAGAAGCAAAATTTGTATGCTAACTAAAAATTCTAAAATTTTTAATTTGTGTAAATATATATGACTATGTCTGTATGTATATGTACGTAGTATAAGAATTTTTTAATGTAATATTGCAATGAACTGCATTTTTTTTTGTTTTTTTTTTTTTTGTTTTTAACTGTAAAACACTTAAAGTACAAAACTCGTTTTTCTTTAGTTATGAATTGTTGAATTTTTATTTTTTATGTTTTTAAATAAATGTATTAATGAAAAAAATTGTTTAAGTTTTAATTAAATTGGGTGGGACATAATATAGTCTTTTAGTGTGTCTCTTATAGAGAATGCATTTTTTGATGCATTATTGCAAGTCAATCTACCATGATTTTGCAACGGTCTCGAAACTTCACTCCGCCACAGCCCGTTCACAACTTCGTCGCCTTCAAAGCGATCAACATAATCAGGTGGACAATAACTGCCATCGTGGAATTTAACAAAATTGTGCAGAACTATAGCAGCTTTTAGTAATTCTTCCGCATTTTTTGGGTGCATAAACAAGGGAGACAACAAAACTCTCCAACGAGCGCATAAAATTCCAAAAGCGTTCTCAATAACTCTACGGGCTCGTGATAGTCGCCTATTAAAAGTTTCTCGGTCAGGTGATAGACGCATTCCTAAATGCAAAATAGAAAAAAAATTTATAACTGAAGTTAAGCAGAAATGCAACGTCACCGACCATGAAATAGGAAAATTTAGTGCACGTTCCAGGTAGATAAGAATCTTCAGGCAAATCTAAGTTACCATTCAACAATCTCTGTCCAAAGCCTGAATGCCATAATACACCACCGTCGCTTTGGGAACCATATGCCCCGATATCCACTGTTGTGAAGGTATAATTGGCATCGCAACTTGCTAAAAGCACAATGGAGTAATTTCCTTTATAATTGTAGTATAAGGATCCAGAATTAGGTGGACATGATACTGTAATATGTTTTCCGTCCACAGCGCTAACACAATTTGGAAAATTCCACATAGTGTTAAAGTCTTCAGCAATACGTTTCCATTCATGCTTGTTTGGCGGAGACAAGTAAATTATCCCCAATTCCTCCCAAATTGCTTCACACACCTCATTTATAATGGTCGTTATTGTGGATCGTCCCGTTTTGAAAGCACTAGCAAGTGTTTGTTTACTATCCCCGTGTGCCAGATAACTACAGATAGCACATATTTAAATATATATCTTATTAAATATTTTATTAAATAATATACAAACAACTCACGTAAGTGTTAAAAATAGTCTGCAGGATGCAGATATGGATGGCCTATTGGACATATTTGTGAGACGTCTTTTCAAAAGTTCTAACAGCGTATCGAAAACAGCAGGGCTCATCCGGACAGTCTTTTGAAACTGCTCTGGATCCGCTTGATGCATTTCATCAAAACTAGTAGCGAAACGCCCGTTGTAATCGCGATCTTGGTAAAGCCTTCGCACCCAAAACCTACGTGTGGAAATTTTTCCTAATAACTCCAATGCTTCGTCCATTAGGAGCACAATTATAAGTATTTCCAATAAATCCTCCAGAAGCATTTTTAATATTTTTAACACCACAAATGTTAATAGCAAAACTTACGCGCCAAGATGAATTGATAAGATTAAACCAAGGCAAATTAACTCTGACAGAATTCCACGATGAAGTCAGTAAAGCACTGACAGTAGTTACATCAAAAATTGCAATGTCTGGAAATCCCCCAGAGTCAATTAAGTGTATAACGGCACATGCAATAGAAGATGCAGTTCGAACATTTAAAAATGGCATAAATAACGATTTTATTCGGTCAACACTCTACGGAAACCCTATTAAGGATTTAGAACATGCCTATGCCATTGCACAAACCATAGAGCATGACAACAACCATAGAGTTCTTCGTTATAACAATGTCTATCATGAAGAAAAAAGAAGTCATCATGAGAAAATGCACCAAAAAACACAACCACGACAACCATCCAAAAATTATCAGCATTTCAGAAGACCGTCTTACCATACACCACATCAACATCAGCACCAAAACAACTTCCCCAAGCCAGAACCAATGGACATCTCCTCTGGTAACACCAAGCAAGTCCAGTACAACACTCAAGCATTCCACAGTCAACCCTGGAAGAGACTACACAGTGGGAATTACCATCAGTAGCCAAAGATACAACGAAACAACAGAATAGAGGCTACTCAACCTATAGAGGACAACAGCAGCATCATATCAAAAAAATTTAGTAAGTCACAATATAATTCTAACCATATTTATAAGAATTTAAACTAATAGACGGGTTGTTCTACATAACTATGACTGATGATGACAACAAAAAGTATAAGATATTCATAGACTGTGGAGCAACCCACAATTATATTAAAAAAAACTTAGTCTTAGGACCTAGAATTAAGACAAAACCCTTAAAAATGACCACCATGCACGGTGAATCGATCATAACGTCCAAACAGAAGATAAAACTATTTAAGAAAGAATTTGAATTTTTTGAATTAAAAAACGATGTCGATTTTTATCTAATGTTAGGTGTTCAGGGAATGATACAATTAAACGCGGTTCAGTGTCCCAGAATTACCACATAGAATAAATTACTCTGTAGGAGAAAAACAATACGAAGTAGAAATAAATAGTTTGATGCAGGAAAACAATAAAATAGGTCCGTTGCCTTTCACGACAACAATCGAAGCTAGTATCAGAACAACTAGTAAGGACCCTGTTTGGACGAAACAATACCCTGGAAACATGAGTGATATGGAATTCGTTTATAAGAAAATAGAAAAGTTATTAAAAGATGGAATAATTCAAAGGAGTTTCAGTCCGTATAATGTTCCAATGCTAACAGTAAAGAAAAAAGGTGTTGATGAAAACGGTAAACCTAAAAAGAGAATGGTAATAGATTTTCGCAAATTAAATGAGCATACAATTACAGTAAGGTACATTATCCCTGACGTGAACACAACTTTGCAAAATTTGGGTAATGCTAGATTCTTCACCACCTTGGATATGGAATCTGGCTTGCATCAGATTATAATTACAGAAAGTGACAGAGAAAAGACAGCCTTTTGCGTTAATGGAGGCAAGTATGAATTCATACAAATGCCTTTCGGATTGAAGAATGCACCTTCCATTTTTCAACGGTGCGTAGACGACATTTTAAGGGAATTCATAGGAAAATTCGTGTACGTCTACATAGATAATGTTTTGGTCTATTCATCTACAGCAGAGCAGCACATGAAACACATAAACATTGTTTTTAATGCATTAAATAAAGCTACTCTAAAAGTCTCGGATGAAAAATCAAAATTCTTTATGTCCGAAGTTGAACACCTGGGCCACATCATCAAACACAATAAAATAACGACAGATCCAGAGAAAATAAGAGCGATTGAAAATTTTCCCACTCCCAAAACTCTCAAGGATTTGAGAGGATTTTTAGGATTTACAGGTTATTACCGTAGATTTGTAAAATACTACGCTCAAATAACAAAACCTCTAACCAAACATTTGAAGGGTGAAAACGCACATATTGGCAAAAATATAAACAAATCCAATTGGATTAAATAGCCATAGCAGCTATAGAAAAATTAAAGTTGAAACTAAAAGAACAGGTGGAATTATTTCAACCCGACTTTAAAAAACCATTCGAATTAACAACGGGTGCATCCAACATAGCTATTGGAGCCGTGTTAAGCCAAAATAAGAACCCCATTTACTTCTTATTAGGAACTTTGAGTGAAACAGAGCAAAGGTATAGTACAAATGAGAAGGAATTATTAGCCATAATATGGGCCTTGCAAAAACTTAGGAACTATATATACGGCATAGCCGACCTTACGATCTTCACAGACCATCAGTCCCTAACATACGCCATCTCAGAAAAAAAACCTAACCCCAAATTAAAATGCTGGAAGGCTATAATAGAAGATTACGGTGCAAAAATACAAGCCAGGTACAGAAAATATAGTAGCTGACGCATTATCCCGACAGATTATAAACACGTCTTCAATTGACACCGCACACTCAGCAGAAAGTTCACGTAGTGATATTATTAAATCAGTTTTACAGCCATTTAATTCATACGGCATACAAATAGAATTAGTACTCACGAATAATTTGGTAGAAACAAGAACACGAACTATTTTTTCGGGGAAAATACGATATACTATTAATTTTACTAACCACGATAATTTAATAACAGAGCTAAAAATTCATACCCCTAAAGAGAGTTATATCATTACACACAGATATTGAAAACACATATAAATATGGAAAAACAATCACAAACACATTTGTTGGGACCAATTTTGTCTATTCACCTAAAAAACTAAAAGACGTTTTAGATAAGAGTGAGCAAATTCGCATTGTTAAAGAAACACATGATAGAGCTCATAGAAGATACAAAAATACTATAAATGAATTACTCGAGAAATACTATTGGCCAGAAATAAAAGGAGATGTAAAAAATGTAATAACAATTGTTCAGCATGCTTATATGGTAGATATGAAAGAAACCCTATCAAAGAACCTTTACGCTACTCGACTATACCAACACAACCCAAAGACTTTATACACGCAGATATTTATTTCAATGATAAGATGATGTAGCTCGTAACCATAAACAAATTTTTTAAATACATAGTAGCACGCGAAATCAAAATAAAAGCAGGAATTGAAAACGAGTTAGAAGAAATAATCATAACAAGTTTTCCCGAATGTAAACGATTAATAACTGACAACGAAGCATCTTTTATCACACCAGCCATTAAAAAAATGTGGCATAAATACGGCGTTCAAAAATTAGGAACGCCAGTTTATAGATCAGCAGCGAATGGACAAGTTGAAAGAGCGCACAACTCAATTAGTGAACTAACAAAAATTTTTAAATTTAACAACCACTCCACAAGCAGTGAAGAAATATTCAGAGCCGTTAAAGAGCTCAATAATACAGTACACAGTGTAGTAAAATATCGACCAAAGGACATATATTTCGGTTTAACTAATGCAAACAAAGAAAACATAATAAAAAATTTAAAGGACGCGTCTGAAAAGGTGCTTAGCCGATTAAACAAAAACGCAAAACATAGAAGGTTCACAGAGGGCACACAGGTATAAGTAAAAAAAGTCGGGATCAGAAATAAAAATCTACCACGTTACAAAAAAGAAATTGTCGAGGAAGACTTAGGAGACATAATCATAACAAAAAAGGGAAAAAGTGTACATAAAAGCAACATAAAGAATATCACTTTCAGACATGATGAAGCAAGTATGTCAGATTATAGCCGTACTGGTAATATTATTCCAGATATCTAAAGCAATAACTGAGATAGAGCACATCATATTAACCCGAATTGATGATACATATTTATTTGATGAATTTACATTTTTGTTTCACGTCACTAAAGTAACAAAAATCTTCAATTTATACGAACAAATATTTGATAAAAATTCTTATCCTACTATCGAAGAACATATCTTAATAAAGAAAATAGAAACTCTAATAAAAGAAATTAACGTACATAAAATAAAAAAGCGAGGATTGAATTTCTTGGAATCACTCTGAAGTTCATTACTGGTATACCAGACCACGATGATGTAATCGAAATAGAAACCAGAATTAATGCCATAATTGACAATAATGAAAAGCAAAGAAAAATTAATTCCAAATTCGAGAAATTATTGGACTCTATACAAGGAGGAGTAACAGAAAGTCACATCATAATTAAAGAAATTCACGACGAATTATTAACATTGGTAAAAACAATAAATGCGGCTAAAAACAATGAATTCTAAATCATTAGATTTAAAGGATGTAAAAGAAATAGCAGAACATAAATTATCGTTTGTACCAATTTTTAACATATTAGAAAATTCCGCCATCTATATGGCAAGAACCGACGATTCTATTATTACCATATACAAATACCCCATTATAAACAATTATTGTAAATTATTTTAATTCACACCACTTAGCGTTCAATATGGCAAAATTTCTACTGACAAGGAAATCGCCCTCTGTAATAATGTCTATATTCCAGGGTATGTGATTGTAAAAATTACCTAAGCAAAAATATTTGCAAAACCAACACCACAAATGATGACTGCATCCGACCTCTTTTTGAAAACAGAAAAGCCAAATTTACAGTTTTGCAAGAGTATACTCTTCCATTATTGAAATTAGACGAAGGCTCATCCTCCTAGAAGGCGCACTGTGGTCAATATTTTGAGATAGCGGCCAAAACTACTTTTGGTTTTTGTTCTCCGATTTTAAAGTTATTAGACTCATATGAAAGTAGACAGTAGTAAGCCTCGGGAGCCAAAAAATTAGAACTCTATTTCAACTATTTCACTGAGAACAGGGTGGTCCAAAATGGGCTTTTTCAGAATTTAGTAAATTTATGATATTTTTAGTTAATTTTTAAAGTTTAAATGATCATAACTTTTTTGTTTTTCAAAATTTTTGGACGAAATAAATTTTGTGTTGTAACTTATTTAATTGTTTTCAGAACAATTTAAATATTTTTTTTTAAAAAGGTCAAATTTCTCGGAAATTTCCTACTTCATAGAGCACAACTCCTGTGAGTCAAGCTGAGTCAAAACACAAATTTACTATTTTGTAGTCCTAACTCTCCCCTACATTCCTATATATACATGTCCATGCATCGGGACTGCACTTTTTGAGCTACAGCAATTTTTCTGACCCAAGGTAAGATATTCGGTACAAATGAACGTCATATTTTTTGAGAAGTTATTTGTATGTGAAAGTGGCTATTATGCATATATTTTGATGAAATTTTGTACAAGAGTTCTTATTGATCCAAAAAATAATTCTGTTGAAATTAGGAGAAGTTGGCCCATATTTGGATCTAGTCCACATTGAAGGGTGTATCAAAATTTTGACAAAAATGACAATAGAACTCCCAAATTATGTGGTATCTAGCAATTAATTTGGAAAAGGTAAAAAATGATTTTATTGCCATCTAATATTACATAACTTAAATACCTGAAAATTGCAAATAAATTTAAAACCAATGGAAGTAAGTGGTAAAACCAAGTACCTGTTATATTATTACCAGTACCTGTTAACTCTCAAATTATGTGGTATCTAGCAGTTCATTTGGAAGAGGTAAAAAATGATTTTATTGCCATCTAATATTACACAACTTAAATACCTAAAAATTGCAAATAAATTTAAAACCAATGGAAATAACTGGTAAAACGAAGTACCTGTTATATTATTACCAGTACCTGTTAACTCTCAAATTATGTGGTATCTGGCAATTCATTTGGAAAAGGTAAAAATGATTTTATTGCCATCTAATATTACATAACTTAAATACCTGAAACTTGCAAATAAATTTAAAACCAATGGAAATAACTGGTAAAACCAAGTACCTGTTATATTATGTTTCAAAGAGGAAAAAAAGATCATGTTGAAACTTCGAGCAATAGTATATTAATCCATGCATTCATTTTTTTTCTTCATTATTGTTTCAACAATGGCTAAATTCAGTTATAGTGTTCTATCTGATATATATTTTGAACGGAAAGATGAAAACGACATTATTTTACATATAATGAATAATCCATTCTTCAAAATATGCGACAAACAAGAAATTAAAATTCATAAATTAAAAATAAAAAACTTTTTAAATACTTTAAGAAAACGGTACAATCAATGTTCCAGAAACAAGAAATTGTTTTACTCACGCAACCAAGAATGGCTAAGAAATAAACTTATTTTTAAAAAGGCATCAGTAACTACCACGGAAAGTGGAAAAGGTGGTCGACCAGCAAAGCCAATTGATAATTGTAGTGAAAGATCACGAAGACGCAAGCTTAAACATATCAATGAAGAAGTTTCTTGTAGCATCATAAAGGATTCATTTCTGCATCAAATTCAACCATCGAAAACTAAAAAGAGTAAAATTGCTATCATTAATAAAATAGTGGAAGCAAGCCCCAGACGCACAAAAAGGATTTTAAAAAGTATGCCGACACCAACTGAAGAAAATAAATTTACTCCAGAAGAAGCATTTGCACTATTTTTGGATTTGAAAATGACTAAAAACCAATATACAGAATTGCGGAAGCGAACCAGTGAAAAAAATTGTGGAATTTTTCCATCATATCGAGATATAGTTTCTGCCAAAAAAGATTGCTTGCCTTCACCAACTGCTACTAGTGTAACTTCAAGTTCAGCAGAAATAAAATTGCAGGATCTTCTTGAACACACTGCAGAACGATTACTAAAGACATTTGATGCTGACTATTTAAAGAAGTTTAAAAATTGCAGCATGACTTTAATTTCTAAATGGGGATGTGATGGGTCCTCTGGCCAGAAATAATACAAACAATGTAATGCGGAAAATTCATCAGATGCCAATTTATTCATGATTTCTTTCGTTCCATTACGTTTAACAAAAACTTTTATTGGTTTAGAGCCGTCAACTAGTAGAGCTGCAGAGATAGATGTATGGAAGAATGAGATTCCATCGTCAACAATAGACCAATAAAGTTTGCTTACAAAAAAGAAACTAAAGATGTCATAACTGAAGAAGTTGGCAAAATAAGAGATGAAATTAAGGAACTTAAACCCGTGATATTTGAATTTAATGATCAATGCATCGAAGTTAACTTTAAAACGTCACTTACAATGATCGATGGAAAAGTTGCACAAGCTTTAACCGAAACAAAGTCTTCGTCAAGCTGCACCATATGCCAAAAAACATCAAGTCAAGTGAGCCAACCACCAACACAAGACGATAGTTTTAATGAAGCATATGAATTTGGAATGTCACCTCTTCATGCTAGAATTTGTTTTATGGAGCATATTCTTAAATTGGGATACGATTTGGAATTTGGCCCGTTAGGCGAAACAGTGAGAAACAACAAAGAAAATTTGGAAAAAAGAAAGCAAAAAAAAAAGATATTCAAGAAAAATACCGTGAGATAGGCCTTATAATTGACCAGCCAAAGCAAGGAGAAGGAAATTGTAATGATGGAAACACAGCAAGGAGATTTTTTTCCGATCCAGAAACTGCAGCTTCTATAACTGGAGTAGATTATGATTTAATACGACGATTCCAAATCATATTAGAAGTTATAGCATGTAGCAAAAAGATAGATGCAAAAAAATTTGGTCAGTATGCTAATGAGACAGCAACCCTTTATAACCAAAAATATTCTTGGAGACATATGCCAACCACAGTTCACAAAATTTTGTTCCATGGGGAACAAATAATTCAGCACAATATGCTTCCAATTGGAGATCTCTCAGAAGAAGCGCAAGAAAAAAGGAACAAAGACTACAGATTCTTTCGCGAGCACAATACAAGAAAAATTTCCAGATATTGTACTAATGAAGATCTTATTAATATTTTGTTGTGCACATCAGACCCGTATATGTCCAGTATTCGACAAAAATGGAAATCAACCTCATTAGAGTTAGATGAAGAAGCTAAACAACTACTGCAAAATGAAAATCAAAGCTATTTGAAAGAAATTTTTACTAATATTGTTTAATTAATACTAGTTTAAAGATTATAATTTGTTTCTAATTTTAGTATAAATTTTTATTAATACATTTAAATAAAATATATGTGCACTTTAAATCAATAGTAAAAGTTTACTAAAAATTTTATCGATGTTGTGTTCTGTATATAATATATCCAAATAGTATTGATATTGTTGGGAATTTCAGTGTTATTTTTCAGTTTAATCCTCACAAGAATTAGCTTTCTTTTAAAAAAAAACCTTGGCCCCTGTGAATATTGAGACTAAATAAATGTCAGGGGCCAAATGTTGGCATTTTCTGACCAAAATTAAGTTTAGGAATAATAAATAAGTATTGGTTGTAAGATACGATTGAGGAAAATAAGAAATTATAAAAAATACCTATTTAAAATGTAAAAATATTCAACTTTTACATGGAAACTCAACAAAAAATTAAAATGCATTTTTAACTCCACATTACTTACATTCCTATCGGTCGATTTTTACGTTTGAACGCAAATTAAAGCTTAAAGTCCCTCCTATTGAACAAAACAAATTGCGTAAAAAAATACCAATCCGGTCAAAAGTTAAAGAGTTTTGACCGCTATCTCGCGAAATTGACCACTGTGCGGCGTAAACACTGTAGATAATAAAAACATTACTGGAACCATATTAGTAAAATACACAGATAAAGTAGCGATTAATAATATTACATATACGAATATTCATGATAAAAAATTAAAGAGCCCATACACAACAAACATGAAGAGAATCTAGAAATAATAAGAGTATTAACATCTTCCTCAGAATTAGCATTTAGTAATATAGACTCTCTTAAGAAATTCATAATACCTGTAGAAAAACATTCCATCAGGTACGCTTTGTATATACTTTTAGCAATAATAACAAGAATAATTCTTGCATATAGTATTTTAAAAGCAACAAAATATTATTTAACCCTAAGATTAATCAGGGCTAGAGAAAAATTTCAGGTAATATATAGCAAAGAATTAGAAAAGGCAAGACAGAAATTAATTAATAATCACATATGAATCGAGACGATTCATTTTTTTGAGGGGAGAGTTACAGCTTAGATACGAATCGGGACGGTTCATTTTTTAACACGGGTTTATTTTCAGGAGAAACACATAATTAACCCGAGACATTATTTTCAGGAAAAACACATAGTTAACCCGAGACGATATTTTCAGAAAAAACACATAGTTAACAAAAAAAGGTTATTTTAAGTAAAACACATATTTGTAAACATACACAAAAGAATAAGAAAAACACGATCATAAATGTAACCATAAAACTATAAAAACACTTGATAATAAAATAAGTAATTAAGAACCTAAGGTAAGAAATACCCTTGTATCACTAAAACATTTTATTGACATAGCTATTTATATTTCCCACACATTATTAAACATTGTAATCTTAAAGTAACAAAAGTATAAATACCACTGTAAATACTTTTGCCAGGCAGTTGATAAGAAATCTCAATAAAGAAAACTTCTAGATACAAAGTAGTATCTAGCAGTAAACAAATATTTTTTTAACTGAAAAGGAACCGAGTTAAATAACTAATACATAGCTTTTTCAAAATAAATAAGATCTTTGAAATAATACTACTCACATGTTATTGAAAATCTAACATATTACGAATATATATTCCCAAAATCTTATGATATAGAATAAATTAAATAGGCTCCTTACGAATAAAAATAAAAGGAGAAGATGAGTTATGCAAAAAATATACAGCTTTGGTCTTTGACAGATTAAGAGTTGAAAATTTTAATTCGGACTAATTTGCAATGTGCAATAACTCATTGTTAATATTGTTTGCTAGGAAATTCGAATCAACGCCATTATTATTTAGAAAAGAAAATATTGCGGAAGATGTCATTAAAATATGTACATCATAGGCCTAATATTAAGGATTTTTGTCCATTAAATTCAACATATTGAGATCTACGGGTTTAGATTGAAGATAGTAAAGTACAAGCAGAATTACCAAATTAAAATTCAATAGCAGGCTTACAAACTAACATTTTGTCACTTATAGAAACAAAAGCTTTACTTAAATTAAGTGTTACTAGTTCGAAATGATAAGATTGGTCTAAGCTATATCACTGCAATTAAATATTAATCAATATTAAACTTGTTTGCTATAGCGTTTTATTAACCCAGATTAAAAAGAATTTATCACATTGCTAAAGGAAAGATGATACTAAATGAATCAATGACTTTTTATTTGAGAATTTTTATTTGACTTTAAGAGAACTTAGACTCAACACTATTCATAGCATTAAAAACTTCACATTCATTAACGTATCTAAATGTAAGAGAAGTGTTAGTATTAATATTAGGAATTACAAATTATGTTCCTTAATTGGTGAAAGCACCGACTGCCTATTTAACACTTCAACGTTTATAGTATTACCGACAAAATCATCATTACAAACACCTTCATATTTCAGTTTTCTCCAAAACAGGGATTGAGAAGAACTTTCAAAATAATTAATACTAAATTGTTTTCTTTTTCCTCTTTTAAAAGCCTTTATTTTGTTGCTATATTTATAGCAAACTTGTTGGTTTTCGTTTGAACTATTCTCGCAAAAAGTCTGCCAAGTTAGATTTCTCTCCACTCTAGCCACTCCTATTTCCCACCATTCCATCCATCTATCGTTCATCTTAAGAGTGCATTTTTTAAGAGAAACATTACCATTAAAGGCATTTAATAAAATATTATTAAAAAAATTTAATGCAAATTAATGAAACGAAGGAAGAAGAATTCAGTTAGCCAAGTTAAGCATAACGCTGATCAAAATTATTAGAGGAATAGTCTCGATACCTTCGATCATTGACAGGAGGTTTAAATTTAATCCTGTAAGAAATAGATATAACTGCATGTCTAGCATTGAGTAAGGGAAACTGATACTGGGATTTGCGGCACACAAAGTTTTCATTGGAAATAAAAAATTAGTCGATTATGAAAGAACTAAATTGGTTTTATCTACATATATGGGCGGGTAAGCTATTACGAACTACATATAAATTAGATTTAGAACAAAAGTCTCTTTCTATAATAGATTTATTAAATAGGTCAGTATTGAAACTAACCCATTATAATAAAGAACGTTTCCACGACTCCCTCATCAATATAATTATCTGTAACTCTGAACTAAAATCTGTCAGCAATATAAAGTGTCATCCAAAAAACGCGCCTACATGTTTCTTTGAAATAAGACACAAACTATTTGCAATTTTTTCAAGCTGTTTTTTTTTATTAAAAGTATGATCCACTGCAATTATAAGTGGAATAGAATATCATTGAAATGTCCACCATGACTGCGTCTGCAGACATCAATCCGTATATCGAAATTTTCAATGACTTTCCGACATGTTGCTGGTGTTATTTCACGAATTGCAACTTGAATGTTGTTCTTTAGATCATTAATTGTTTGTGGCTTGTTAGCATACACTCGACTTTTCAAAAAACCCCACAAAAAAAATCTAATGGTGTTAGATCACATGACCTTGAAGGCCAATTGAAATCTGCATTTCGTGAAATTACACGTTGAGGAAATTTTGATCGCAAAGGCGTAATATTTTCTCGAGTTGTGTGACATGTAGCACCGTCTTGCTAGAAATAGACGTCAGACATATCAATATGATTCAACTGTGTCCAGAAAAGTTTCTCAACATTTATTGGTATCGCTCAGCATTCACAGTAACAGCATTTCCAACATCATCTTCGAAGAAAAATGGCCCAATGATTCCATTTGCCCAAAATGCACACCAAACAGTAACTTTTTGTGGGTGTAGAGATTTTTCATGAATAACACGAGGATTTTCATCACCGCAGATACGACAATTTTGCTTATTGACGAATCCATCCATTCTGAAATGAGCTTCGTCGCTAAACAAAATTTTGCTTGAAAACAATGGATCTGTTGTTCGTTGTTCAATAATCACACTAGCGAAATTACGACGTTTAAATGGTCTCTTTCTCTTAATTCCTAGGTTAATTGAATTTTATGAGCATGTAAATGCAAATCTTTATGCAAAATCCTCCATAAGGAGCCATAAGATATGCCCAATTCTTGCGAACGACGCGAAATTGATGTTGCCGGTTCATTTTTAACACTTTCACCAACAGCAGCAATATTTTCATTTGTGCGTACAGTTTTTGGTCTTCCACTTTTTGGTTTATCAGTAACACAACCAGTTTCTTCGAATTTTTTTCACTAATCTTTGAATTGAAGATTGATTTGGCCGATTATTTACACCAAAAAAATCACGAATTTTGCGATGGGTATTTTTCAAAGAACGCCCATTTTCATAATAACTTTGAATGATATAAACGCGTTGTTGCAATGTGTACCTGTCAATGGTTAAAACTGTACTACCTTTTAATAAAACAAAATGGCTTATGTCATTTGAAAAGATGTCACGTGTAAAAATTATATAGTGCTGACATCTAGGCGTCACATTTGGATGACCCTTTATAAGCAAATTTCACCACCTCTTGTCCAACTTCTGTCTTTTTTCACAACATTATTCAGCCACTCACTATGGAGATCGAAGAGCAGAAAAAAATCACTTATTTGGATGCTACATTGATCAGATCATCAGATAAAATTATTTTTGATTGGTATTCAAAGGAAACAGCATCCGGCAGATTAATGAATTATAATACAACACAACCAAAGAACCAGATTATTAAAGGTCCGTTTAGACTGTGCTAATATTTGTCCAAACACAAGAAATAATGGTTTTGGCTAATAGTATGGTATTGTGACTAATGTTTGGGCATGCGTTTAGATTACACTAACATTTGTTTAAATTTTATTTGCACAAATAACAGAAGATTTTGTGTCAGCTATCTTTGGTACAAATATTTGTATACCCCTTTACACTGCACAAATAATTTTATTTGTTCGGTGTGCATGACAAACATCTGTCAAATAATGTTGCTCTTATGTTTATGAAATCCATTTGCCAATAGTATCAAATTGTGTTTGTGAAGCAACGTGAAAAGTTAAAATGTTTAGTGACAGTGATATTGAAGATTTATTATTAATAACTGCTGGAGCTATAGCAGTTTCAGAAACCCATCAAAAAGACAAAAAAAAAAAAGAAGAAGATCCAGAAGAATGTGGGTTCAAGCTTGGGTGCAGCGTCGTAAAATGGAAGGATGTTGCCAAAAACTTCTGAAGGAACTACGTTCTGAAGAACCTTCGCTGCATAAAAACTTCGTGCGCATGGGTTCAAATGACTTCGATTACTTGGTAACTTGATTAAAATATTCAGCATATTAACATTAAATTTATGTTAATGTTTTTCAAATAAAGCTGTATCTAGTGGCGCCGATTATAACAAAGAAAACCACACATTTGAGGAAACCAATATCTGCGTCTGAAAGATTGGCTCTGACTTTGCGATATTTGGCCACTGGCGAAAGTTTCTCGTCGCTGCAATATGTTTTTAGGATTCCACCATGCACGATATCAGGAATTGTGCCAGAAGTGTGCGATGCTATTTACAATGTTTTAAAAGCAGATTTTATGAAGGTAACAGTATTTTTAGTTGCAATGTTGCAATTACGTTTTCTTTAATTTAAAGGTTCCGTCGAACGAAGAGGAGTGGAAAAGCGTTGCAGATAAGTTTCTGGAAAAATGGAATTTTCCAAACTGCATTGGTGCCGTAGATGGCAAGCACGTGATGATGGTGGCTCCTAAGAATTCAGGAAGCGTATTTTATAATTATAAAGGTTGTGCAATATTTATACAAAAATAATTGATAAATTTATAAATTTTTTGCTCTATTTTGCAGGCACACATAGTATTGTGCTCATGGGCATTGCCGATGCGTCATATAAATTTATATACATAGACGTTGGAACAAATGGTCGAGTTTCTGATGGGGGCGTTTTCCGGAGAACTGCATTCTATGATGCGTTAAAAAACAATTCTCTCCATCTTCCTCAGCCTGTGCCATTGCCCGAAAGGTCAAAATGCATGCCGGTTGTCCTAGTGGCTGATGATGCATTTTCTGCAAGCACAAATCTTTTGAAGGCTTGATGGTATTCAACGCATCTTTAATTATCGCCTATCAAGAGCAGGACGCGTTGTAGAGAATGCATTTGGCATATTGTCAGCACGATTTCGCATTTTCCGCAGGCCAATACATCTTATTCCCGAAAAAACAAGAAAAATAACCACTGCTTGTTGTGCATTACACAATTTTCTATTGATAAGAAACCCAAGAATTTACTTGACTTCTTCATTGATTGATCGTGATAATGCCGATGGTAGCATTACTCCAGGAGAATGGCGGAATGATGCAATTGACTCATCTTTACATCCTCTCATAAGACAACGTTCTTACAACAGCAAAACAATAGACGAAATTAAGAATGAATTCAGCCAGTACTTTATAAATGAAGGAGAAGTACTCTTTCAATATCAACAAATATAACTGAATTGCTGTCTATTTTTTTTAAATAATATTAAATAATATTTACCATTTTAAAGTAAATTTTCATTTTTATTAAAAAAAATAAGGCACATTCTTTGGCAATCTTAAGATTAATATTTGTTAAAAAAGGTAAAAATAAGGCACATTCGTTGGCAATCTTAAAATTAATGTTTAAAAAAAAATAATAAGTCAAATTCTTTGGAAATATTAAAATTAACGAAAAAAATATAACGTTCATCTTTTTCAATTAAAGAGCTGGTTCAGCTCTGTTTCTGCATTTTGTTTTTGTTTGAGCTCACCTAATTCTTTAAACACAAAACCTTCAAGATTTCTTCTAATATTTGCAGCATCGCCTTCATTCAAAGCATTGAGCTCACTGACTATGTAGCGTCCGAATTCCTCATTAGGGTTTAAAGATTTGCGCCTGTCCTTAATAGTTTGAACAACATCACAAAATGTTGCCATGACATTTGTCGTTGTGTTGTTCGACAAAGGCGCAGATGATTGGGCTGATTTTGTAAAAAAAGACTTTGTAATGAAAACAATATTGACAATTAATGAATACATTCTCATTAGTTTACCTTCGCTTTCAGATAAAATATCTAAATTTGTTGTTGTTGGTTGCCGCTGGCTAACCTCCGCACGTCCAACAAAAGCCATGGAGTCGAAATATTTCCACTTTGGTGCATTGTTTGCACCTTGTCCAGATTTGTTTTTTTTTGTTGAGTTAGCCCCGGTACTGAATCCTCAAATTCGACCATTTCGTGGAAACTTCCTCCGCTGCAACATTAAGCATATCGACAATTGCGCTATCCCGCATTGGTTTTTTATGAAAGTCAGCACTTGATGCATTCCAAATGCAAGGATGGCTTTCCACTTCGCCGATCAATTTAAATATACTTTCTTCGCTCCAGTCGTGTGTCATCCTCTTCCTTTTGTTTTTGTTGGCAGATGGTGGCGATTCAATAATATCTGCATTGATGTTGTCCATTTTCTTTCAAAAAAATATGCTTTATAATAAAGAATTACAAAAAAGCGCTTTTTACTTACCAATCTGTCAAACGAATTGACCAGTATTGCCATTTCAATTTATTTCATTTCTTTTATGTTAAGCACTGTCAAAAAAAACTGTTGGCAACCCACGTTTCTACAATTATTTGTCGCTATTTGTTCCGCCAAAAATATTGCGAGAACAAACAAAATATCGAGCCAAATATTTTTAACGACGTGCTGACAAAGTGTTTACATTATGCAAGGTTTTATTCACAAACAAAGATTTTTTTAGCCAACAAATAGTCGAAAAATATTTGGTGGCTAACAAATTCGAGTGTTTACACTAGGACAAACAAAATTTTTATGATTTTGCACAAATATTAGCACAGTCTAAACGCACCTTTACACAGCTAAGAACTTTATAGAAAGATTCTTAAAAATCAGTGACAAACAGTTCCATAGTTATAATATACAGAAAATTTATAATATATTAAATAACAAGAGTTTTCCTAATTACCTCATAAGAAAGTTAATAAATACAGTAAAACAGCGAATTAAAAACAAAACATCAAATAAAACAATAGATAATGATAAAAGAAGTTGTACTTTTTATAGTGTAAAATACATTCCTGGCTTAAAAGACAACAGAAATATACGTAACATAATTACAAATAACAACAACATTTGTTTTGCCTATAAACCTAACAACACAATAAATACAATATTTACAAAAATTAAGGCGCCAATTAATAAGCAACAACGAAATAACATTGTTTACGAAATACCATGTAAGGGTAATTGGACAACAAAATGCAATTTAATATACATAGGAACAACAAAGAGAACCTTGTCAACAAGAATAGCTGAGCATCAAGCTGACATTACTAAAAGAAAGGAGACAACTGCATTGGCTCAACATATACAAAAAACAGGTCACACAGCTGACTTTGACAAAGTTAAAATTTTGGATAAAGAGAAAGTGGAGAGAAAGAGATACATTAAAGAAAGCTTGCACATTCAAAAGAAGATAGAAAATACAATGAATTTGAAAGAGGACACCGACAACATCAATGCAAGCTATAGAGTCGCTATTAGCTGATCTTCGACATAAACTTATGTGTTTCTTGTTTTTTGAAGTCTATTGTCAATTGTTTTTATGTTTCTGTTTTGTTTTAATGAAAAATGTAATTTAAATTAATAACGTTTTTAAAATTGTGAGTTAAAAAATAATGATTTAAATATGTATTATGTTATAATATTCTAATGTTTTTATATTTCGTAATTTTAATTTAATAAACTATAGACAACAGCCCTTAAAAAAGTCGACAAACAATCGACAAAACGTCGGGTGCAATTTGTAATTAAAAATTGTTTTAATCACCTTAAATTTGTAGGCCCAATTAGCTTGAGCACAAAGCATCTTTTTTACATTATTCAACCACGTTTCTGTTACTCGTACTACATCATAGTTACTATTTTTAAAAATACTTCTTATTTTATGAAGTTTTCAGGAATTGTTTCTAGGAACTGGGTTCTAATCATTAAAATTACAAAGGTTTAAATCATTTGTAGCTATTGCAGAGTTCAATATGACACTGTTCCAAATTTATGAGCAAAATTATCAAACATTTTCAGTTTTTTATTTTAAACTTCAGCAATAATGCAATGAAAAAAAAAAACTTCCCAATAATAAAGTAAAACATACAGAATGTACACATAATCAAAACTCCTGTGCAAATCTTACAATAAAAAGGAGTAAAAATCTAAATATATATAAGCAGAATATTGTAACCGATTATGGTCAAGAGGCTAGATTATTAAAAAAACAAATATATAAATAAATATTGGGTTTGAAATATTTTAAACCGTTCACACGAAAAATATAATTCTAAAAGTAAAATAATACTATATTAAAAATAAAAAGCACGTAAAATAAAGACCGTGATAGGCGAATTACCTAAAATTTTCACAAGTTTAACGAAGTGCTAGATGTCAACTATTGGACATTTCTCTTACTCCTTTTGTAGTCATTTACAGTTGAAGAAAAAAAACAAATTTTTACCGTTAGTATCGTTGTCAAAAAAGTGTTTACTAGTTTGTATGCACACGTGATTTAAGCATCAAATTATTCATTACTGTTTGTAAAATTAAGTCATTTTCATACGTGCGTTTACGCTGTAAGACATAGTGATAATTAGTGCTAGTTTAAAGTGATTATAACATTATTGCAAGGTCTAAAAAATTTGTTATTATTAAATGAGTATTTGTTAAGCTTTTTATATATTTATTTCAATAAATTTCATAATACTATACTTTTATAAACGTATTTTAATGCATGTCCATATATTGGACAAATTTACTTTGCGGGTGTAGCTTTCGGATTTTGCAAGGGAACATTTATTTACGAATATTGCTGCATCATTTCATGAAATGGTTTCAAAACGACAATTAAGTAGCTTTTGGATTTTGCAAGGTAACATTTATTTACGAATATTGCTGCATAATTTCATGAAATGGTTTTAAAATGACAACTAAGGGAAGAAGAAATCTTAAAACACTTAGAAGAGAGTTTAAATTTAAGCGATGCAGAAGACGATGAGGTTGAATACCAGTCTGCAAGTGGTGCAAGTTAATAGTCACGAAATATTGAAGATAAAGAAGTTTTAGGTGAGATTGAGGTCCCTAATCTTTCGGAAATAGAATTTAGTACTTTAGGAATTCAACTCAGCCATTTAGTAGAAAGCTCTTGCAATGATTTTAAAGGCATCAACATCCAATTTACTAAAAAAAAAAAAAAAATATTGTGTGGCAGAATAGGCTTGAGCATATTGATATTAATGTTTTAGAAACGCCATTTCAATATTTCCAAAAATAATTCGATAATGCATTTTATAACAAAGCTGCATTTTATATGCTGTTCAGCAGGGCAATTTACCCTTCAAACAAACCAACGCGGACGAGATGCGTATATTTTTTGTTCTTCATGTTATGATGAGCTGTATGTACTTTGATAAACGTGGGGGAATGCCATTGTTTTATGAAAATATGACAGTCATTCGCTTTTTTCTAATACAAAACAATCTTTATGTATCAGATATTTTAGCAAACGTTCCAATCAAATTGCAGAGAAGAGATAAAGATATTAATATACCCCGTAGAGGCAGGCTATCTCGAACTCCTAAATTTCCTTCAGAAACCACTCCACAAAGCAGCAATTCGTCGATTCAAAATGAGCGGTTGGTAAATACACTCAAACGCAAAAAAAAACTAATCAAGCTGCTCCAGCTAAAGAAGTTCGACTCGATAATCACAACCACTCACCAGAATTTTTGGAAAACCCAAACCCAGGTCGATGGATGGTTGTTCGAGAAAAACATTTATAATTTGCAAAAATTTTATGGTATATATCTGCGTGAAACGCGGAATTAATTGCTTTGTAAATTATCATACAAAATAAAACTTTTTATTATATTTGTCTCGTTTAATTACACTCATTGACTTAAAATTTATTTTCAAGAAACATTTCACCAAGTACCTTTTTCCAATATATTGGACATCACGTGGAGGCCAGGGAAATGCCCTACCCCTAATTTGACTTAAGATTCTTAATCAAAAACCTCAAATTTGCTTACACAGAAATTTTCAGATTTTTATCTCAACTAATTCTTTTTAATGTCTGAAAGAGTTAAAGAAAATCTAAGTAAAGCACAGCAGTATAAAGCAAGGAAGGGAAATAATATAACCATAACATAAACTGTTGTAAGGCATAGTGCTACTTAAAAACAAATGAATTTTAAATTGTGTGAAAACCAAAAATATAAGAAATTGCTAATAATATACTGTATTCTAATATTTAATAAACTGAAAGAAGATATTTAGGCAGTAACGTTACCAAATTGAAATATCACACAAAGAGGCAAAAATATATGTAAAGAGTATAGAAAATAAAAAGAGTAAAAAGATGTTTAACCCAACAAACATGACCTTATATTATAAAGTAATGAAAAGATCTTGTGGTAAAACAGTTCTATCCGTTAAAAAAAGTAAAGTTGCCATCGTGTATTTTTGTGTATTAATCGCGAATAAGTAAATAACCGTCTAACAAGTTGTGTAATTTAATTAAAGTAGTAAAAGATTGTGTGTATTTATATTGCAATAAAAGAACTCAATAAAATAAACGTTTATAAATTTACATAAACGTACCAATATTTAGAGATTCTTTAAAAAAATTAGATCTGGAAATGTAAAAAAATGTTTTCTAACAAGTAAAAGAGATAAAATGAAAAATAATTGTTGCACTTAAACTAAACTTTTTATTATTTAAACAAACTTAGAGCTAAGATTGAACTCGCTTACAATGCAAATTCAATTCGGTGTATGTGAAGCAAATTCACACACAGTCTAAATAAAGTATGAAATACAGTATTAAATATAAAGGTAGTAGGGTGTTACGAGTTGCCCCACTCTCAGTACAAACGTATTTTTTTATTATATACATGATATTATTTTATTATGTTATTAATTTATGTATTCTTTTTTTTTTTTTTTTTGTATTGTTTCTCAAATAAATAAAGTACAACATTTAGCAGATTCAGCTTTGCGATCATAATCCTATATATACATTAAGATCAAATCTGAAATCTATATTATGCTTGGACCAGCGGTCCCTGAACCCATTTCGATCTCAACTATAACTTAAGGTTCATTCTTTCCGTACCCATGTTTTAGTAGAAACATCATCAACAGTCCTACAATAAGCAAAAACAGAGAAAAACTAACACCATATGAAACATTCCTGTGATATCTTAATTCCCTAATTTCTTTTATGTTTTCAATGTGCGACAATACATATCCCTGGCAAGATTAGGTAAATATTATTTGTTGGATAGAAATAGGTGTTTCTTATTGTGGTTTTCTTCTTGTAGAAAACATTGTCGCCTATAATTGTCTTTCAGTTTACAAACGTCAAGATGTAGTTTCCATTAAGTATAAGAGTTTTATTGTCGCAGTCTTGATTAACTCTGAAATGTATACTCTATTTGAGACTTGTTGTTGAATTCGAGTTTACAATTGCTTAAATAAATACAGTTTGTGGTAGGAATTAATTCCTTCAAAAATAAATCATTTTTATAAGTATAAGTTCGTCCCTGTAGTGTCACTACTATTTCATTTGCCTCGCTAATTTTAAAAATGTTCTCTATTGGGTATTAGTGTAAGTAACTGAACTTTAACATTTACGAAGTTTTTGGGTATCTTTTTTGCAACTACAATCGATTTGTATTCATCCAACACTACTATCACTCTTATCAATTTCTACTTTACAAAATCTTTTTCTGGTCAATAGTTAACTCGTCTATGTCTGCAGAAAAAGGAGAGGAAAGTTTTTTTTCGTTTCTAGCAATTTTGGTATTTATGTCGTCTGTTTAATTGTTTTTTTAGATCTTTTAAAATTATCATTATTTGAGACCAAAGTCTTTCCTTGTGAGTTAAAACCCTGATTTTTTTTGTATTTTGGCTGGGATTTGCTTACTCTGTTATTGTCTTCAAATTTATTAGAAAAGCTATCAACTTAACTCTTCTTTTGTTTAAAACCAAATTATTTTTTCCTTCATTTCGTGTTGTTTTCTAGCAAACGCCTCTAAATCCTTTCTTGATAGTCTGTTATTAAGAAAGTCAGTTGGTTTAAATCATGTCGTTGTATGAAAAGTATCGTTGAAGGAAACTATAGCTTTTGTGATGTTGTCTTTCTAATCTTTTTCTGCATTGAGGTCAGCATTAAAAAATCTTATATGTTCGTTGAGTATAGAGAGCATTCTTTCAACATCAGCGTTTCCAATCTTAAGGTATGTAGTTAACAAATGAAAATCTATTCTCTCATCTCTGAAGAATTGTTTAGTATTTAGAGTGTCAGATTCACTATCCATCACGATCAACCTTGGCTTGCCCAAGTATTGGAATCGTTTTTTTATTCAATCAGTAATAGAGATCCAAGAGTCTTGGAGTCTTTAAGTTTTTTAGCTTTAGCGTTATTTTAATTTTATCTATTCTCGTAAGGTACATTTCATTTTTTCGGGGGTACCAAAAGTCTATGTGGCATTACATGCGTGTTTAGTAGGGTTTCTATCAAATTTTACAATATTGCAAACTTCACAGTTGTTTATACATTTTTTAATCTCCTTTTGCAGGAGGGGGTAATAACATGTCTTTATTAAATTTACTTTATTTTTTCCGCAATAATTGTTTCTAAGGTGTTCAATTTTGATGCTTTTAAGTATAATTTATTTGTCCGTAATATCTTCCAACCATGATTTGGACCTTAAAATTCTTAGTTTTTTGTTATTTGCAAAATACATTCTATGATAATCCTGAAATTTCAAAAAATTATGTCATTCGCACAAACAATTGCAACAAGTCCCTTTTCTGCGAGACACTCTCGCATTGTATTCTTTAAGTCAGTGTCCTTTGTTTTTATTTTCCTTAATTCCCTAGTTGCGTAATCTAGAATAATCTGATTCTTGAACAAATTAATGAGATTCTCCGTAATTGATATAAATTCGTATCATGAGCATCTGCACTGTGAATCGTTCCTATGGCATTACTAGCATTGGCCTCATCAGAGTTTAACAATCAGTTAAGGTCAATACAAAGTGTTGACTCCGCAACCGCTTCACTCGGCGTCGAATTTCTGTTAGAGTCATATGTAAATCTGCTTAAACTGTCTGCTACTATATGTATTTTCTTTGCCTTTTATATATTCGACTAGAAAATTAAACTCATTTAAGTTTATCTTCCACCGTTGTAATTTCGAATTTGGTTTTTTCATATTATTTAGACAAACTAGTGGTCTGTGGTCAGTTCTAATTGTAAACCTACGGCCATATAGATATGGACCAAAATATTTCGTTGCCTAAACTATTGCAAGAAGTTCCCTTTCGATCGTGCTGTATCGTTTCTCGTGACCGTTGAGAGAGTGACTTGCGTAAGCAAAATTGCTCGCATCGATTGTTAATATGAAATGCTTCTGAAAATTTGGATGGTCAAGTATGGGGTCATTTTTTAACAATGTCTAAAGTTTATTAAATGCTTCTAAATATTCTAGGTCGTTTATATTTATTTTGGAGTTCTTTTTTAAATACCTTATAAGGTGATGAGCTATTTTGGAAAAGTCTTTAATAAAGCTCCTGTAGTACCCAGTTATCCCCAGAAATGATTTAATCTGCTTCTGATTTTTAGGTAGTCGAATGTGAAAATGGCTTCGATTTTTTTCGGGTTAGATTTGATTCCATCTGGTGTAATTATGTGACCTAAGAGCTCTGTTTCCCTGGATAAAAATTTACACTTATCCGGCTGAATTTCAAGGATAGCATTCTTTAAACATTTTAGGACCTTTTCTAACGATTCCATATGTTCTTCTATACTTGTAGAAAAAACCAGGATGTCGTATAAATAGACTAGTCATATTTTTCCGATGAATTCCCTAAGTATACTATTAATGAGACGTTGAAATGTGGCAGATGCATTCCGAAGTCCCAACGGCATTCTCAAAACTCGTAATGACTGACCAGGATGAATTTCAATCTGTTATAAACCTTTTGCCAAGCCGATTGTTGAAAAATATTGACAATTTCCTAGCTTGTCGAAGATATCGTCTATATAAGGTATTAAGAAGCAATCCTCTATTGTAATATCATTTAGTTTTCTATAGTCTACATATTCTTCACTTCTGTACATTGTCAGTTTTTTAGTACGACACAAATCGGGCTAATGTAAGGACTATTTGATTTCCTGATAAACGATCTTCAAGCATTTCTTAGATATGTCAATCAACTTCTACTTTATGAACTTCTAGGTAACGGTACATTTTAGAATACATATATTGAAGTGTCATGTTTGGTATTTATTTTATGTAAACTTAAACATAAGTTATTCTCTTGCACATTTAGGTGACTAGTTCTAATAAAGGTATGAAAGTTGTCTCTAGCAATTTAGTTGACTAGTTCTAATAAAGGTATGAAAGTTGTCTCTAGCAATTTAGTTGTTACCCGTGTCAATAAGATTTTCTTTACATGAAATGTGATAACATCATTCTTCACAGCTGCCCATGTACAACGGCAATGTCGCGTTCCTAGTGATAAGCGGCCGATTCGGGTTATCAATTACAGTACCTAATTTTTTTTTAATATTGTTACGTATTAACCCATTTATAAAAAAAAATAAAAATAAATATATATATATATATGAAAATAAATAAAATAAAACTTTTTAGTTTAAATTCCTTAAAAAGTGGGACTTTACAAAGGTATAACATTAAAAATTTGTTTCTTAGGCACTAGCATATAGAGATACTTTCGTCTTCTATTTTGGTGAACATACTACCTTATTTACAATACTAAGTTCCGCTCCGCTGTCAATTATAAAATATAATTTTCTGATTGCGGTTTCTATAATTATAAAGGGAAGAGCTGACTTCCACAGAAACTACACCTTCAGTCCTGTTACTATTTCTGCTTTGTCCAGATCTGGTGTATCTTCCAGATTAGTCATTATTGTACCTACGAAAGTTTCCTGATTGGTTATTGAGTCTATAAAAATCTCTGGGTTGGTAATTGGCAACCACACCTTCAAAACCCTTGAAATTCCTGCTTTGTTTGAATCTCCTACTGTTTCCTGTGTAATTTCTTGATTGTCCGAGTTATTATTACACTCTCTGTTATTACGGGAGGAAACGTTATTGTCCCTATAGTTTCTGTTCCAGGTACTTTGATTTTGGCTATTATTCCTTAAATTTTTCCTAAATTGAGTATGTAGTATAATTCTGGTGTTTGGCTTCCAGAATAATTTTGCACGCTTCTTGCAATGTTGCTGGGGTTCTTACAAATATTATTGTTTTAGTTGGTTCCGGCAGACGATCTTTAAGAGCCTGCAAGGAAATCCTATTGAGTTCTATCGTAGTAAATCCTTCTGCAGATTATTATGAAGTTGGTTTGTAATTTTATTAATGTTTAGGTAGTATTTTTCAATTGCTGAGTCCATCCTTCATGTTTTTAGGTTGTAAGTCTGTCTCTCTAAGTTGTAAGTCTGTCTGTTTTATTTTATTTCCAATCAAGTATTTACTGTTCCCTACCTATGGAGTGCTTCTCTTGTTGAGTCGGTCCATTTTGTTATACACAGCCTAATAGTATTGTTTTGTTATTATCTTGAAAAACTTTAATTAATGGCACGGGGGCTTCTACCTGTGTCCGAAAGCCTGGTAATTGAGAGGGGTATTTACCGTCGAATGTCGGAATTTCCCTGATACAGTTTAAAACTAGATTAAATTGATGTATAACATTAACTTCCATTTTTATAAAAACTTCACTACACTCCTAAAAAACAAAAACAACGCTTTTGAAGTATGTCTGTCTTTTACTTACGCCACTAAAATTGAACCTTGACAGATCTGTGTGTACAGGAAATAGATCGCAAAACCTCAGAAAACTGCACAATTATTTATATTGGAAAGTCAAGCAAACAAAATTTTATTATCTACTTTATAATTACATATAAACGCACATAGGAAACTACTGTATTGTTTTTTTTTTTGTGTTACAAAAGTACCAAAGGAATATTATCTATTGTTACGAATATAAGACTTAGCAACGCCTGTTGCTGTTGTCCGTATGTGCGTGATAAAAAAAAACAGAAGATGAAAAAGTTACTTCCACCACCATAGGGGGTGTGTATTGAATAATACACCATAGGGGGTGTGTATTGAATAATACGACAATTAGCTAACGCAAGTTGAGCAACCTCAATGGCTGCGTTGGTAGAGGTGCGTACTGTAAAAAAGAAAGAACAAAGTGTAAAAGGCAATTAAAAAATTAAGAAACTGCAGTACAAAGGAGAAGGAAGGAGAAAGACAACTATTGTGTGAAGCCATGGCTAGATAAATTAGTCAAGACGTCTATTTAATAAAAGTAGTAGTAGACGACCTTTATAAGAAAAAGAAGAGTTCTAGATGCTTAGTGGAAAAAGTAACAAATTAATAAATGATTACAGTGTACGGCAGATGTTAAGTTGTGGCTATTGGCTTGGTTGTAAAGCAAGGTGGAGAGATCTGCGTATGGTTGAGGTTACTAAACAAGGCATCGGGTAGTTCACGTCTCGCCGGAGTAATACAGTAGTGTGACGTGAATGGCTGCGTTTGTACTTAACGCATGTTCAGTAAATACGACACCATAGGATCCCAAAAACGGGTAGGATCAGGATCAAGTATGTAGACAAGGCAGAACCATAAAAAGTTAAGAAAATAACGAATTTATAATGTGCTACAGTGATATTTGCAATCAAAAGAATCCGTACGTTAATCCTAAAGGGGATAAACATAACAATATTTTTTCATAATTGAGTTCGCTTTGTAAGTTTTAAATAGAAAGTCAAGAAGATTTTGTGGGTGTTTCCCCCGGTGAGGATTCTCTTCTGTAGTTTACGACTTCACTATTTCCAACACTTATTTAAACTTCCTGCCTTTTTTTATCGCTGGTCTTTTCTTTTCAAGTGTTTAGTGCGAATTTCAATAATATTCCACTTTTTGCATTCTTTTGCAAATGTATCAATATTTTGTTTTGTAATTTTATCGCGGCAAAATGTTCATTTTTGTAGTTCGCTGTTATTTCGTTTATATTTAAAGTTATTAATATTTTAATTATTTAATTCAGTCATTTTCACTTTTTCTTCAATTTCTATGCTATTTATTTTCTTTTGTTGCTTAAAGTGATTTATTTTTTTTCTTTATTTGCTTAAGTTTTGAAGCATTTTTATTATTAATTGTTTTTTTTATTTGTTATAATACAATCAGTCAATTTAGATACCACTTTTGGAATTAAATTTAGTTTCTTCAAAGAGTTGTTTTGTTATTGATATTTTTATTTTAGAGGAACTATTTATATATTGATAATTATTTTTTTTTTTTTTGTAAAGCTTGCTAGATTTTTTGTTTTTTGGTTTTCACATATAATAAGGGTATTCACGATAGTTATAGTGCAAATTTGCATATTGTAAATTTGCTGTGCATATAAAGTAGTTCGTGAGCGTATATTTTGTAAAACGTACACTTTTGTAAAAAACATTTCATTTGTTTAAAAAATCTGACATCTAATCAAAAAGCAAAAATAAATATACAAAAGAATTCAAAACATAAAATTGAAAATATTTATTTGCTATTTAACAATGCCTAGAAGCAGCGAAAAAGAAAAAATTTTAAATTTTTTAAGAAACAATGCGCTGAGTTGTCTTGAATTTGCAGATTATGAAGGTACTTAACTAAAAAAAATATATAGAAATAAATTAATGTTTTGATTTTTTAGATTTGGAGGAAGAGTCTATTTCCAAATTATTGGACGAGTAAATAGAAACAATTCTAGTAGCTTTGGTATGTCGTCGTGGAATCTTAAATATTTTTTCCAAAGTCTTATCATTGGTCCCAAAATGTTCTAACCGTACTGGATGATAATAGGTTCCTGCAAATGTTAAGAGGTAACCGGACAGAGTTTGTTAATCTTGTTTCTGATGATCCCGTTTTGAACAACTTGCATTCACCAAAACAGTTTCCAGTTCCTTATCAATTGCCTATAGTCCTTTATAGATTGGGGTCTTCGGGAGAAGGTGCATCGTTAAAAAAGATTGGGGCACTGTTTGGAGTTGGAGACGGAGGAACAATAGACAAAGTAACTAGACGTGTGTTTAAGGCATTTTTAAAACTAAAAACGCGTTATATATTCTGCCAGATGAAGGTGAAAGGTTAGCTATTGTTGCAGCCACATATGACGAACTACCGTTTTGTATTGGACACATCGATGGCAGTGAAATCGCTCTAGCCGAAACTCCTGTTATAAGTCCGGTGTCATTTTTTTCTCTGACTCATAAATATTCTTTGAAAGTACAAGTAGTTTGCGACTTTATGCAGAGAAATCGGCACGTTGTGCTGGGACATCCTGGAAGTCATCACGATGCAAAAATTTATAAGAATTGTGAAATATATAGAGAAAGTGCAACATATTTTACAGGAAATCAGTGGATTGCTGGAGACACAGCATACCCTCTATCATCTAGCATAATCAGTCTTTATAGAACAAATTCTTCTCAAATGGATCTCACGAAGCGAATACAATTTAATAAAAGACACACCAAGTAAAGTTTAGTAGCCTTAAAAACTTAAGAATGAAAATAAACTCTCAACAAAACCATTTGTATTGTTGCCAGTGTATAATGGTTTGTTGCATTTTACATAATATCCTTTTGTCAGATATTTCATCAAACAAGTTTGAAGATATAACGGGCCATGATGATACAGGAGATAATAACGAAGAAACCTGTCATGAATTGGAACCAGAAAATAAAAAAGGTGAATTAAAAAGGCAAGCACTACATTCTTTAATGTTTGAATAAATTTTATTAATTAAAATTCAGAATTTAAACAAATTAACAAATTTAAATTATATTATACATATGTACATATTCATATATTTATTAACGATTCTAACGAATGTTATAATAAAGATCAAACATAACAAAAAACAACAAAATATTTTACTATCTCAAGTACCACAACTGTTAAATGTTAAATAATTTATTATTTATTATGTATTAACTTTTTATTTTTGTACTTCGTATCTATTTCGTACTTCCGCACTCTCTCGTTTGCTTCAATTTCAAATTTTCTCAACCTTTTGTCTTTTTCAATTTCTAATCTTTTCATTTCCATTTCATCTTTCCTTCTTTGAACATCTTCTAAAAATTTTCTTTCATTTAAATCTTATTCTTTCACAAATTTTTCTTTTTCAAATATCATTTTTGATTTTCCGCTTTGAAGAGCGGAAAGTTTTTCAATAGCTGTTTTTGGCGCTGATTTTTTTAGTTTCTTTGCAAAATTATTTACTTTTTCCTTATTAAATAAAGAAGAGTTTTTTTGTGAGGTAGTTTGTAAATTCGGCACAACTGAATCTTCTGTTGTTGATTGATCATACTCAACTTCTTCAACTTCACAAGAAATATCTTCTAAAACCTCTAATCCTTCAAAATCGTCCTGCACATCTTGTGACTCATTGTATAATGCAGTGCTGCTTAGCAGATGACTTGCTGAAGATGAATCATAAATATTAAAAGGAAAATCAATATTTTTTTTACCAACAACATTTACACATTTTGTGTAGTTTTTCTGAAAATAAGGAAATGTAAAAATCTTTATTTAATTTAAAAATCTGGTAGCACATCGCAAACACTTTTGTTTTCTAATATGTATTGATCGAATCTTCAATCTGTCTTTCCTTTTCTGCTATTTGCTCAAAGTTCTTGCAAGATTTATCAAAAATGTTTAAGCCTACCTCTTATACTAGAAATTCCCTCATCCGAATCAAGCAATCCTGAACCTGTATTTTTCTCCATTCTTCAGCTTTAAAATAATTGGCTTTAAGGTGTCTCACCTTCCATTTTGAAATATCCCAAGTCGCATCTTTACACACATTTTGTAAGAGATTTGTGTAGTATATTTTTGCAGTGGGTTTCTAAAATATGCAATAATGTATAAAAAACAATTCGATTGCTTAAAACTCACCTCAAATTCCTGACTAGTCCGTGTGTATTCCAAAATCTTTTTTATGTCTTCATCTGACCATCTTTTATTTGGTTTATCTCTTGGTCTTTTTTTATCCGTGTAAGGTTTATTAACATATTTTGGAGAACTCATTTTTAACAGTTTAATTTTTAATTATATCTTTTTTTGCTGCATATAGTGCTCACAAAGAATTTTTTTTATATATTTTTTTTTTTTTCTTTTCAAAAATATGTCAAAAAATTTTATTTACTTTATTTCGAGAGTGAGCAAATATGCACAACTTTTGTTGCTCAAGGTTTCTTTAGTGCAAACGAAGCAAATTGAAAGAAATTTCAAATACGTATATTTTATTGTTGTACCGATAAAAACGATGCATATTTGCTCCAATTTGCACCGTTTCCACAGTTTGCACTACTTATCGTGAAACCCTTATTGTTTTAAAATTTATTTATAATTATTTCGTCCAGCACTTATTTGTTTTGTAGATTCTAAAGATTTTCACTCTTTTTTTCTACTTTTTTACTTTGTTTTTTTTTTCCTTTTCGCCATTTATGTGTCTAATAGTGAAACAACGCGATCTTTTAGTTGCTACTTCAGAACTGAACATTTTTTTAATTAAAAAACTTAAACAAACCAAGAGCTAAGTTAAAAAAATATAAAGATAGTACAAGTTGCCTCACACATGACTATGTACATAGTTTAATGTTTTATATTTTTTTTCTACTTTTTATTCTTTAGGTATTTTTCTTTTTCCTTTTTTTTAATTTAACAGCAATAAATTCCGTATTGTTTACTTCTTTTATGTTCTTTTCTATTCTTAAATTTACATGCAAATGTTAAATGCAAAAAAAAAAAAATTAATAAAAATAAAATGAGTGCAATTCATATTTACTTACATGATAACACTTTATACTCGCATGCATAGCGCAAAAAACAAAATCGTTAAACCTGGAAAATGCCAGAAAATAAAATAAAAACTCAACTCTTAAGAAAGGCAACATCAATTATTAAATCAAGTGACAATGAAGTGAAAAATATACGTTAGTAGTATAAGTAAGTAAGTATCTTTAAATTTCCCCAGATTTCAGTTTGTTACGACACAAATAAAGAAGTCTTGATACGACTAGTATTAAATGGTAATTAAGGTATAACCTCTTAATGTTATTTTTCTGCAAAACATCTGTAAGAATTAGGTTGCACTTTGCTATAAAGTTTTTCATAACTAGATCTGAATACAGACAGCCTCCTCTGAATACAGACAGCCGGAAATCAATTTTAATTCATTTACATTATCCACGGTTCAACTCCTCACTTATAAAAAATAATTAAGAAAACGCAAGGCACAGCGCATATACATTCATACATTCATACTTAACACACAACAATCAATATGATACAGAAACAGCATCTCGAATATGAGGAAACAAGTATGAATGGCTAAAAAGAAAATCTGCATTTGTGGCCATACCGAAGGTTGGCACAAAGCAAAAACAAATGGTCGATTTACAGAAAGAACAACGAAACAATGTTTTAGGTGTGTGAACTTTGTATAACCAAATTTTTATTGTTTAGCTCATTAAATAGGTGATGTTTACAATGTGCACAACATAAGGTAGATAGATGCGAAGAAATCTGGTGATGTTTTTTGATGTTTCGACCCAAAAAATTGTAGCATTACATTCTGCCGGTGTGTAATTTTTCTTGTTTTCTTTGGGAAGTGTCCGCATACATTTGTAGTAAATAAAAATGTTTAGATATTACAATAAAAAATGAACCTATACCGAAAATCAATTTTTATTTGTTTATGGATAATCTTATATTATCATCACCTTTTTAACCGACTTCAAACAAGAAGGAGGTTTGAATGTTGCTTTTTTATGTTTATTCTGCGTGCACAGTCAGTCATTCAGTCATTTTGAACTCAGTCATTCGATATTATAATTTATATTTTTTCTTTGAGAGATTACAACTCCCAATAGGAAAAATAATACAAAAAGAAAATATTTATTTAAAGGGTGTCCCCATAGTTGAGTTTAATCGACCTATATTTGTATATCTTTTATTGATAAACGATTACAAATTGGACAGAATGTTAGTAACTATGACCGTTATAATTACAAGTCCCAATGTTTCAGATTATAAATTAAAGTGTGCTGTAATAGTTCATTTAAAGAACCTGTTCTGCTAAGTCCGCTATAATAGCAAGTATAAGCTTTGGATTAGAAAATTAAAGAGTCTTCCAATATTTGACGTAATTTGATGTATGTGGCCAAACTTTTGGAGCGTTATAGGCAGACAGCTGAAATTCGTTTTAAAGTCGTTTATTTGCAAGATTTTGTTAGCAAATCTTTTACACTCGATACCTTTTGTCCACGTCTCTTTATGCAGATATTTTTTTGTGTGAATATGAAAAATCTTTAAAAGCAACGGCTGGGACGACACGCTTTGGCTGGATGCTGGGGTATGCTCAGCGGTGTCCAGGGTCGTGTAGTCCCATAAAAATAAAACACGTAGTAACGTTTCAAAGTTCTGTATCTATATTAATTTGCAGGTAACTCTCGGCAGTCTGTTTTATAGCGTTTGTGCTGCGCAAATGTGTGCTACAGTAGCTCCTGGTCCTGGTAGTTAACTGGTGTAAGAGATATCTGTCAAACAGAAGCCGTCGAGATTTAAAAACTCGTGCCAACGGCTCTTGCGGAACTGATTTCTCGCTTGCGCTAACTATTTCAGGGCTAAATGCTTTCTTGTGAAATAGTTATATCACACAACACCAGTTAAACACTTCTATGTCTGTCAGCGCTGGGAATATTCAAATCGGTATAGAAGTCTTGAGAATTAAAAACTCGTGTGAAATGTTCTATGCAATTCTGGTTTTTCCCAGTTATGGCTCCAGATTAGTTTAAATATTTTAGGACTAAAAGCTACCATATAAAATATTACCTCTTATCTGTCGGCCGCCTGCCCGTTTGTTTGTAACATGGCGTAATAATACCAGGTGAATGCATAAGCTTTAACGTGTATTTTGTTTTTGTAAAATCTTGTTAAGCTGTCAAAAACGTCTGGCAATATGCGTGTATATAATTCAATATATTTTTAGTGGCTTTTTATTTTTCACAAATACATACACACATATCGCCAGACGTTTTTGACAGCCTAACAAGATTTTACAAAAACAAGATAAACGTAAAAACTAAAACATGTGTTGACCGCATGATCTAATGCAATGCACCTTGGTTTGCAATGTTCTGTCTTATATACCAGATGACACATGTACGCATGCGCACTTACAACATCTCTACTGTTGTCAACATCACAGATAACTAGCCAGATTACTCACTTGTGACGTTTAAAAAAGTGTGGTATCATATTTTTTTCCAGCTTTTGTTTAAACGAATAAAAAAATATTCAAAAACGCTGAAAACAATGTGCTAGAAGAAACCGCTACACATACCTAATGCAAACATATGTTTTCGTAAAAAAATATACATAAATAAATTCTGCCAGCAATTAATAAACTTTTAAATGAAAAAATAAAAATAAGATTTGCCAGCAATTGCTTAAATACTTTTGTTTTAATAAATTAATAACATGAAGCGTATAACAAAATATTGCAATAATCTGAGTGACTTGTTACCCTGCAATGAAGTTTCAGTAATGGAAATTGTCGCCCGGATTCTATTGAAATTAGACAATTTGCCTGGCACCAAAGGTGCATAATCATTTGAATTCAAAACAAAAAGAGTGGTTCCGTGCGGACAGACATGAGGTATTTGTTACAATTTCTTTAACTTTACAAATTATTTAAAACTATCATTATTTCTTTAGTATCGACGTCATGCAGCTGTTTTTATATTGGGTGAATTGGCCGTGACAATACCCACATATTTTTTGATTATATTTTATATGCTATCTTTGATTCTAAACCGTCTATTGGTGAAGCTTTACGAGCTGCCCTAATAGACACATCGCAACGTGAAAATACTAATTGGGAGAGACGTTATATACTTAAGGCTTTATTGCCAGATGCTCTGTCCTGTAAAGTGGGAGATGGCTAAGGTGTTTTAAATGTTACAGGTGATAGCGGCCGCGCTCATCAATTGACTAAAATTGTGCCTAGACTAAAAGCCCCTTTTGTTAAGAACTTGGTTTTAAACGTTTAGTCGAACTAAGGGAACTGCATATAGCATCTAATCATAAATTTGAATCGGTATATGCTTAAAAATCTATTGTAGAAATAAACGAAGTACGATTTTATTTTCAATATTCTTTATTTCAGAGCAATATTTTAGAACAATCCTATACAAGGGAAGTTATAATGGAACACTATACAACAATTTGTAAAAATATTATAGAACAAAGAAACTCTAAATCTACATACGTCCAGCAGGTTCTTTTATAGTTTGTGTCCTGTCTACCATCTATAAATCGTGATATCTTTATGCAAAAATATTTAAATATCTGTATAAACCATTTGCTAACCGTGCTCAAAAAAAAAAAGACCGCAAAAAAGATCGCAAAGTAGCTTACAGAACTATCGGCTATATAGCACTGGCTGTAGAAAATGACATAGAAAAATATCTAAAAACAATTATGTCAGCCATTAAACAGGCTTTACAACCCGGCCATATTTGCCTGCATAACTTTGCTAACCAAAGCCTTAAAGAGTAGCATAAATAACGATGTTAGAGATATTTTAGAGCAAATGTTTTCTAATGTTCTATGCAACTTTGACACTTTGTTTAAGAGTATTGGCCGCAAATGTACCATCTCTTAAATCAGCTATAATTGATGGCTTAATTGGTGTCTTATCACTGTTAATACTTGATGTATTTACACTATTGTGAGCCGCCGGAACTTGAACCGTGTTTCTTGTAGTGTTGATAATACTATTGAACCGCCTACACTTGAACCGTGATTCCTAATTTTATCCAAAAAAAAAAAAAAAAAAAATAAGACTTAATCTATTGATTGATTGTCAATTTTTATTCTGACCTCTTTCTGCACAAACTTTCTTGCTTATATACATTTTAATTTTGCAAATAGTGTTATACACTATTATACAAAAAATGTTTAATTAATTAATTAATAAGCAAGAATAAATAAAATGCAAAGTTCATTTAACTTAATAATAATAAGCGTTTAGTTACATAAGTTAAATCAGCAAGAATGCATTAATTGTAGACAAAATAGAAATAAAGGTTCATTTAACTTATTTTAAATGTTTAGTTATGTTAAATCAGCAAGAATGCATTAATTGTAGACAAAATAAAAATAAAGGTTCATTTAACTTATTTTACAAAAAACGGGTTCATACAAAAAATATACATTTAAAAAACTAATGTGTTGACATAAGTATCAACATGCTCCCCCATGTTGACCAGTAGTCGATAATTCGTTGACCATCTTCATGTATGTAACAAGTCTATGATAACTGGCGGTTGGTCTTCTTAACATTCGGTAGTTTGTTGTTGAGGAGTTGGATTGAAATTATTTTTGAACCTTTTATATTTGAAGACGAATATGACAATGGTTACTAACAATAATGCACCTGCTATGTATCTGATAATTAGTCCATGTGTTGTGATTTCGTTAGCAGGCAGTGTGGCGTTAAAAATTTCAGCTAACTCTTGTTGCATTGCTTCAAGTTCATGTATTGAGGGTTTGAATTCCTTTGCGCTGAAGTTCATACTGGCGTATTGTTTTGTCCAAAAGAGAGTAGGTGATGTTTGTAATGAAGTAATAATTTGTTAACGACCATTTTTAAGATCATTTTTACTGACGCACTCTGGACACAAAGTAACTAAACCGCTGCCTTCCAATGTAATGTGTAGAATATCGTTGACGCATACTGCATTCAATTTTATTGTATCTGTTGTAGCGAACATATATTGGTTTGAATGGTATAGATGCTGCCATATAGTAGTGTCTTCCAGTTGTTGAAAACTACATCTTGGTTTGGGTTGGTCATTCAGAAAATCTAGTTCGCATTTATGGACCACAGGATGACGTGTTGCTTGATATGTTGCTGGTATATTTGGGCAAATAAGATCGTTATCGCTTAAATCCAAACAAGCATCAACTTCATGTTGTGGCATTGGAAAGAAATCGTCCTTATGTAAGGTTATGGCGATAAATTTGGTTGATGTCTTGACGACTGTTACTCTAGTCCATATTTTGCTACATAAAATGGATGAAGAAACCCAAACAGCATTCGAACAAAGTCTAACGGAAAATAGGCGTCTGATCGGGATTGATGAGCTACTAAGGCCTTTGGAGCGAAAACTTCAATCTTTGGAGACACGAGGAAAGGGTGACAGGGCAATAACATATACATGCGCTGCGGTAACCACAGCAGAAAAATGTAAAATATGCAAAGGTGAGGCACATAAAATTTACGTGTGCAAAAAATTCATTAATTCTAAATTAAAACAAAGGTGGAAGTGGGTAAAAGACTTGCAGCTTTCTCTAATCTGTCTAAAAGCAGGGCATCGAGTAAACGAATGCGAATCGCGGCATTGCAACAAATGCATGAAAACTAACAACACATTACTTCACAGCACCAAGTCTAACACATTGCACAGCAAAAACCACTTTCCCAGATAAGTCAATTCCTCAGCCATTAACTCCTTCACACAATCAAACAGGTACAAAAATTAGCCTACTAACAAATCATACGAATAAGGACCCCCATTACGTGTTACTTGGAGCTGCTCGCATACAACTAACATCTGAAACTGGTCAAAATATCGTATGCCGTGCCATCTTGAACTCCGGGTCACAAGTGAACCTAATCACGGAACGTTTATGGAAAAGGCTTGGCGGCAGAGCCAGACAAATGTGGAAGGCATTGGATTTAACAAAACGAAGATGCTGCATCAGGCAAGCATTCAGTTCAGATTAACATCGAATGATTATGTTGCAGAAGTAGATGTTCACATTTTGCCAAAAATTGTATCCGATCAACCAGTTCATAGCCTTAACATAGAAGGCATAGAAGGGAATTCCGCAAAATATTCGATTGGCGGACCCAGAATTCAATCGAAGTCGAATCGATTGCTTACTGGGAGCGGACACCATTTTTGAACTACTCATAGATAGACAACCGAGATTGGCAGACAATCTCCCAGTACTACAAAAGACCGTCCTTGGGTGGGTAGCAGCCGGTAAGGTTGAACCATCGGATCCGAAAAATGTAGTCTGCGGAATATGTACGACAAAGGGAAGCTGAGGAAGCGCCAGACAAACAAACAAAGCTCACTGAAGACGAACTGCGTTGTGAATCACACTTTGTTCAAACAACACTCCGAGCAGAAGATGGTCGATTAACCGTAGAGCTGCCATTGAACAATCATCCAACAATGTTGGCAGAATCAAAGAGAATAGCATACAAAAGATTCATCTCAATTGAAAGACGCTTAAAGGGCAACCCTACGCTGAAGGATCAATATGTTTCATTCATGAGAGAGTATGAATTGCTAGTTCACATGAAAAAAAATAGATTTTGACAAAATTAGCTCTCCATATTATATTATACCCTATCATTGCGTTCTCCGACCAGAAAGTTCATCAACCAAATTAAGAGTCGTTTTTGATGCATCAGCACACAATTCATCGGGGGCGTCTCTGAACGACATAATGCACAACGGTCCTACTGTTCAGAGTGAACTTTTCTCAATATTGCTACGGCTTAGAATGCACAAGTATACGTTTAAAACTGATATTGAAAAAATGTATCGGCAGATATGGGTTAATCAGGAAGATTGAAACCTACAGCTAATCCTGTGGAAAGAAAACGATGATCAACCAATAAACGTATACCAATTAAACACAGTAACATACGGCACTAGAGCTGCTCCATATCTGGCAACGCGCTGTCTAGTAAAACTTGCAGATGAATACCAGACTCAATACCCATATGAAGCATCATCTCTTCGAAAAGATTTTTATGTTGATGATGGCCTAATAGGAGCCGATTCAATTCCTGAAGCTTTAATCATTCAACAACAATTATTAACTATCTGAGGCAAATCTGGAATGAAATTTAAGAAATGGTGTTCAAATAACAAGGCTT
The DNA here is from genome assembly GCA_937654795.1 of Cistogaster globosa. NCBI lineage: Eukaryota > Metazoa > Arthropoda > Insecta > Diptera > Tachinidae > Cistogaster > Cistogaster globosa. Next base: position 10,669,926 of record OW569408.1, read on the forward strand.
TATTTAGTGAAATCGCAGCGGAAGATCAAGAAGTTAATCTCAACTTTGATTCCAAAGAAATGCAAACAACCAAAACTTTTTTTATGGCTTCCAAAGTCGGATGTATTTTGCATGAGGGTGAATAGTCAAGAACATAAACGTGTAACAAAGCGAACCATGAGCTCCGACTTGGCCCACATATATGATCCTCTGGGGCTACTTGGCCCAGTATTGGTAACTGAAAAAATTCAACTGCGGAAAACATGGCAATCAAAACTTGAGTGGGACGACCAGTAACTTTGGACAACATTACATTTCCAATATATATTCTGCAATCGAGATGCAAATATTGAGATACATGCTTTTTCAGATGCATCAGAAAGAGCTTATGGTGCTTCAGTTTATATTCAAACAGTAAAAAAGGACAAAATAGTAATGGTCAATTTATGTTCAAAATCACGCGTAGCACCTATAAAATTACAAACAATACCACGCCTTGAACTATGCGCAGCACTTTTGGCAGCTGAGTTGATGGCAAGAGTAAAAGCTGATCTGAGCTTAGAAAATAAGAAATTATTTTGCTGGACAGATTACCAAATCATGCTTTCCTGGCTTCAGAATCAAACATGTAAATTACCGGCATATGTGGCTCATCGCGTTTTTAAAATTCTTCGGGTAACAATTCCACAACAATGGCAACATGTGCCATAAAAAAAATCCTGCGGATATCTTATCAAGGGGCATAAAACCCCGTGAGTTATCATCATGTTCTATGTGGCTCTACGGGCCGTTATTCCTCTATCAACCTAAGACGTTATGGCCAAACCCCGCTAAACTAGAATTAATAAGTGATAAAAACTACACAGCAACTGTTCTATCAACCCAAGGTGCAGCCAAAGAAAACGCATTGATTTACACAATACCATCAAAAAATTCCTTTTTTACATGTCCAAAGGGTCATCGGTTATATTCTTCGGTTTGTGAGGAACTGTGGACGGCCAAAGAAATCTCGACCAGACCATACACAGCTTTGCCTCTGGAACTTGACGCAGCACTAAAGATATATTTGCGTCAAATACAAGCATCCGACTTCAATGACATTAAGACAGCACTCATCAGAGATAAATTTGTACCCAAAACAAATTCCTATAGCTCATTAACTCCGTTTTCAGACGAAGAAGGTATAATTAGAGTGGGCGGACGTTTAAGTTCGTCAACACAGCAGTTCGATGCTACTCATAAAATGATGCTGCCGAGCAATGATCCGCTTGTGAAACTCCTTGTGTAAAGGGAAAAGCCTTGCAAGAGCAGTCGTCCAACGGTGCGTACGATGCACAAGAGCAAAGCCAAACATGTATACTCAAATAATGGGAGATCTTCCGAAACATTAGGTACAACCAGCTCGACCGTTTCTTCATTCGGGAGTAGATTACTGTGGACCATTTTTTGTACATTTTAGAACAAGGGGGAAGATACCTCAAAGGGCATATCTTGCAGTTTTTTGCTGTTTTGCTACGAAAGCTGTGCATTTAGAACTTGTCACTGAATTAACAATAGAGGCTATTATTGGAGCATTAAAAAGGTTTATAGCAAGGCGAGGCCACTGCGAAACTTTTTACTGTGATAATGCAACAAATTTTGTGCCCGAAACAAACTTAACGAACCTAAAGATGTCGTCTATGCAAAATCAGCCCAAGAATCAATAATTGAGGCTTGAAGCACAAAGGTGATTAATTTTCAGTTCATACCACCAAGGTCACCACACTTTAGGGGACTATGGGAGGCAGTAGGGAAGTCTGCAAAGCATATGTTAATAAAGAATGTCTCAACGGCGTCACTCACATACGAAGAGCTCGAAACTTTGACAACCGAAATTGAAGCTATTTTGAACTCTCGACCGCTCATTACAAGTTCATCAGACGCCAATGATCTTAATGCTATTACTCCGGGTCATTTTCTCATTGGTGAACCATTAACATCAAGCGTTGACGTACAGTCAGAATTTTCTAAATGTGGCTTACAAATTAGATGGCAACTTGTCTCACAACTCAAGCACAATTTCTGGGAACGATGGAGTAAAGAATATTGAGGGTGTGCGATGTAATGACAAAAAGGGGGATGTTTAAACGTCCGATCCACAAATTGGCTCCTCTTTTTTATGAAACTTCCGAAGGGCAGAAAATCCAACTGGGTGAAACATCAAACTCAGCATCATTAACACCAACAAGCAGAAATAAAGCATCCATATCATTTACCTCCGAAGAAACTCCAACAAAACGTTCACGTTTAAACTCAACATTACTGCTCTCCATCTTGGTATTATTCTTTATCCCAATAGTTCTTGGAAACCAAATAAACATAACAAAGTTCAAAAACTTGCCTGGTATTTATTTTGAACACATAAGCCTTGTAAAACTCATATCTGCTAACTGGAAGATGGTAGTCTACTTTGATCTCGAACTATCTCAACATCAAATAAACATTTTAAATGACGGGACAAAGATGCTTCAAGCTCTGTGTAAAACCACGATAAGCAACACGACATGCAAAATGTTGCTAAACTACTTCGAGCACGTCAGGGAAAGAAGAAAGAAAAGAGGTGCAATCGACGTAGTTGGAAATATCGCTTACTCACTCTTTAGCGTTTTAGACTCAAATTATGAAGCGACGAATATTTAGAAAGGCTTCTAAAAAATCAAACTTCAGTTATCGATTCTACTATCAACATTATCAAGAAAGCTCAACTAGACGTGCAAGCTAAATTTGAAGAAACCGGCAATATGCTCCACAATGTCAAGGTTGAACAACAAATGCTTATGCTTTCAATGCAGCTGCTTATAGTCACTAATAGTGTACAACGAATTCACTCCGCAATTATGGATGTACTTGTTGATAGCCACCATGACAAAATTAACCTTATTTTGCTCACTCCTCAACAGCTCAATGAAGAAATCAAGAAAATAAGGGGTCATTTGCCAGCACACCTTCAGTTACCAATTGATCAAAACAACTTACTCGAAGTATACAAGCTTATCAGGATCAACGGGATCATTGCTCAAGACCACATAATATTCAGCATCACAAGAGTTGCAGCTAATGCATATTACTCCAATCACCGCTACAATAAATAAAACACTTACAGTCGTCAAGACATCAACCAAATTTATCGCCATAACCTTACATAAGGACGAATTCTTTCCAATGCCACAACATGAAGTTGACGCTTGTTTGGATTTGAGCGATAACGATCTTATTTGCCCAATACCAGCAACATATCAAGCAACACGTCATTCTGAACTAGATTTTCTGAATGACCAACCCAAACCAAGATGTAATTTTCAACAACTGGAAGACACTACTATATGGCAGCATCTATACCATTCAAACCAATATATGTTCGCTACAACAGATACAATAAAATTGAATGCAGTATGCGTCAACGATATTCTACACATTATATTAGAAGGCAACGGTTTAGTTACTTTGCGTCCAAAGTGCGTCGATAAAAATGATCTTATTACGATACAAGGTCGTCAACAAATTATTATTTCATTACAAACATCACCTACTCTCTTCATACCCGCAATTGGTTGGACAAAACAATACGCCAGTATGAACTTCAGCGCAAAAGAATTCAAACCCTCAAGACATGAACTTGAAGCAATGCAACAAGAGTTAGCAGAAATTTTTAACGCCACACTTCCTGCTTACGAAATCAATCTTACTACACATGGACTAATTATCGGATACATAGCCGGTGCATTATTGTTAGTAACCATTGTCATTTTCGTCTTCAAATATAAAAGGTTCAAAAATAATATCAATCCAACTCCTCAACAACAAACTACCGAATGTTAAGAAGACCAACCGCCAGTTATCACAGACTTGTTACATACATGAAGATGGTTAACGAATTATCGACCACTGGTCAACATGGGGGAGCATGTTGACACTTATGTCAACACATTAGATTTTTAAATTTATATTATACTAATTATCGGATACATAGCCGGTGCATTATTGTTAGTAACCATTGTCATTTTCGTATTCAAATATAAAAGGTTCAAAAATAATATCAATCCAACTCCTCAACAACAAACTACCGAATGTTAAGAAGACCAACCGCCAGTTATCATAGACTTGTTACATACATGAAGATGGTTAACGTATTATCGACCACTGGTCAACATGGGGGAGCATGTTGACACTTATGTCAACACATTAGATTTTTAAATTTATATTTTTTGTTTGAACCCGTTGTCCTTGAATTTCATTCATCGTTGGTAGTTTCCATCAAAAATTGACAATGTGATTTTTGGAAGTACTACATCGATGTCCCTGGTGCGGCAGTCCGGTGAGGAGGGAATGATGGATCCAAATCCATATGTTGTTGAAGTTCAATCACGGCTGCTTCTGCCCTTTCTTCAAGTTCATAAAATGTCTGTGTGTTGTAGTCTTCGATTTGTTCATCCTCTGTTGATGCCCATAAAGCTGCATTATTGTTTGCAAGGTCCACCATGTATTTTTCAATGATACTTGCTTTGATGTTGTAATATAATGAGTAATGTTCCTGATAGCGTTCTAAAAACTTCATCAATATTTCGGATGAGTGCTTTCATCAAAGCTCACTGATTCTGAAGGATTTTTCGAATTTCAGCTGATGTCTGCGGCTGCTTGAACAATGGACTTTTACGTTCACGTGACGCATGTGCCTCGTCGCCTAAATTCAAATGTTTGATTATAATTTGTGTTATTTGGTTGTAATAGTCTGGAACCAGGAAGTCATCTTATGGTTTTTGTGGAACTCCTCAGCTAGCTCCGTTAATGTTTCCAGTCTTCTTGCAAAATATGCTGAGGTTTTACGATCCTTGGGATCCTTCGTGAAGTTCCTTGCCAACGTCTTGATCTGGTTCCCCAGTTGGCGCTGGATGCATATTAGCTGCTTAAGGTCCATTTTTCGCTAGTCCTTTTTTATGTTATTTTGGGCCTAAAAATTGACAAAGATCACGCCGGAGTCACCAAATGTTAATACTTGATGTATTTACACTATTGTAAGCCGCCGGCACAATTTTCCGAGTTACGGGGCTCTGAAATTTTAATTTTTTTTAATATGGGTATCATTTTAAAGCTTTTGAAGAGGTCTTTAAGGAAACACTAATATTTTTTGAAAATGTTTAACCCACTAAGAGCCGATGTCACTTATATGCAAATTGTTTTTTAATTCTGTTCTTTGTTTTGTCAGTCGGATTTTTTTATTTATTAATTACAAAATTTTAATTGTTTATGGCCATAAAACTAAAAACTAAGTTATACGGGCATGTCACAGAACTCAATTCCGATCGAAAGTGGTTTGAATTCCGCATATTGGAAACGAAAAATTTCTTCGGAATGAAACCACTTTTTAATTATAAAATGGAATTTTCTTTCTTTGGAGTTTTCTTATTTGTGGCTTTTAAATTTACTTTTAATAAGTGTCATCAGTTATATAAACCTTATTGTTTATCTTTGTAAGGAATTAAAACCATTCTGGTGTGAAGAAGCAATTTGCGGAGTTGAAAGCACTTCCGATCAGAATTGAGCTTCGTGACATGCCTGATAAAATTTAATTGAAAGAAGCTAGTCAATGTTGTCGATGGTGGTTTCTCAACTCTTTGGCCATTTTCCAAATGCACTGCTAAATGTACAACTGTTGGATATCTTTCATGAATTTGAAATGAATATTATGGCCACAGTGCTTCGTTAGAACTGACGTATCTGCCCATTTGGAAGTTGCTGATTTCGTCATTCACATTTTCCGACGCAATACCAAACACAGCCATGTCGCTGCATTTTGTGACGTACTTGCACAAATATTTGATTGATTTGGCCGAATGGCAACTCTCAACGTTTGCATGTATTTCAAAAATTCGTGATAGCAGCGGGCAATATGGTACAATGAATTCATTTCCGATCTCAATCTCTTGATTTTGAACTTTAACTTAAATAGTTCGACCATTATCTTCTTTTGAACGCCGACGATAAACTGGATATCCACCGTTCCCTGTGACTGTTTCAGCAACTATCGTTTCGTGCACTTTCCATCAGCTATGCAAGGTGATAATGGATTTAATGCACCGCACGTTCCATGCACCATCTGTGTCGTCACAATGTCGTTTAGATGGGGATCAGTGACTGGATCAGGAATTTCAGCTGATATGATGTCATCCACTTCATTTGAATGTAATTTTTTCAGCAACCAAATTAGGATATGAGCATGCGGTAGTCCACGCCTCTGGCATTCCACCGAGTACCTATAACAACGTGTGTCACCAAAAACTCGATACTTAGTAAGCACATCCATCATAACCTTGAGTTTTTGCTGAAATACTCTAGCGGTTATGAAATGGCGATCTTGCGATTTTTGGCCCGGTTCCAACTCACGTTCAATTTCCGTCCACTTCGGATTGCATGTGAACGTAATAAATAAATCCGGTGTTCCATAATTTCGCACATATGTCATAACGTCTTGAGCGTATTCGTGCATGTGGCATGGGCTTCCGATATAAGATGATGGGAGAATCGTCAGACGTCCAATATTCTGAACATCACCATCTGAATGAATAGCAACACGCAAGTTTATATAGTCCTCAGATCGTAGCTTTGCCTGATTGAATCGAATGAACGCTAATTGTTCGGTCTTGAAACCAATAATAGCAATAATTAGTATGTGAATATTCTACCTGTAATTGGATCGACCAACTTCAACGTGATATGGTATCCGTCTTGCCCTTGCCAATAAATGATTGGATATTGTAACGCATCGTACAAACGATGTGTCTCGTTTACACGATGCATGATATTGCTTCTTCGCTGAACGATAATATCTCGCGATTTAGTTGGATCGCCAACAATAATTGCAGCAACATCATTAACGGTGGGTGCATTGAATCTTCGCACATGTTCACCTGTTGGGGTACAATCCGCTCTTATGACAAATTTGTGCGTATCCGATGGCATTCGTTCCAATGCTGTTTTGAACATATTAACCACAGGATTATAAGCGTGAAGAAATGCTTGGAGCATTTCAATAATTCGTCTCTTTAACTGTTGTGTTCCCTGTATATTGCACCGCACATTCACTTGATCCACCATCGACAAAATTAAATATATTTGCAGAAATTGATGCGGTTCATCTGGTGTTGGCACCATTGAACCATGCAAATGATATATTTGTCCTTGTATCTGTAATTGCAAACAATCATTTGCTGAAGAATACGGGGTAACTTCTGATGGTGTGATGGTGTAGTGTGTGGTGTATATGTAGTTGTTATGTGTTGCAATTCATTGTGTTGTGTGTGTGAGTGATTGGTTATGTGTGTTGTATCTTTTACCTTGCAAGTCGGCATGAAGCCACCTTCTCGAATGATATTAGCTCCAAAGGAAGTCATGCGAAAACAGTTATTGTATTCAAGGATGTGTTAAAGAAAATGGCTGGAATCGGGATCACTTCCATCGAACAATGGTTTCAGTGGCTATGGTTGTGTAAGTAATCCAGCCGTTTTTTTTTTTGAACTTTAATGCATTGCAATATCAGCATATAGTCGTCATTGGTCCAATATCTAAATTTTCATCATCACTGTAGTTCGCAGTGGGATCATATTGGAATGCCAAGCGATTGTATGATGCTACTGATCTTCGTGTGCTCACGCGTTGTCTCAATCGGGCATTTGCTCTTATTATATTTTGTCTTTCTTCACTTAAGTTCTGTGAATACACTTGTTGCTGGCTTGCGTGTCTTGTGCGGCGGCCGATGTTCGCACGTCGTCCTCTAGGCATTTTGGACTATGGACAGAGTGGTGAATTTAACCTCAAATATCACGATACACATAATTTACACAGTTCAACTTACCACCTTAAAGACAAATGCCTGCTGTTGAAATTGAATAAAAATTTGCACAATACACGTGATTGAATTGATGGTTTCCAAATGAAATGTTAGGAAACGAATAACTTATTTTTTTACTTTTTTTCACAATTTGACAGTGAACAAAATACCGGTTTGTCACATGAAATTAACTGAGCAGAGAACAATGAGTAGCTGTCAAACAGTGTATCACGCACCGGCGCCATCTACTTAAAATATTTGTTTGTAGTACAGGAAAACCCAACTTATTTTTATATAGTAGATATATATATATATATATATATATATATATATTTACAATATATAATATATGCTTATATGTTTTTATGTGTTATGCTATGTAAATGTTGTATTAGTATTTAATTAGATATAATAAAATTAAGAAAACCAAATGAATAGCTAGGTAATTGAATTTTTACTAGCTATTACATACTAGCCATTAATAAAAACAAAACAAAAACAAGTAATAAAATAAGAAATTAAAAGTGAATAATGATTGAACAATAATAATTAATGAAACAATAATGACTAGAAGATTAGAAATTCAATAAGAATAATGTCAAAAAATAATAAATAATTAAATAATAATGAATATGAACAAAACTAAAAACAAAATAAAAATTCATAATGAATAATAACAAAACAATAATAATTAATAAAACAATAATGAATATAAAAAAAAAAAACAAAATTAAAAACAGAGGCCAAATTGCGGCATTTGATATCGATGGAAATTTACAATTTAAATTCTTTAGAAATTTCGATCGATATCGAATGCCGTTATATGCCTCCGAGGGTAGTTAGTTAGTTAGTTAGGAGTGGCAGCCTCTCGCGACGAAGCTCACTTGAGCACAAACGAATGGCCCGTTGTGATACCACAAAGAAGGCGGCATGACTCCCATTACCCAGCCGAGAACCATGAGGATTCACGGATGAACTTCGCTATGTCCCTTATAGAGTGGGATGATAGCTCCGTAAGAGTTCCAAAGAAAGGAGAGCCCAGAATTCTTAGTCTTCTTCGAGCCAGGGATGGGCAGTGGCACAGGAGGTGCAGTACGGTCTCTTCCTCATCCTCCGAGCCACAACTGCGGCAGAAATCATTAAAAGGGAGACCAAGTCTTTCCGCATGCCTACCGATTAAACAGTGTCCAGTAAGTACAGAGACCATGATACTTATGGATTTTCTGTCCAGTCTGAGCAGCTGCCTGACTGTCCGAAAATATCCGAATAGCATGACCAGAAAGATCGTCCCTGAGCGCTATTTCGGATGTTTTCAGAATGGCCATTACCTCGGCTTGAAAGACGCTACAGTAGTCAGGGAGTCTGAGGGAGAGTCTTAGTCCAAGATGATTGGAGAAGATTCCGCAACCGACTCTGTCGTCCAGTTTTGAGCCATCGGTGTAGATGTCAACAGTACCACCCACGACCACTTCGTTACGGACCCAAGTCTCTCTATTTGGAATATGGATCCGAAACCCGTGGTCCAGAGCGGGAGTAGAAGAGATGTAGTCCACCATTGATGGCAGTGGAACATCTCAATCGATAATCTTAGAGTGCCCTATGTCCAGCCTGAGCCAGCGTGAGAGGGCATTAAGTCTGGCTGCACAGCATTTAGCCTGTTGCAATGCCAGAAGTTTGGTGGGTAACCAGTGGAGAAGAGCAAACAGAGCTTTTGTCGAAGTAGTTCGAAGAGCCCCAGTAATCAAAATGGCGGAAGTTCTCCTGACTTTGTCAAGAGGCTTTTGGTTGACCAATCTCTCAAGAGCGGGCCACCAAAACACAGCTCCATAGAGAATATTTGGCTCTATAACTGCCTTGTAGAGCCAGGAGATGATTCGAGGCTGAAGGCCCCATCTTGGTCCTAGAGCTCTCTGACAGAGATAGAGCGCACAGGTCGCCTTCCGAGCTCTTTCGGCAATGTTTGCCTTCCATTGAAGTTTGGGGTCAAGTATCACCCCAAGGTATTTCACACTTTTACTTACACTAAGCACAATGCCATTCAGCCTAGGTGCAGTAAAATTCGGGATCTTGTATCTCCGTGTGAAGAGCATAACCTCCGTTTTGCCGGGGTTAACAGTAAGATCAAAATCGCAGCACCATTGAGACAGAACATTAAGGAAATAGTTCATCCGTTCTGTGAGTGTTTACAGGTACTTCCCAGAGACTGCGATAGCAATGTCATCAGCATAAGCTATCACCCTATTACCCGTTTGGTCCAGTTGCCGTAGCAGCGTGTTGACTGCCAGATTCCAGATAAGGGGAGACAATACGCCACCTTGTGGAGTGCCCCTTTTCACTACCCTTACAACGTGATCATTTCCCAAGGTGGACGTGATGATACGTGTCTTCAGTAGTTGCGCAATGAATCCCACCAGATTTGCATCAAGATCGAGATCCAAGAGGGCCTTTATAACGGCATTGGGGCAGACGTTATTGAAAGCTCCTTCTATGTCAAGAAACACTGCAAGCGTAAAATCCTTATTTGAAAGGGACTTTTCAACATCGGATAATAACACATGCAGCGCTGTTTCCACAGATTTCCCTTTCGTGTAGGCATGCTGCGAACTAGAAATTAGCGCGGGATTAATGGAGTTCCTGATCTGAAGATCAAGAATCCTTTCCAGCGTTTTGAGTAAAAAGGACGACAGGCTTATGGGCCTAAAGTCCTTGGGTTTAATAGGAGATGTCTTCCCCGCTTTAGGGATGAAAACAACTCGGGCTACACGCTAACCTATGGGCATGTAAGTATTTTCCAGGCAAGCATTGTAGATTTGCAATAGCCATGGTTTTATAAGGTCTATGCCATGTTGCAAGTCCGCTGGAATGATATTGTCAATCCCAGGAGACTTAAAGGCATCAAACGACATGATGGCCCACTCTAAGTGAGCATTGGTCACCCGGAAAGTGGCTGGAAAAACCGACGCGGAATTCACAATCCCCATCGCTTCTTCAATCCTTTCACTACCAGGGAAGTGAGTATCAAGCAGCGTCTCCAAGGTATCGATTACAGAGTCCGTCCATTTACCGTCCGGCTTCTGAATACTCTCAATAATTCTCGGGGACGTGCTAAGAATCCTGCGTAGCCTGCTGGTTTCGGACGAGCTTTCTATGTTGCCACAGAAAGTTTTCCATGAGGCTCTTTCGGATCTACGTATGGCATACTTAAACTCCCTTTGTTTATTCTTGTAGGGCAGCCAGTTTCCACTATTTTTGGCCATATTAAAGAGTCTTCTACATTCCTTGCGTAACTCTGCAATCTCCGTATTCCACCAAGGGGGTTTCGGTTTACCCCTTGGCTTCGGTGGATTGCAGGCCCCTTTCACCGCAGAGCATATCTGCAAGGACAAGAATTCAACCGCCCGATCAATATCGCAGAGGTCATTAATCTTGAAGGGAGCAGGCCTTAGGCCAAGCTCTAAAATGGACCGAAATTTTTTCCAGTCCGTTTGTTTCCTATTTATGTAGGAGTGAGACACTCCGGAACCTACTGATCCTAGATCTAACTTATAGGATAAATATCTATGGTCAGAAAAGGAGCACTCTTGAGAGACACTCCAATTTCTGACAATATCAGACCAGCCACCACCTGTCAAGGTAAGATCGAGAACCTCCCTTCTTCTCGAAGTGACGAAGGTAGGGTCGCTTCCCCTATTGACAATACTTAAGTCATACAATAATATAAAATCAAAAAGAGACTCACCCCGTTCATTGACATCCGTGCTGCCCCACATATGGTGATGAGCGTTAGCATCGGCCCCAATGATGACCGGCGTTTGGCTGTTGTTAGCCTCTGCAACCAGAAGCTTTAGCAGATCATGTGGTGGAGAATTACCATGATCATGGGCCATATAACTGGAGACCACCCAGACATCCTTCGAGCCCGTCTCCACTGCTATGGCAACGCTGTCTCTGTCACTGAATCTGCGAAGAAAGAAAGCGTTAATATTATACTTAATCATAATACAGGCCCTGGGTTTACCTTTACCTGTGACGTAGACAGTTTTGTAGCCATCCATAGATAGTCCAGAAACCCGATCATTAATAACCCATGGTTCCTGGACCAGAACAATATCCTCTCCTTTCTGTGACAGGCGGAGGAGTAAGGCCGCAGAAGCTGCGATGGAATGATGAAGGTTAATTTGCACAACCCTCATCATCATTATTTTTGGCCGTAAGGGTAGCGTCGGAATCTCCTTCAGACAGGAGTGATTCCTCGCTTTTTGCCAGGTATTCGGATCCGAGACTCATTTGCCGGAAAAAGTCGCCAGCAAACTCAGATGAAGAGATGACACTTCTTGTGTCATCCGACATATCTGAACCGCACATGGAGGCCGGAGCCAATTGTAAAGGTTCAGTCCGTCCAGCGGTAACCTCTGGTACCAGAGGTTCCGTGGGAAGTTTAGAATTTTTCCCTATATTATCCCCCTTATAGATCCTGAGAGAGATCTAGTCGAAACCGTAGTTGATCTCCCCCTTACAGGCGTTAAGTGGGGCGAGGGACTCGTCGTTGATGACAATGATAGCGTCACGGACATGGCCCTTTGGCTCGCTTACTTTAGCGACCTTCCAGTCGGCCGTAGGCAGCTCTTTATTGCTGAGTTTAATCAGCTCCAGAATTTCATCCGGAGTGGAGGGATCTGCCGGGATTCGGGCGAAGGATCTTGTACGGTTCGGAATCTGGTCTTTGGATACAGCTAAGAGCTTAGCACCTGACCAGATTTCACCTAGGCTGTCAATTGCCTGCTTGTACAGGTCCGCTGAGCGTTGATCAGCACAAGCGATCAATTTAACATGCCCCTAATACCAGCCCGTATCACGGCATGAGGGGGAGGGGCCAGGATTGGCTGAAATTATGTCCTTATAGACACTGCGAAGAGCCGCTTGGACTAACCTCCAATTATCTGGAGATATAGTCCCGTCACTTTTACTAGTGTCTATTATAGCCAAAACAAGGCTATCCTTAACTATCTCGCTAAGGGGACGTGAGGACACCGGTTTGGATGCTAAAGTTTTTGGCCGTTTAGGCAGTTGAGGGGCTGACGTAGCGGTTTCCTCAGCCGACCTTTGTCGTTTCTGAGGTGCCAAGTTAGGTGGAGGGTGAGACTCCAAGTTCTGTTTGGCCCATTTAAGTTTAGTCTGGTCCTTTTCAGACAAAGTGTTCGGATCTTGCCCACCAAACTTTTGCAGGATCCGGTAGGCAGATCTTCTGGTCCTATACGCCCGCGTCGACGCGTTGATGTGTGCACGAGAAGAGGAGGACGTGCTAGGGCCCAGACTACCAATTGTTTGGGCTGGCTTAACCAATGCCCTTACATCAGTAGTTGGACCAATATGCGGGGGAGCCCCTCTTTCACTCTGTTCTGTAGCAGGAGTGATTGTGGTGCTCGAAGAGGGCATTACGCAACCCTTGGGGATTGCGGTGCGGGATGTCGAGGCAGACAACAGAGTCGCTGCACCCAGCTGTGGTCTGGAGGTAATGCCTCCCAGGGTAAAAAATATATAAATATAGCAAGCAATAATGAAACATTTTAACAATAATATAATATTGAATATGAAAGTATCGAACTAAAGAATTTCGAAAATATGTTTATAAATAATGACAAAACAAGGAAGGAAAACCCAACTTATTTTTATTTAGTAGATATATATATGCTTATATATTTTTATGTGTTATGCTATGTAAATGTTGTATTAGTATTTAATTAGATATAATAAAATTAAGAAAAACAAAATGAAAAGCTTGGTAATTGAATTTTTACTTGCCATTACATACTAGCCATTAATAAAAACAAAACAATAACAAGTAATAAAATAAGAAATTAAAAGTGAATAATGATTGAACAATAATAAATAATGACACAATAATAACTAGAAGATTAGAAATTCAATAAGAATAATGTCAAAAAATAATAAATAATTAAATAATAATGAATATGAACAAAACTAAAAACAAAATAAAAATTCATAATTAATAATGACAAATTAATTATAATTAATTAAACAATAATGAATATAACAAAAAATAAAATGGAAAACGGAGGCCAAATTATGGCATTTGATATCAATCGAAATTTACATTTAAATTCTTTAGAAATATCAATCGATATCGAATACCGTAATTTGCCCCCAGGGTAGAAAATGTATAAATGTAGCAAACAATAATGAAAAATTCAACAATGATATAATATTGAATAAGAAAGTATCGAACTAAAGCATTTCGAAAATATGTTTTTGAAAGGATTTTAAATGATTTTTAACAAAGTATATAAGCGCATCATGGACAAAAAACTATTTGCTGCTGACATATAAAATTTTTTCCTTGAAGTTAGGTTCTTTCATTTTTGCGTTTAAAAACTTAAGAACAAAATAAATTCTGATTCTATCAAAAAATTAAGAACTTCTTAATTTTTTATTTTATTGCAGCAAAGGTAAGTCTTTATGTTAAAAAGTTTCTGAAAGATTATTGTGATTGGGTGAAACTTTTCTTCCAATTTTGTAAAATAATTTACAAAGCCTTGCGAAGGCCTGACTAACTGGCATTTGTCGAACTGTTTAGCAAGAGTAAAGTAATAATTTTTGGAAACTTCCTCATTACTATCAAAAGTTGTCAGGGGTGAATCGCAAAGATATGTTTGTTAAGGTTTGTGATAAATATAACCACAAACGAAAACAAAAGCGTTTTGTTCTAAAACTTATCTTTCCTCTCTGTCATGCATTGTATCCTCAATGTCTACGTCAGTTGTAAAAGGAGAAGGGTTTGGCAAAGAATAGGAAGCATTTCACTGTGAATTATTTGAGTCAAAACTGTAAGCTAAGTTCACTATAGAAAAATCTAAAATTTTATCGTCGGGGCTACATCCTCGCAATTACCATTAACGACAACGTTTATATAATGTGAACCCCAACGCTTTTGAAAAGAACTAATAAATTGCTCCAATGTAGTCCTTACATTATTACCAGAACCCTTTCGCATTTGTCCAAAGAAATGTTTCATGTTATCCTAGTTTAATCTACGAGTTTTAAGTTTTTGAAAATTTTCTTTTCTTAAATAAAGCCAAAGACCTTTTAAGGCCGAAATGTTTATTAACCAACCTGTCTTTTTCATCTATAACCTCAATGGTAGTGAGCTTGTTTGAGGCCTCTCTAAGAAACTCTATTTCTGTGTCTGAGCCAGTAAAAGCTCTATATTATGCTCGACTCTTGAAAATGTGAAACAGATTATGATAAAATTCTGCATATTCTGCCGTATTTAGAAAAGTTGGGTACTTAGAATATTGCAATTTGCCTGAAGCGTGCAACGTTTACATACCTGTAGCTACAGTTCGACTTAAAACTTGGGCTGCTAAGTCAACTTTCATCCGTTGAAAATTGTTGGGGTTAATGTGTTCCACTCTTAGCTTTGGAGCACATTTAACTGAGTTAGAGTTAGAGTCTTCCTTAAAGAAATGGGGTATATCACTCAACGATACAAGTTTTTCATCAATATAAACTTGATTGTCTAATTTAAGCAGACAGGCTAGAAGCACTTTTCAAAAGATGAGGTGAATCGTACATAAAATAAACTTTTTTACTATTTACTTCAAAATATGGCTTTTGTTGACTAACTCCAACAGCGCTAGAAAAACCTACAAAATTGAGGTCGCAAACGAAATGGCAAGGTTTTAAGCCTATTGCTTGCAGTCTGGTTATTACCTCATATTTTTTTTAATATAAAACTTTTGCAGCTTCCCTGAACAAAGAAATAGGAGAGTGCCTGTGTCCAACTATTGCCACCTATGCCATTTGCATTAAACACCATTACGGTATTTGCAATATAACGCGAACGATTTCCGTCTCCAAAATCCTCTAAGCCTATTATTTTGTCCTTGTATCTGTCATATTTAAGAAAGCTTTTTACTGACATTTCATCACATGACACGCTTACATATTTCTCTTCCTCATTGAATTCACGCGCGCGTACTTCTAAGGCTTCAAAGCTACCATTAGAATTTCCCGGCTCCTTTGGCCAATCCTTTACAAAACGTTGTAAAGTTCTGACATCAGGCCAATCTAATATTTTAATCAAATAACGGTAAATGAGAGGAGAGAGAAAATATACTGGTAAAGAAATTAATTTTAAGCTGTAAGCGTCAAATTAAAACACAATAAATTGTTTTTTTTTTTTTTTGTTCTATTTTCTTTATTACTTTTTTTCTCGATGTTTTCACTTCGACTTTAACTTAGCAACTACTCTCGGTTTTTAATTTTTTTCTCCCTATACCGGCAGTTTACATAAATTGTTTTGTGTGTTTTTTTAGTGTTGCCACAAAGCCAATATTATGCCGGCGTTGTTTACCTTCCCGAGAATGATTCACTAAATTATTTTCTACACAAACTGATAATGATTTTGATACTTTTGAAGACAAGTCGTTCTTCTTTTTCAGCTCAAATTCCAATATTTCTATTTTCTTTTTACATTTATCTAACTGATTTGATAACCTTACATTGTCTGATTTAAATTTATTTTTTTTCTGTTTTTCTGCCAAATAATATGTCCGATAATGGTCAAGTGCGGCTTGTACCGATTTCAACTTAGAACAATTGTTTTTTTTTTTTACATTGAGAGTTTGTAAATTGTCAAAGTACACGTCATTTTCTACATTAGCTAAGTAGCCTAAGTCCATTATCTGATCGTCACTCTCATTGTCTGCATTATTTAAACTCTCACTAACGAACTGACTTAATGTTTCCTTTTGCGCACCTTCAATAATTGAAACTTGAGCTGATTTAAAGTAGTTTGATTTCGAAATTTCATTATAACTTTCACGAATTGCATTTAGTTCAATACTTTCATTGTTTTAGTTTTTTGGGACAGCAAACTTTGATGTTCTGCCACCAAAAATGTAGTTTTCTGAAAAATGCCGAATGCATGCAAGTGTGAACGCCTAATGTTCTAAGCCACTCGGTACGTCTAAAATAAAAATACCACTTTGTAAGCAAAATTATAATGTTATAGAAAAAAATAAGTTCATAAGTGTATATAAAATTGAATATAAAAGAGTTTTGAAACATACAATAATTTGTCTAAAAAGTACATACAAATATATTTATAAATAATAAAAGAAAAACATATACAAAGCATAGAAAAATAATAAATGAAAAAAGCATATGAAACATACATTAAAAATAATAAATGAAAATAAGTAAACCCAATACTAACTTTAACCAAAATAAATTGGAACAAATCTAGTTTACCGACGCAGCTTAAGAATTAAAAAAAGTTGTCAATGGGGTGTAAAATTTAATTTAAAGCAAAAAATTTTAAGTGGAGAATTTGAGGCTGACCCTTAGTTTCGGAGTTACGGGTCTCCAAAGTATATATGTACAGTATGGAATGTATCGAGTATTTTGTGGTGGAATGAGGCAATATGGGAAAGGTGAATTCAATATCTATTCAATTAAAATGGAAAATAGTAAAAAAAAATAAAACGTAACGACCAAAAACTTTTTTCATATAAACATAACTTGATCGACTGGGCGAAAGGATTTTCTCCTCTATGGTATGACCAACACCGACGTCCCTTATTAAAGATTTTCCTCATAGCCGGACTTCCGCCGGGCGCAAGAATTTTGTCCTCTATGGTATGACCAGCACCAACATCACGTAATAAAGATTTTCTGCTAAATCTTTTTTCGTATAACATTGCCACTAAACTTTATTTATTTGATATAGGGTTTATATATGTATAGAAAATCCTTTTTTTGGATTTTACCTTTTTTTATTTTTTTTTTTAACATTTTCCTAATTGAGTTGATATTGAAATCACCTTTCCAATGAAACCTATATTGCCTCACTCCACCACAAAATACTTGATATATGCCATATTGTAGATACAAATTTTGGAGGCCTGTAACTCCGAAACTAAGGGTCAGCCCCAAATTTTCCATTTAACATTTTTTGTTTAAAATTAAATTTTACACCATGTAGGCAGCTGCGTCCGTAAACTAGATTTAAGCCAATTAATTTCTTGTTAAAATCTATCCAAAATATATTGCAATTAAAATAAACAAAATACATATCAATCATTAAAAAACATTTTTTAAAACACTTACATTATTTTTGCTTGTTGATTTTGAAACACTCGCAATATTTTTGGTTATTGTGTTCTATTGCAGCTTTCATAGCCTCAGATAACAAATAATATCCTTTTTTTACTTTCAATTAAATTTAGATTTTCACTATTTGAATACAACTTTTTCAGACATTTTTCTTTTGCACCTTTTTACACGCACTTTCTAAAAATTGGAAATTTTATACGCCTTTAAAATTTTTCCGATTGGCAAAATTACCCTCATACTTACATATGTTTGCTAACATTAAATCTCATCATTGAAAAAGAACATATGTAGTTCCTTCAATATACAAAACCTGCAACATTTAAACATTTCACTGCTTAATAAAATATTCACATAAATATTAATATACTTACTTGGCCGGATTCTTCAGGAACTGGTGTAGTTTCTCCCCTAGCGAACAACCCATTATACAGCGGCGACTCCTAAAAAAACCAAATAATATTATTATAAACTAATTTTAATTTAAAAACAACTTTGTTTAACTTACATCTTTTCCTGTAAGATTTTTGTTTATTTTGTTGTGGTTGCAGATTTTTAATGAATTTAATCAAGACGAATTGATACATCTCCTTGATTTTTTTTTAAATTAATGTCACTTAATTTGGTGCAAAAATAATTATTTCTTTTTATTTGCACCAAATTTTCTATTACAACTTTTCCACACACTTTTGTAAATAAATAAAATGTCAAATTTCAGCTATAAGCAGAAAAAGGTAGTAATATAAAAAACGATAGCTGGAATCTTGCCACACTGAATTTTTCGTGTCAGATCTGGTTAGTTATCTGTGGTCAACATTTCACAAAAAACTGGTAGCTGTGTTTATTAACACAGTTGTAGTTGGACTACTGTACAACTCCACTTATAGATGGTGCCGCAAGGCAATCGGCCGTTTCATTTAAATTTTAATTTTTTAATAATCTTAACAAAACTAAAGCAAACGATATTATATTAATTTTTAAATAACGTATTATAGTATCAGATGATATAATATAAAAAAACAATATATTCTATTAGTAGTTGAATATAGAAAAAACAAACTAGTCTTTACTGCTAGGTGGTGCTAAAAACAAGCATCGTGACCAGATGGCAGCGTAGGCGAATTCAGTATTTCTTGCTGGTATACACGACTGTCAAACTCCATATATAAAAAATGTACACATATTTTTTTTATATATGGAGTTTGCAGTCGCGTATACCAACAAAAAATACTGAATTTGCCTACGCTGCCACCTGGTAATTGATTCGCCTTGGCCAGAAATTTCTACAAAACTTCTTAAACACAAAGCAAAAACAACTAACACAAAACGAAAAGTAAACACAACAATACACAACCATACAAACAGGTGCTTTGCATACAACTAAATAAAAGGTGACTACACAGCATGTATAACAAATGCGAAATAATAAAGAAATATTTTACTACATAGAAGATGGAGGCAGAAGTTTTAGTATATTTAAGATCTCCTTAACATTGGGTATATACATATGTACATCCAAGCGAAACTCGTACATTAAGTAAAACAAAATGTTTTACATAATATATTTGAAACTAAATATCTTATTTACACAAATATTTTTATTTTTATTAGAGACCTAAGTACTGCATTAAATGACGGAATGAGAGTTCAGAATTGTCCTCATATATTAAAATAACAACCTTCCTTCAAAAAAGTGACAACTTTGGACGCCAAAGCCAAGATCGAACAGTTTAAATTTATTCCACAATACTGGTATGCTTTGCATCTTACGTCAAATTATTTCGCGAAAACCGTTTAAAAGTCTATAAATTTTGAATAACCTTCCAAATTTTATAATATTACTCACTTAATTGTGTTTTTTGGATCATAAAAAAATAATGGGAAGCAGAGAGGACAAACAGGTGTTGAAGTTAGAAAACTGGTAATTCAGCATTATAAAAATAAGAAATCACTTTGAGAAATTATAGGTTAATCAACGGTACAATATATAATAAAAAGATACAACACTGAGAAAAGAGTTGAAGATAAGTAAGCCGAATGTTGCGAATAATAAAATCTTATTGATAGTGATGAGCAATACATTCTACTGCAAGTGAAAAAATTCATTTTTAAATGCACCGCTGCTAGCAGGAATCGCGGAGAAGGATTTAGGACAGAAATTGTTGAGGTTGATGGCAATAGTAATTTTCAATCCAAGTACATGAATTTGTATTGATACTATTTTGCTTCGCCGGTTTGTCCTTCAAGCACTTGAACTTGAAGAACTGTAGAATCAATCAATAAAACACTTTAAATGCCTTAAGAAGATTGATAATTTCTTCATTTTCTTAATTGCTTATATACTAAATTAACTTAACAATAACAAATGGTAAAGTGCATAATAAGCATTTTGCTACCACTGTTGTTCCAAATAAATTATTATTTAATCGCTATAGGTTGTCCCCCTTTTTTTGTTTCTTTTTATTTATGCGGAAGTGGGGCAATCAATGACCTCTTTATTATGTTTACAATTAATAATTGCAAAGGTTGCATTTTGATTGATATAATAATAATTAATTTATGTCAAGAACAACAGTGACGAGCAAAATTGATACAAATGATTGTGAATTTAAAATAATCATATTTCATTTAATGTTTAAGCAATAGGTTATATATATATATATGTATTTTCGATATTATTTAAAAACGTCAAATAAAAACTTTATTAAAATAATATGTTGACCTAAACGTCAACATTCTCCCCCGCGCTGCCCGATGGTTGGTGTTATTGAAGTTCAGACCTTGCAAGATCGATGAGGAAAACTCTTGGTGGTGGAACAGGTGGAGATGTTGGTTGATCGCATTTAGAAGTGGCATCATTATGCTTTTTTGAACATAGTTTGAAGATTGAGATGGCTAACAACAACAGTACTGCGATTACAGGTGCAGAATAGGACTTGATAAGTGCTGGTAGGTGGACACCCGTTGCTTCGTTTTGCTGTTTTTTCAGGGCATTGAGTTCGCTCTCATGGGTATCAAGCTGGTAATTGGTAGTGTTAAATATTTTAGTAAATTTCTTTGGTGTGCTTATGTGATCCATGGGCTTCAGTTGAGCATATGAAGTGTTTCGGGAGCTGAATAAACCAAAATGACCTTGAATTGTGATAAAGGAGTCCCTAAGGACGCAGCTCGGTTCGATTTCCATTATCCCCGTGCCTTTTATTGTGAGTTTGGTATGTTCGAGACCGCAAACTGCCGACATTTCTAATTTTGAAGTGGTAGCGAAGATCCATTTATTTTGATATTTTAGTTGTGTCCAAGTGGAGTTGCCTACCAATTGGATGAATTTTCATTTAGTCGTGTTTCGGTTGTTGAAGATGTCGACTTCACAGGAGTCGCTTGCTTCATTTTTTCTGAGTTTGAACTGTTTGTTATTGCATATAAAAGCATCATCCTTAGTCGTGATACAATTCGATATCTCATGGCTTGTGAATGGAATGTATTCATCTCTGTGGGAGTTTACAGCCAGAAATGACTCTTCTGTGCTGATTGATACTAAGGTGTTGTGTTTTATACTTGGAACCGGTATTATGTTGAAGAGTTCTAAAGATTGGTGGTCGACTAAAGGCAACATAACTTCAAATATGACTTCGTTCCTTGTCACTGCTCCCTTGGCCTTCATCAACTTATATAGCTGTATTAAGCTGTCATTTGCAATCGGAAGGGTTCGTTGGGTTTGAAGATGAGCCTTTATTATCTCTAATTCGTCCTTTAGTTGAGTTGGGGATAACAACAATGGGCTAATTTTTCCATGGTGTGTGTCAGTTAATACATTAATGAGTTCTCTTTCAATTCTTTGCAGGTTTATTGCCGTTAGTGTCAATTGGTTAGCTAAGAGTAATATTAATTGTGTTTGGCTTATCTGGTCAGATTGCTTAGTTACTGCATTCTCCTGCTCTATTAATTTATTGACGATTTCCAATATTTGTTTCTGCGTGCTAAATTCATCTTGTTTGATGATATTGATAGTTGAATCGATAATAGACGTTTGGTTTTTAAACAGTTGAACAAGATATTATGTTTCTCCTCTAGCATTATTGATGGTGTTTGACATTTCATTTGCGTATTCGGAATCAAGAACGCCAAACATAGACCGTGCCACATTTCCTATAATATTGAACGCTCCCCTCTTTACTCTACTGTTGTAGAACAGCTCCTTTTTCTGAACCAATTCTTCTTTCATTTGGATGAAGTTAGTCGTCAAGATGTTGCATGTTGATTGATGTTTAACGTGTGAACATAGTTGTTGCAGGGTATTTACCCCTGACTGGAAGGCCTTTAATTCCGAAGTGAATGGTGCTAAGTTGTAGTAAATTATTAGTCTCCATTCAGCAGTAACCAGTTGCACATTTCCAATTCCCTCAAAGTACAATCCTGGATCACCATCAAAATTCTTTATTTTGACATTGCTACACATCGCTACTGGAAGTAAAAGTAAAGTTGTTATTATAGTGATTATCATTGAAGTGGCCATAGTCCTAGATTTTTTAGATGGTGGACTGTCAGCCTCGTCCGCCAGCTTAGAGCATGTTGGCTTGGATGCTCGATTTGTGGGTAGTGCTTCCTCCTGGAGTAAGGGCGCTAATCTATGAACGGGTCTTCGCTTTATTCCGGAGGCTGTTTTCACGTCTGCTACTTTAACTCTGCAATCGGTTCCCTCATAAGTTTTGAGAATTCTACCCAATGGCCATTCCATTAGGGGCAAATTATCCTCCTTTACTATGACTAACTCTCCTTCATGTTTTAGTTGTGACAGCAATATCCATCTTTTTGCCAACGAGCTGATTGGGGAAGGTACTTCAGAGTCTACTTGTGCGGTTAGTGGCTCTCCGATTTAAAAATGGCCGGGAGTAATTGCCGCTAAATCGTTTGGGTCATTTGATAAAGGAGTAAGTGGTCTTGAGTTCAGAATAGCCTCAATTTCAATAACAACCATTTCTAGTTCCTCATGAGTTAGCGAGGCCGTTGCTACGCTGCGGATTAATAACTGTTTGGCTGACTTGACAGCTGCCTCCCATAACCCCTCAAAATGAGGTGCTCTGGGTGGTATAAACTTGAATTCGATCCCATCCTTATTGCAAGCTTTGCTATCGTTTTTTGTGAACGTTCGAATAATATGGCGTTTTTTAATTCATCGTGCTGATTCCGTGCCCCAACAAAGTTTGTGGCGTTGTCCAAATATATAGTTTGACAACGTCCTCTACGTGCGATGAATCTCTTAAGAGCTCCAATGAATGCTTCTGTAGTGAGATCACTTTCCACCTCTATGTGTACTGCTCTTATTGAAAAGCAGATGAACACCACTAGGTACACCTTGTGAGGCCTTTTACCTCTTAGTTTGTAGTGGACCCACAGAGAACCACAGTAGTCAACTCCAGATATTATTAATGGCCGCGTTGGAGTGACTCTGCATGCGGACAAGTCTCCCATTATTTGCTGCATTAACTTTGGCTTGGACCTGGTACATCGGACACATGGGTGCCTGGCATTGTATGAAATGTTCGAAGCCTTCAATCTTCCGCCGACTCGTAGTATATTATTCTGATCTAGAAAGGGTGACAATCCACAAATAGGGCTTGCCTTATCAAGCTCCTTCCCGTTATTTAGTGTACGAATCTCATTTTTGAATTCTGAAATCTGCATAGCTCTAACTATGAAATGCTTAGCTGACGTGAGTTCTGGAGGACTTAGCGCATTGCTAGCCGGTCTTTCTATCCTTGATAATTTGATATTTTTAACAAATCGTTGTACGTATGCTACTACTCTTTGAAGTGTTTTGAATGAATTGCGATTGTTGATTTTGTATATGACGTCTTCTAATGGCGTTGAAATTGTAGATAACACACTAGCTGAATTGGGTTTGAATTCCTTGGTGGAGGGCGGTCTCTGATTTTTAGTAAACTCTTTTGGTCACTGGTTCTCGTTGCCTTGTAAGAACATTGGCCCGTAAAACCAGATGCTGCTGCGTAATAGTTGTTCTGGATTTAAGCCCCTTGAGATAAGGTCAGCTGGGTTTTGCTTTGAACTGAGGTGTCTCCATTGGACGTTAATAGTTTCTTCTTGGATCTTACTGACTCTATTTGCGACAAAACTGCGAAGTGAGGATGATGCTGAATAAATCCAACGAAGCACTATCTCAGAATCCGACCATAAATATGTGGGCGTTTTTTCAGCTCGTAGTTCCTTTTTTACTCTTGTAGTAAGTTGAGCCCCAAGGAGGGCCGCACATAACTCTAACCTCGGCAAAGTCACCTTTTTTATTGGGGCGATGCGTGACTTGGCACATAGAAGTCTCACTATGAGTCTTCCGTCTCGCAGCTTGGACCGTACGTATACTGTAGCACCATACGCCCTTTCAGAAGCATCTACGAAAGTGTGTATCTGTGTAGCACTTGAAATTTGGCCGTCGAACATATGCCTCTTTTTGTTCAAGTTGTTAAGATGCTGTAGATTTTCTCGGAACGTCGCCCATTGGGCGTTGAGATCTGCTGGTAATGGGTCATCCCATGAGAGTTGTAATTGCCATAGCTGCTGTATGAACATTTTAGCTGCGACCACTACTGGTCCAGCGAGCCCTAATGGATCGAATATTCGAGCTACATCTGACGTTATAGAGCGTTTGGTAATTTTATTGGTTCCTTGAATGTCTACTCTGAGACTAAAAATATCCGCCTTGGGATTCCATGTTAATCCCAAAATCTTTGTTGAGTGATTATCAAAATCTAGATTCGGCTCTACGTCTTCAGGAGGAATACCAGACAATAGTTTGATATGATTTGCGCACCACTTTCTTAGTTTGAACCCGGCTTCTTGTAGTAGCCTTGTTAATTATCGTTGCATTTCTATTGCTGTTGTGATGCTATTGGATCCACTCACACCATCGTCTACATAAAAATCATACCTTAATGTCGTAGCGCCTATTGGATATTTCTCCATGTTTCTGTCTGCTAATTGTTGCAGGCATTTTGTCGCTAAATAAGGGGCCGCGGAAGTTCCATAGGTTACCGTGTTGAGTTTATATGTTTCCACAGCTTTATTTGTATCATTTCTCCAATATATTAGTTGCATATTACGGTCTGCTTGATCTATTAGGGTTTGTCTGTACATTTTCTCAATGTCTGTGCAGAAGACAAATCGTGGCATTCGAAACCGTAATAGCATTCCAAACAGGTCTCCTTGAGTTGGAGGTCCCACGCACAATATGTCGTTGAGAGCTATTCCTGTCGCGGATTTTGCTGATGCATCAAACACTACTCGGAGTTTCGTGGTTTTACTTTCGGGTTTGAGTATGCAATGATGTGGGATGTAATAATAAGGGCTCGTCACCTCTGAGTTGGTTATGCGGATCATGTGACCCAATTCTTCGTATTGCTTCATAAAGTCCACATACTGATGCCTAGGGTCTGGGTTCATCGATAGACGCCTTTCTAAAGCCATTAATCTTGAAATGGCTAATTTTTTCCTTTCGCCTAGGCAAGTTGGGCTCTCTAGAAAGGGCAGACGTACCACAAATCGACCCTCAGCATTTCTTGTCGTTGTTTGGATGAAATTTTGCTGACATTTTTTCTCTTCTGTAGTGAGAGCGTTGTCTGATTCAAATTCGTCCAGTCTCCAGAATCTTTGTACAAGCTCGCTTGTGGTTGTTTCGTCTTTATTGTATACTGCACATACCGCTGAGCCGCTGATGTTTTCTTTTATTTTTCCGCTTACAATCCAGCCTAGCTTAGTGTTTTTCAAAATGGGTAACTCTGGCGACAGGCGAATTTTGCCGGTGGTTAACCATTCGAGGTAATATTCGGCACCCAATAAAATGTCAACATTGGCGGTGCTGTTAAATTCAGGATCAGCCAATTGAATATTTTCTTGAATTGGCCAGGAAGCACGGCTGAATTGTGTTGAAGGTTGGGTCGGAAATATGCTGGGAAGTACAAAAGCTGCGAGTCTTGTGCTGAAGTTACTTGTTGCAGATTGAAGACCCACGTTAATGCGTTGGTTCGTATTTCTCGACTGTCTGCCAATTCCTTTGATGCATAGAGAGGTTTGCGATGGTTTCAGAGATAAACGATTTAGTAACCCATTAGTCACAATATTAATTTGTGACCCTGAGTCTAAAATTGCCTTGAACACTCCAGATCGCCCATTTTTGCCTGTAATTTTTACCCGAGCCGTGGCCAACAGTACTATCCCTTTCGTATCCCTGGAAAGTGAGCTGACGCTACCGTTGATGCGTGGGCCTTACCTTTAGTGGAAGAGTTGTTTGCTGATGGAGTTAGCGGTTTGGTCTTCTGCGTATTCTTAGGTGGATACTTGTCCAAGTGAACTAGAGTATTATGTTTTTTATTTCATTTCCTACAGGAACTACAGGTTTTGTTACTGTATCCACCTTAGGCGATCAGGTGCTGACATTGATAAAATTTGGTTGCAGTAATATACTTGAGGACTTCCATTATTGCACATCCTGTCTTCATTAGAAGTGGTTGCTGCAGATAGAGTTCTTTTTGTTGCGATTTGTGTTCGTCCTACTGCTTCTAATGACTGGAATCTGGTTTCCAGGAAGCCCAAAAGCTCTTTTAATGATGGCAGTAATTTTGGTTGTTGTATCGATTGCTCGTATAACGCACGTGTACCTTGGTCAAGTTTCTTGATCAAAATGTTGATTAACAAGAGGTCCCATGTCGATGTGTTTATGTTCAGATTGTTGAGTGCTGGAATGCACTCGCGTGTTGTGTCGTGTAATCCTTTTATAGTTGCAGCAGAAGGATTTTCAGGTATTTTTGACTGGCCCAATAATCTATTTATGATATTATTTGCTAGTATTCGTGGGTTATTGAAGCGATCCTGGAGTGTTTTCCAGGCCGTTTCATAATTTGTTTCTGTTAACGACAGATTTTGTATCAGCCTTGTGGCTTCACCTGTTATATTTGTTTTTAGAAACCACATTTTTTGTATCGCTGGCATTGCCTTTTTATGGATCACTTCATTGAACATATCGTAAAAAGGTTGCCAACTCAGATAATCCCCGTTGAATTTCGGTATTGTTACCTTTGGTAGAGGCAACGAGCTGTATGTGGCTAAATTGCTTTCTGGATGAGATTCGTCATCTCTGGTTTGTTTGTGCTGATCTGCCAAAATGGCAAGGTCAATTAAATGGCGTTGGACTAAGTCTTCAAGTTCATTGTATTCATTTTGATATAATCCTAGTCTCGAGGGATCGTCAGTTTGTTGCCACATGTCGTCATACAGATTTTGGACTTGGGACCATAAATTTTTTATGGTATCTGACTTTAGTTCACAAAATTGTTTTGGCTGCTCTTGCTCAATTGATTCTAAACAATGCAACAACCGTGTTAAAGCTGTCATACGCGCGATTATTCTTCTGGCTAGACCTGAAGTTCCTTGGAGTTCAGGCTGATCGACTGTAACGGTTACAGGTGATCTTGTGGATGGCACAGGCTTGGTGTACGGCGTCGCCCATTTTTTTAGATGTTGTTCAATATATTCCCTAGTTGAACTATATTTTTCGCCAACGGATTTGTAAGGGTCCCTTGTGATATAAGGATCCTCCTCCGAAAGCGTGGCATCATTCCGAATTCTATTTTCCGTTTTTTCAAACGTCTCCCATCGAGCAATTAATTCACTCTGCTTTGTCTGGTAAAATTCTTGTGATCTCCTTTCTATTGGAGCCTTTCTTATAGTTGCAATAACCCTTTTAATCTCGCCTGCATAAACCACTTGCTGCTAATCTGTCGTTAGGAACGCTGTTCCATTGATTAAATTGGATACTGTAGCCCTGTGCTACTGTTTGTAAGACTTTGCTGCCTTTTGTTTGTGGTGTAGATTAATGTTCTACACGTGGTTGCGTGTTTGTTTAATTTCTTCAAAATTTTAAAACGTTCCTTACCACTGGTGGGGGGAAACTAAATGAATTAAAAAGGCTAGGGGTCACCAAATGTTGCGGTTGATGGCAATAGTAATTTTCAATCCAAGTACATGAACTTGTATTGATACTATTTTGTTTCGCCGGTTTGTCCTTCAAGCACTTGAACTTGAAGAACTGTAGAATCAATCAATAAAACACTTTAAATGCTTTAATAAGATTGATAATTTCTTTATTTTCTTAATTGCTTACATACTAAATCAACTTAACAATAACAAATGGTAAAGTGCATAATAAGCATTTTGCTACCACTGTTGTTCCAAATAAATTATTATTTAATAGCTATAGGTTGTTCCCCTATTTTTGTTTCTTTTTATTTATGCGGAAGTGGGACAATCAGTGACATCTTTATTATGTTTACAATTAATAATTGCAAAGATTGCATTTTGATTGATAAAATAATAATTAATTTATGTCAAGAACAACAGTGACGAACAAAATTGATACAAATGATTGTAAATTTAAAATAACTATATTTCATTTAATGTTTAAGCAATAGGTTATATATATATGTATTTTCGATATTATTTAAAAACGTCAAATAAAAACTTTATTAAAATAATATGTTGACCTAAACGTCAACAGAAATGTTGCGCACAAACTATAAGAAATATTTTAAACAAAACTAAATTTAATGGCAGAAGAGCAAGAAAAAAACCTCTTATAAACAAACGAAACCAAAAAATAAGACTGCAATTTGCCAAAGAGCATCAATCTAAAGATTTTTTGTTTTGGGAGAACGTGCTATTCACAGACGAAAGCAAGTTTAACTTGTTTGGATCAGATGGCAGGCCCTATGTGTGGAGAAGGCGAAATGAAAAGCTACTTGCTAAAAATATGAAACCCACAGTAAAGCACGGTGGTGGGTCGGTAAAGAAAGTTTCCACAATGTAAGCAAAAACTTATTCTTGGCAATAATTTTTATTTTTACCAAGACAATGATCTGAAGCATAAGGCTTATAATGTGCGATTATGGTTGTTATATAATTGTCCGCATGTCATAAAAACACCAGCCTAAAGTCCAGATATTAACCCCGTTGAGAATTTGTGGAGCTACCTCGACAGGAAATTCGCCATCATACCATAAGTTTCAAGGACGATTTCAAAAAAGCTCTTAAAGAAGAATGGCAAAAAATTTAACCTAGCTTTTGCAAAAAACTTTTGCATACCAAATAGGCTGAAAATGGCAATAAAAAATAAGGGGATGCACACTAAATATTAAAGTTTTTAAGTTGAACTGTTTTTTTAAATATAGAGTTTTTTTAACGTTTGCTTTGCATCTTAGTTTTGAAAAAATCGTTTATATTTAATTTTAAAAAAATGTTTTATTAAGATTTGGAGGCACAGATAAAAATAATTTTTGTTTTTTACAATGTATGTTAATAATCACTAACAGAAATATCAAGTAAATTGTCCAAAATATCTTCATTTCTTGTGCTATCAATACTACGTAAATACTGGAAAGCCTCGTCGATACCGTCAATATAAGGACGAAAATATTCACTAACAAGTCCATTTGGATAACCTCCATTTTGTGATCCAATCGAGCACATTGTTGCAGCAGAGGTATTTAATGGTGATGATGTCGAAGTACAATCAGGCGAAGCCTCTGCTGCTGAATAATTCAAAAATGGTTGTTGAACTAAATGTTCGTCTATAGCATTTGGCTTTTGTTGCATCAATTGAGCCGGAAAAGCACTAAAATCTAATGTAATTGAGTTTGAAGGACTAGGACCTGCAAAATTATTGCATTGGTTTGACTTCGATTCTTGAGTGCAGGTGTTAAAGCCATCAGGAAAATTCGACACGTAAAAAGAGACATCTTCATTTTGTGGCACATCTTTAGCTTCAGAGTAATACTAAAAAAATAAAATAATGTGTAAAACTTATTAAAGTAGTTAAATGCTTATAAAATATAGGTTCATATTAATAAGAATAAATGTTGTTTACACAAAGTAGTGCAAAAGTTTTCACTCGATATGATGAATGAAAAACTTTTGTTCGTCCATTCAGTGTATTTACCAGTTTATAGATTTTACAGCAGAAATGATATTTGCTGTCATTTTGCAAAAATTGCATCTTACGATAGAGTGATTGATTACTTGTGCGCCATCTGATATAATGCATTAAAAAATAAAAATAGCTAAACAAAAAAATGGGCAAGATAAATAGGAAGTTATATTTTCCGTAATTTAAAATTTTATGGGTTATTTTTTTCGACTCTACATTAGTTGTCAAGAACAACTCTTGCCTCTTGTTCTGGAAACATAAAGCAAACTTACACTATGAAATTTAGCATAACTCTGATTGTTAAATTTGCTTTGTGTACGTTAGTTTGAAAGTTTTGTTATTAGAAACAACACAAACAACAACAATAACGAATATAAAAAAAATATGCAAAAATATCGATAGCACGAAAAATTTCATCTCTTAGGATTAAGATGAAACATATGAAAAATTGACACGTTATCAATTTGTACACACTAATTTCCTGCAAACGAACAATAACTTTTAGAAGGAATCCTTGAAGTAATCCATTTCTTACGTGAGTATTAGAATTATAGTTTGACCCCGGTTAAACTGCGTACCATTGATAGATAGACCGAAGGTAGGAAAATCTTTAGAATACTGAAGCTAACGTAGAATATTTCTTTTCTACCTTTTTATGTACTTCAGCTAATTTCATAATAGTGACACAGTATTATTTTCGCATGGTTTCCAGTTTGCTGGCTTTGAATGGCTTTTTTTTATTAATTTTTCGCTCTATTTCTTTTTTTTTTTTTTAATGGTAAAGAGTAAAACAAAAATTTTCAAAATTATTCTCCCAAATGTAAAAAAGTAAATGAACGCTTCGGAAGCGATACATATGACCTAAAAACTGTACGGTATGATCAATTAATAGTACCATTTTTAAAGTAAATATACTTGAGTGCAAACTTACATATATAAAACATATAAACCACAAAAAGGCAGCAAACTGAGAACTACATGGAGAAATTGGAAATAATACTTTAAGTTACCAAATAGAAAACATATATATTTACATAAAATGTTTTAAATTTTCTTTTAATTATTTAGTAATTTTCAAAATGGTTCCTGATGTTTAAGCGCATCATGTGTAATTTTTTGCAGTTAGTTTTAATAAACATTCTTGTTGTGATTTAATGTAAAAGTCTTTACATAATTTAAACTTATTGTAAACTTCACTGTTTATAAATAAAAAAATTGCGAAATTGTTATTAAATTTGTACCGAAAAAAGTATATTGCATTGAATGTTTCATAACTGGCTTGTTTACTTTTAATTTTTAAAATACACTTCACTTGCAAAGCAAAGGAGATTCTAAACCAAATTTCCGTTGTTTTAAATTTCGTTGCTGTACTCCCCTATCTAACTTAAATTAAAACAAATATTAGGGTGACAGAGAATTAAAAAATAAAACAAAAATATTTAAGAACTACAGATATACATACATATTATTCTGCTTAAAAATGCTATCGGCTCTTAATGAATTAAACATTTTTAAAAATTTTAGTATTTGCTTGAAGACAAAAATGAATGACAAAATTAGTTATACCCTTTTTGCACTTTTTGTGGTGAAGGGTATAAAACCAAACCATCATAATAATACTACTTTTATATTCATTTAGTTGTCTTTAATGTAACAAAAAAAATTTTATCAGAAATTTTTTAATCAAATTTTTATTGTAAACAAAAGTAAAGTACAGCTGTTTGACTAACTCTTACAAGTAAAAATTTTACTAACCATAACTTGCAACAAATTTTTTCCCTCTCACATTTTTACGCTCTTTTTTCACTCTCTCCTTGCAAGTTTTTCGAGTACGCGAATAAGTTCTAGTAAAAATTAGAAACAATTGTAATAATTTTCAGTTATAGAACAGACCTTAAGTGAATCGCACTACAGAGCTGCTTCGCCAAAAATGATAACAGATGTTTTTTACATATGACTTGTCAGACTTGTTAAAGTCATATGACAGATTTTCATTTAGAGCGTGTTCTATTTTTATATGATTACAAAAAATTTATACAATTCTAGAAATCTTACCAACAACAGAAAACTGAAATAACTCTAAAAATTGGTTTCAGGAGAACTTTGTACAAGTTGTGCTGCTTCGCCAGATATTGCAACCATGGAGTTTTTCGCTATATATATTCAGGGCTTAACGCCTTCACCCACTGGCATAATACTACCGGGCACAAAACCGACGCCACAATTGCTGCATGAACAGTTTTGTCAAGCTTTATATGCGATGCATAACGGGTTTTTATGCACCTTATCATTCCATTGTTTTTTAATATTCACTATTATCCGTTAACTGCATTTTAACGTATTTTGTTAAAATGGTAGCCAAGGAAGATAGCAAATATCCATACATCATGCCTTCTTGCCTTTGAAGGAAATCTATGGCCTCTGCTATAGACCGCAAAAGTTCGATATATTAAATTGCGTGACACCCTTTAACTTTTCTACAGCGTTTATCATGGCGGATGTAGTAACAAACATTGCGTAAATTTCAAGTTTTTATTCTTATAGTTCCAAAGATAACACCATCATCGTAAAAATCAAGTCAATTTCGTGACAACCTTTAAGTTTTCTACAGCGTTTATCATGGCCGATGTAGTAACATACACTACGTAAATTTCATGTTTTAATCTTTTATAGTTTAAAAGATAACACCATAATCGTTAAAGTCACGTCAATTTTGTGACAACTTTTAACTTTTCTACGATGCGTATATTTTAAGTTTTTATTTTTTATAGTTCAAAAGATGAAATCATAATCGTTAAAGTCACGTCAATTTTGTGACAATCTTTAACTTTTCTACAGCGTTTATCATAGCCGACTTATTAACATACACTGCGTAAATTTTAAGTTCTTATTTTTTATAGTTCAAAAGATAATACCATAAAAATAACGTCAATTTCGGGACAATTTCGGGACAACCTTTGGCTTTTTTAAAGCATTTATCATATTCTAATTCATTTGTTTGCTGGTTTAGTGAATGCATTCACACAAAGTTTCTTCATAATAAGTTCATTCAAATTCATTTACTTTGTGTGGCCAAGTGAATGACATTAAAAAATTCTAATTCATTGCGAACGCATTCAAGTTTTAATTCAGTTAATTATTTTGAACAAATGAATGCATTCCAAAATTTTAATTCACGGTGAGTTTAAAGCCAAATATGAGCCATTCGCTTACAGCTCCACCAGGTACACAATTATTTTGAACGCAGCAGCTACATAACAGAGATCGGTTTCGGTTGCGTAATTTTCGAGTCTACTTAAACAAGCACTTAGTTTTTTATGAGTCGAATCGTTGTTGTTCAAAAGCAAAAACCACTTGTTGAATAAACCGTTCGTTTAAAACATTCATTTTATGTACTCGCCATTTTGTGCGAACATGAATGTTCTGATAGTGTTGTTTAAGGTTTGAATCTATTTTTGCATCAAAGCCAACTTGTTGTTAGCGAAACAAGTGTTTTATTCAGTTGTAAATTAATTTTCCACTCGATGTTTTCTTCTCTTGTTGTTTTAACGTAAAAGTTAATTTTAGCTGCGTAATATAAATAACATTGATTGTTTTAAAGTTTTTAATTAATTTTTGGTTATCTTTTTTAATTAAGATTTTGTTATGTCCTTTTTATAGTTTTAAAACTAATTTTTTCATGAAAATGTTACTTTTTTAATATATAATTTACATAAATAATTTTTTTAGAAAATAAAGTCTGAAGATTAAAAAAAAAACAAATTATATACCTACTTTGCATTTCATTATTTATATTTGGAGCAAAAATTATAAAAATATATATTTTTACATTTATGTACATGTGTAAATATGATGGTTTTTCTTATTGTACTTATATTTTTCTGCATAGCGCTTTTTTACTTTCAAGTGACTCGATTGTTTTGGGTAAAACTCCAATCAGATCATGTACAATAAAGACGTTTTGCAAAAAAACAACTTCTTGTTAACGAGACTTTTTTGTTTCAATACAAATCTGTTCGAGTCTAATGTTGAAAATGATTTACACTTGTTGTTGCATTTTGTGTTTGTGTATAAAAAGCAACAAGTATTAAATTGATGTAATACTTGTTCGTGTTGTTCTTAAAATTCAACTACTGTGAATAAGACGGCTCGATCATACAAGTTGCAGGTCTCTGATATACATACATATAACATATAAGCACCACTCCCAAATTTAAAAAAACTAAGTATCACCACAGGTGACGTAAATTGACCTATATGGGCCTATCTTTTAAACCGTTATAGAAAAACGCTTTAAAATTTAAAAAAAAAAAATAAAAATTAATAAATTAAAATTGCCCTAATAGTTATGTGGCCAAACTTTTAAACCTTTATAGACTGACAGTTGAAATAACAAGGAACATGTAGTACTATGTCCGCTATAACAACAAGTGTACAAGTTGAATTTAGAAATTAAAGGGTATTCCTATTATTGATGTAATTTAATTAAATAGGCGTGTCTTCTAAACAGTTATATGCAATTACTTAAAAATAAAAAATGTCCACGTCTTCGTCTGGTATAATGAGAAGTTAAATATTTTAAGTTACGAACAAAAGGGTGTTACATTAGTTAATGTTATTTGATGTATATGGCCAAACTGTTAAACAGTTAAAGACAGACGGTTGAATATTACATTTGGAAGTTAAAGGGTGCTCCTAAAGTTGATATAATTTGATATATATAGCCAAACCGCTGAAAAGTTATAGACAGATGGCTGAAATTTACTAAGAAACTGTTTTGTTAAGTCCCATACAACAGGTATAAAATTTAAATTTAAAGGTAAAATGGTGTCACAACAGTTAACGTTATTTGATGTATTTGGCCAAATTTTGAACCGATATAGACAGAAAACTAAAATCTGCAAGGAGCCTGTGTTGCAAAGTGTGCTTTAACAAGAAGATTTAGATTTGGAAATAAAGGGTGTTCCAATAGTTAATGTAATTTGATTTTTGTGACCAAACTTTTAAACCGTTATAGATAGACAGCTAAAATCTGTTTTGTA
The DNA here is from genome assembly GCA_937654795.1 of Cistogaster globosa. Lineage (NCBI taxonomy): Eukaryota > Metazoa > Arthropoda > Insecta > Diptera > Tachinidae > Cistogaster > Cistogaster globosa. The sequence goes on from OW569408.1 coordinate 10,704,931, forward strand.
GTCGGGTTTTTTAATTATTTAATTAGTATTAACAATAACTTGAAAAAGAACACATGTTTTTTTTGGTTAGTTTTCTTTAGCGTTGGGCATAATACCTAGAAACCTACGATTTTATAAGCTTGGTTGTTTAGGATTATCTAGAAAACTTGTACGATTATTAGGAAACCTTACATCAATATATCTAGCCAGTTTTGGGTTGATACCTTTTTGTCAGACCCTTTTAGAGTGACGCAAGGGGTGAGGCAAGGGTGTTTGCTTAGCCCAATTGAGGTCTGAAAATAAATTAAAACTTGACTGAAAAACATCCTCCAGCCAAAAATAAATTTTTCAAACAAATTGAAAATTTTTAATCGGCTGCAAAATCTATTATGTTCATGGCGTTCAGGTGCGGGGTCTCCATAGGTTTGATGAAGTCGAGAAGCTGTCTAGATATTTCTTAAAGAGAGTTCTGTATCTTCCCTGAAATATACCCAATTATATGCTTCATTTGGAAACTGTTATTCCTGCACTTTATTGTGAAACCTTAATCCTATACCTTAGTTATATCAGGAAATTTCCGAAATACCTTCAAATAGACTTTCACGAATATTAACAGCCGTTGAACAAAATATTTATATTACGCCTATTTGGAGGACTTTTTTGTAGCAAAGTGGGCGATATTAGTTGGCGAATCGATTTCCGGTTCCAGCATAAGCTCATACTTATTTTGTTAGAAACTTGAAAGTTCTAGAACAAATTTTAGAAACTCACGTTTACATGATATGTACTCTACTTTGTGATATGACATACAACCATATATTAGTGATCATCATCTTGTAAGTTTGATTCTTAAGGCCAGGGAAAGGTTACTCATTTTAAACGCTGGCAGATTTCAAAGTAACATTAATAGCCTATGAACCTAATAAAATTAAGGACACATAACATTTTCCTGGCAGATGTTTGTTGACTTGTTTTAAATATAGAGAACTTATTTTATCTGAATTCCGATAAATCTATTTAACACTAACAAACTATTGTGATGCTAAAATCTTAATTTTTATTTGTAAACTAAAAATTTTTAACTTTTAATTACTATACAAATATACCCATTCAGACACACAATATTTTGTTATGTGTTATTAAGATCTGTATTAAGTGAACAATAAAAAAATAAATTAATATGAAAATTTATTATTCGGAATCTTTTTTATATTCTTTCCCCGCAGTAATACATTTCATTTTGTAGTTTTAAATAATAAATATTTCATGGGAATATCATGAAACATAACATATTTCTCCCAAGTTTTGGCAGAGTTCAATAATTTTTTAGAGCCAATATAAACAAAAAACGAAAGCAATGTCTGGCTAGATTGCCAAAATATCTCCTGTGTGGCGTAAACGCTTCGGAATTGGAATCTAATTTTGATAGGGCGTTAGGAGGTAAAGCTAGCTGCTTTTTTGTGTGTTATGCTCTTCACTACTGGTGGAAACAGGGAATATCTAAGTTTGTCATTCCGTTTGTAATTTCTAGAATATCCATTTTCGACCCCATATATTCTGAATCCTTATGTATAGCGAAATCGATAAAGGGATGTTCGTCTGTCCGTCCGTGTTCGGGTTGAAATCACTGTGCCAAGGCACTAGATGAGCTAGAGAAAACTTAAATGCGACAATCGATCAGACATAGTTTCGAAAATTTTGCTATTAGAAACCAGAAAGAGCTGAGGCAGCGGGCAAAACACCATGCCTGACCACCTTTTCTATATCATTTAAAACCAATCTAGTTTAGTAAAGTAACTTCACTCGAAAACACAAATATATGGGGCGAAAGAAAACTAAAACATAAGATAAAACATCAATTTTAAAAATTGGCACTCGTACATAGTTTCCGAATTATAGGTCTCTAAACTTTTTATAGAAAATACAACTCTGAAATTCTGTTTTTTTTTAATGCTTAACCCACTCGAAATCGAAAACATTCTTATATAAAATTATATATATATATATATATATATATATATATATATATATATTTTTTTTTTTTTTAATTCTCTGTCACCCCAATATTTGTGCTTTTGATTGGGGTTACTTCTAGATTAACATATAGTATTTTGAAAGCAGCCAAGATTTAAATATTAAAATTTTATATTTAAAAACCAAAAAATTTAAATTAAAAATTTTAATTTGTAAAATTCAAGAATGCGTTTTTACTTACAATACTATAATTGTATTCGTGATTTTCTGCTAACTGTTTTGTTGAACTAGCTGTCAGCAACGGGTTAATTGTACGTTGAGTAATGTTTCGAAATTTTGGCATATCGGCGCTAATGTTTGCTGAACTTATAATAATTGTGCCAAATTTATATTGCTCATGGCATGCATGTTGTGAAGAGTTCTCATTTGCAAGACAAATATTTTCATCATCCAAGGAACAACTTTTATTAAACTCTTGAAAATCAGCATTATGTGGCAAATGAATGTGGTTATTAGTAGTATCCTTAATGAAATTGGTCAACACAAGTTCTTCTCTTCCTTCTTTTTCCAAACTTTGGTTGTTTTGCTTTCTCGTTAGATAATTTTGCTGCAATGCAGAAATTTGCTCAGAACTTTTAAAACAAGTGTCTGTGGTAGTGATGTTGTTGTTAACATTCGTGCTCATGACATCAATATTTTGTTGTACATCCATCTCATCCAACAACAGCTCTTCATAAACTTGCTCACTTGTATAACTGCTTACATTTCCAGTACAGTGTTTCAAATTATTCTTTTTCATATTAGTTAAGTTCTGTTGCCTTCGTTTTGTCGTTTTAATAAAGTGAGCCTGTAGGTGTTTCTTTTGCATTTTGGCAGGTTGTACTGTTGACTTTCGATTGCGGATTCGTTTTCGATCGCATTTTTTTGGATCTACCCCCAATTCCCAATAGCCACCTTTGCCTTTGTCTTCCTTATTTCGGCCAATTTTTCGAAAACATGGATGCAGTGACAAATTATGCCGAATGGAGTTCTAAATAAGAAAATAAGAAAAAAACAACAAAACAACATAACAATCAGTCTCTTACAAATGCTTTCTTTTAAACTTACATTCCACTTTTTCCTTACTCGGAAAAATGCGAACTTTTTTTCAATCCATGAGCAAATTTGTTGTAATGTTACACGTCTACCGTTTTCAAACATGGCCATACCAATAATATGGGAGTAGTTAAATGGAGGTTTTTCAACAATGTCAGATTGATAATTATCAGCTGATTGTTCATAAATTTCCAAATCTCTGTATTAATTTTATTAAAAAAATCTATGTTATTTAAAGCACACATTATATTATAAAAATATGACCTATTCTAAAAGATATGATAAGGCCTGCTTCACATTCATAATAAAGCAAAAACATTTTTTTTTTCTTAAGAAACAACCCTACAAGAACAGTGATCATCATTTGATACATCAAATGACAATCACTGACGATAGAAATATCCATCATCGTGTAGAACAATGTTTCTTTCGCATTCTTAAGGGACAAATTGAAAACTTGATGGAAACTTTTGTATACATATGAATTCCAATATGAAACACATATATCTGCACTGCTCACTCTACTGCAGTTTACTATTTAGTAAGGACAGAAGTTTCATCACACTTGATGGATATACCAGTCACAATTGATGAATATACCCTCAATTGATAAATATAAATTATTTTAATAAAACAAAATTTAATATTTTTAAATATATAAATACACATCTCTTTTTTAATATTTAAATAGTATTTTACAGTATATTATTTATAATGAACTACTTTTAATTTTTATCTTTTTTAAATATATTTTTTTGTAATCTGTGGTAGCATCGTTCTACTGACTTTTTATAGTTATTTTTCGAAATCAAACGCTCCTTCCTGATGGAAATTACCTTAAAATAAAAGAGTTATTAACTAAGGAGAGCTTTGCTTATCCCACCTTCCTTCTATATTTGTCGAGCGCATTACAGTGCTGAGATCCTGCGATGTTCCCTTAATCCTACGTAAATGCGATGTCTTAAAAATATATAAATTTAAGAATATTAAAATACTTTTAGCATGAACTTAAGTTCTTTACCATTGCTTCAGAGAAACCTGGCGACTCCTTTAACTTTCTTTCCAACTCTTTTTCTGCTGGAGATTCTGCAAAGGGAGCATGCTGCCGACTTCATCAAGCATCCTAAGTCAGCCGACAGACGGGCTTAGATTTCCTTTTGACCCTGGACGTAATCTTAAAAGGGAAGGATTGCCTTAAATGGAAAAATGTTTTAAACCAATATAATATTTGAAACATTTTAATGAACTTTCTTTTTTCCCATCACTTTTGGACGACAGTGATGTTGAGGCACACATCTTTAGTATTGACTGAAAATCAAAGGAATAGGTATATAAAATTAAGCAAATTAGGAAAAGTTTTACACATTAAAAACCAACTTACAATTTTGGGTTTAAAATCTTCATAAGTTCTTTCAACTTGAATCTAACTTTTTGAAGGCTGTGGCGGTTTTAAATACCCGCAATATGTCTGTAAAGAATTGGGTTTCCAGCGTCAGGTTCATTAGACGCAATCCCTACACTATAACTGCTTGCAACCCCAAATGCAACGTACCTTTCTAATTTCACATTGAACTTGTTTTTGTATATTTATTTTAAATTCTTTGTTTTTTAGTTATTTTTTCTTTAATCTTTAGTTTTCAGCATATCACTTTTATAACTATTTTCTTAACATCACGAAATAAAACATATATGTACTAGTTGTTTCACTCTTGCATATGATTTGTTTTTATGGGGCAAACAACGTTGCAACCGACAAGAAATTTCTTTTACCTTTTTTTCTTTCCAAAACTACCAAAATTCCTTAAAACTGACTAACTTTTAACAACAAATTTAATAAAAAAATTTGTTTGATCATTGGCACAATTTTAATTACACAACATTTTGTAAGCTGTATTTAGAAGTTTGCTGCACTATTATTTGTAAACACAGCCGAAATATAAGATTTAGTCTATAAACAAAAAGGTCATTCCAAATCAGTACCAAAAACGCTACATTGGCTACGCCGTTCAATACAAAATTGTTGCAAATGTGTTAGTTTAAAAAATTTTATTAATATTAGTTTCTGTCAATCATTTCTTGCTATGAATGTTTATAAAATAAATATTAACTTCTACATCAGGGGTTCTTATCAAATTCCTGCTCACAGACCCCTAGTAAACTAATGTTTTTCTCCCGGACCACTCTGAAGCCAAGTTCAAAATAAAACTTTTATTTTGGATGGTTGCTACGGACCCCCATTTGAGAACTGTTGTTCCACATAATCAGCATTAGACATAAATTTGATTTTATAAGCTGTAAGTGGTATGTTCTCTTTTTACCCAAATTGAAAAAACTTTCGTGCGAGATCCAAAGCGGTGAACTTTTACATCACCTTTACCTTTAACGTTGTTGAAAACAAAAAATATTTTTCAAATTAAACCTTAGCAGGTTCTTTTAAAGTAAAGCATTGCTTTAGTTATCGTCAAACGTTTCTATTAAACTTTTTTCTAGAATATATGTACCCTTGAATTTGAAAACAAAATAATGGTGTGTATTCTGGAATACGTGTCAACGGAGTTAATTTTTAATTAAAAATAAAACCAAATTTTAAACATTTATTTTCGTTTTTCAAAAAAGTAGGGAAACTTATTACAAGTTAATGCAAAAAATTACAAGTTAACGCGAAAAATTTCATGTTTATTACAAATACACAGTCTTACAAAAGTTTACATACAACCATAAAAATTTAATTTTATTATAAATATCAGAATATTTTTCAGTTGTTGATTAAAACAAATAAAAATAAGTTTGATTTTTATTTTATTTTTCCAATATTTCGACCAATTTCGTTGATCATCTTCAGGGATCTAAAATATTTATATAATTTAAAAACTCAATTAACACTCAAGTTAAGAAAATTGCAATAACAACAAAGAATTATAACAAAATAATAATACAAATAATTTTCTTACAAATATAACGCTTTAACAAAAGTAATTTTAGAAGAGTGCCAAAAAATACCATCCAACTACGACTTAAAGAAGTTAATCAGTTCTATGAAAAAAAGATTGCAATGCGTGATAGATGCAAACTTTTGCCATACAAAATACTAAAATTTTCTAATGTATTGTTACGTTTATTTAAATTTATAAACGTTTATTTTATTGAGTTCTTTTATTGCAAAATAAATAAATACAATTTAATTACTACTTTAATTAAATTACACTTTAATTAGGCGATTATTTACTTATTCGCGACTAGTACACAAAAATACGCGATGGCAACTTCACCACTGTTTAACACAAGATCTTCACTGCTTGATGTTTTCACTAAGAATGCCATCAGCCTGTATGGCCGTTGCTTTTATATACCCAATGTTAAGGCTCTTGAATATACCAGAATTTCCTCAATCTGTTGGTAGAATATTTCTTTACTACGCATTTATTGTTTGAGACACATGACGATTGTTATTTGATTCCAGAACCTTCCACTATTATTTTGAATTTATTTATACATGCTGTATATTTTTATTAGTCGTTATGTAGGATTTGTGTACAACTACGTTTGCGTTTATTTTTATTGCTTTATGTTAGTTGTTTTCGTTTTGTGATTAAGAAGTTTTTGTAGAAACTTCTGGCGTTGTAAGCATGCACAATAGGTCATTTCATTTTACTTTGTTGGTGACAATTATTTTTATTTCTTTTTATGACCTAAATAAAGCATCTTCGCAACAATATTATTAAGAATTATTTAAAATACTCTGCAACGCATATTTTGTTGTTACAAGAAAAATATTAATATGCTTAAACTTCCATATGTACATAAGTATACATACATATCAAGGCGAATACATACTAGGTGGTCGCAATGGCTAATTCATTAATTTTTTGCAAAACCTGAAATGTCAAACACCATACATATAAAATGTGTTTAATTTTTTTTATATGGTGTTCGACACTTAGCGTTTCGGCGAAAATCAATGAATTCGCTATCGAGACCACATAGTATCATTTCGCCGTGATACATACGATGGTAAAAACAAAGTGTACCGTTATGATTACTGCTGCGCATTTTTTTGATTTTTGTTTCAATTTGTCAGTATAGCTTGACATTTCTTAGGAAGCAATCATAATTTTTTAATCCCTTAGTTATTTTCTAATAAATATAGGCGATGAAAGGAAATATCCGAACTAACTCTAGTGAAATTGGAAAAATTTTGAATTTGAAGAAGTCAAGAGTAAAAACTGTCATAAACAAATTGCGGAAAAGTGGAGATTATTACAGCAATCGAAAAATATGAGCAGATCTAGGAGTAAATGTTTCTAATCAAACTGTTCGAAGAACTATCAAAAGCAGTGGTTACAGCACCAAAAAGGCAAGAAAAACCCCTTTTTAAAGGCAAACTTAAATCATATGATTTCTTTAGGAATTATACATTAATTTTATTATATATTTGAGAAAGATTGCATCAGGACTTTTTATTTGTCGTAGAAAAAGATATGAATGCATATTAAATAAACAAATTTTGTAAAACAAAATTTGTTTTAATTCTAGCGTTAGTCTATAACATATCAAAAGATTGGCCATATACAAATTACAACTATTAGGGCACCCTTTAATTTCTAATTTACAATATAAATATAGTAATCGACATTCTGCTTAATTTTTAAGAGCTTGTGTGTAACGGTTTCAAAGATAGGGCCATATCGGTAAAATTACATCAGTTACAGGGACACCCTTTAATTTCTAATTTCAACTTTGCTACTGGTTATTGCAATAAACGTTCTGTGCAAATTTCAGTCAGCTGTCTTTAACTATTCAACAGTTTGATCATTTACATCAAACAACAGCAACTTTTGTAAAACCCTATAATTCTGTTTAATTTCAAGTGTTTTTATATAACGGTTGAAACGATAGGGCCATATAAGTCAATTTACTTCAAATATGAAAACACACTTTAATTTCTTAATTCAAATTTAATACTTGTTATAACGGAGTTAGCAATACAGGTTCTTTGAAAATTTCAGCTATTTGTCTATAACGTTTCAAAGGTTTGGTTACATGTATCAACTATTGGGACACACTTTAGTTTCCAAATACAAATTTTATACTTGTTATTATGACGGACTTAGTAATAAAGGTTCTTTGTAGATTTCAACTATCTGAGTATAACAGTTCAGTTGGCTACATACATCAAATTATATTAACTATTGCGACACCCTTTAAATTATAATATTGAATGTTTATACTTGTTATTATAACGGTCATAGCAGTCCATAACCTATCCAATTTTGAAGCGTTTTTCTATAATGATTTAAAAGATACGAGCACATAAGTAAATTTACGCCACCTATGGGGACACCCTTTAATTATAGTAATACGCATTTTTTTATTTAAGGGAATTGTGCTTTACGGTTCATAATACACTTGAAAAAGATGTATGCTGAATGGGACACCCTTTAATTTTTAAAATTATAAACTGTTCTTAAAATGGGACCAATCTATAAGCATAATCTATCAAATTATAAAAAATTATCAAAATCGGTTCAGAAATAACTGAGTTCTGCTCGCACAAACGTAAAAAACAACATTCAGTCGAATTGATAACCTCTTTTTTTTTTGAATTCGGTTAAAAAGCAGAATTAAAAAGAGCGCAAGATGATATTAATACCAGGTCTGATGGTAGCGTTAATGGAGCAGTGGATTAATCCAGAAATGACAAAAAAAAAAAAATGGCGTTATCCATGCCCTATCGTCTAGCAAATGTAATAAAAGCCAAAGGAAGCCATACCAAATTAATATTTAATATCTTTTGTTTTTTCAATAATATATTATGTATATGCAAACTTATGAAAATTATTTTTAAATGAAAAAAGTAAAATATTTCGTGCTACTTATGTAATATGAGCTTAGAAAATCTAACTTATTTTAAGTTTCTTTTTCAATATTCAATTTTTTTAAATAAAATAAAACAAAAGAATAATTTTACATCCATTTTTATACATTTCACCACAAAACGAGGAAAAAGGGTATAACGTTTGTAATTTCTACAATTTCTATTTCAGACCCCATAAAGTATATATGTTTATTCTGACTCTTTATGCATAGCAAAGTCGATTGAGCGATATTCGCCTGTCCGCCCGTTTTGGCGTTGAAATCAAATTTGCCGAGGCACTAGAACAGCTAGAAAAAAATAAAATACGCCAATCGATCAGACATAGTGTCGAAATAGGTGCTTCTGAAAATCAGCAAGTTCGGTGTCCTTGGACGCAGCGGGCAAAACACCACGCCTACCTCTAATTTGTCTATATCATTTGGAACAATGAAGTAACTCCAATCAAAAAAACAAATAATAAAGAATTAAAAAATAAGAAAAAAATTCAAGTGAAATTTTTAAAATTTTTAAAATATCAATATGAAGAGATCTTTAAAGACAAACTAAAATTTTTAAAAAATGCTTTACCCATTAAAAGCCGATGGCATTTTTATGTAATTTTTTTAAATTCTTTGTCAGCTTTATATTTATTTTTTTTGTTGTTTTTTTTTTTTTTTTGTTTGATTGGAGTTACTTCGCTAAACTAGATTTAGATTAATGGTGAAAGATATATAATATTTGGCATAGACGAATACAGAACTCTTGTTCTTTATAAAATTGGAATTTCCAGCCTCGTACGGAAACTTTTATAAGACTGTGCATATGTGTATGAATTGAAAAAGACCGGTTGTTATTTTTGTGACAATCTAATATTTATTTGTATTTATTTATTTGTAGGTACTAAAAGTGTGGCTGAGCTCACCTAGGTTCAGACGAAGTACTCACGGGATGTAGAGGGAACCAGTCCCCCGGTGTGCAGGCACCAAATCTGGGGAGGTCCCTTCGGGGTATACGTGGTGACTGTAGAAAGGTGCGGAATAGACGAAAATGTGCTGTTGCATTCTCAACAGACGGGCTTGAAAAGTCTCCAATTCTCAAGCAAGGGATAGTTCATGGTCCTGACGACCATGTTATTAGAATTGCAACTCTGTTGGCAACGCCAGTGGAGCGCGCTAGTCGACGCTTTGTAATTCACTCAGCGGTAAAACCACCGTCAGGTTAGGGCCTCACTGCTAAGTACTGAAGTTAATCTGTATCACGTACTACTGTTTAAGACACAACGGTGATTGTTATTTAAAATTAGGAGCAAGACAAATTTTTAAAGTTTCAATGCGTTTTGCTCTCCTTTTTAAAATGTATATTGTTATAAAAAAAACAACCACGAATACAACAATAACTGTAACAGCCTTTTTATCAGAAATAATAAATACAGTTTTAAGTAATTCAATCGTGATGACGGAAATCAAAGCAACTATTACCGGAATAGTTACAGTAATTACAATTATAATTATAAATGCAATTTTTTTTTTAACAAACCTATTTCAGGGCTAATAGATATTAATATGATCCGAAATAAAAATGACCAATTTTCTATATACTTGAGTTATACAAAGAAGTACAAATTCAATTTTTCCTATATCATGTAATCAAAATTCTTCTCGTAAAGCACTAAACTAACAGTCGAGAGAAAATGTTGGTGACAAAACTATAAGCAAAATGTTAAGAATATAATTATTTAAATGGTGCTATTGATAATAATTCATTTCAAAATATTCGTTTTGTAGCCATTGTGGACAATTATCTCATATAGTGTTGAAAAAAATTTTAAGCTCATAATACACACAGGATTCACCCACTCAATGGTTAACACGAGCTTATATAATGTAAAACGTATTTTTCTATAAACAGTGTTAAAAATTGTCCATCTAAAAACAAAAAAAATGGTGACAACTGTTTTAGTAGATTAATACCAGTATAATTGGACGCTCTCACATTTGTCTCTCTATTTTTTCTACGAAAGGTTCTACGGGACTCCTCACAAAATTTTGTAGAAATTCATCCAGGTGAGGTGTTTTGTATTCCATATCAATTACTTTCTAACCAACAACAAAATTTTCAAAAAATATCACGTACAAAAATGATCTCGTTGCAGTTTTATTTTTATTTTCTTTTTAGACAATCTATATTCCATGCCATTTACATTTCAGTTCTTAGAAACGAATAACTCCGAAACTATTGAGCCGTTGTGGATTATCGAAATGACGAACTATAAAAAATGGTAGAATTTTAGTTATTTTTCTAGGTTTTCGGAATGTTGATTATGAGCCAATTCTCCAAACGGAACAACATAACTGTATTGTTGAAAGTGTTATTGGTGAAAATGACTCAATAAAATATTTACTAGAAACGGAACGAATTACTTGGGACTGACAACTTCCGAATATCAATCATATTCCAAATAAATTATCAGTAATAAAAAATTGTACTGAAAAGGCTTGGCTGCAGGGATTTTACAAGCGCTAAAAAATGTTTTAAGCTCTGGAAAATCAACAGGCACATGTTCTCTTGGCTTTTCTCGAGAGAAGGTTGCAATGTTTTTCAATTTATTAAAAAAAAAAATATAACAAAATATAAATTTTTTATGATCTGAATTTGTTTTTAGTACTTTTGATAAAATACAATACAACTATTTAAGAAAAAAAACATTAATGGAACAAAACATTAATACTGTAATAATAATTGTATAATTAATAATTATTATTAATTATTGTATATCGATCATTGTTATTATTGTAGACACTTAATAGTCTTATTTCATAGTCTATTACCTCTACGATGGTAATGTCTTGACATAAACAGATGGAGTAATATTACTATGTGATTAAATATAAGATGACAACACTAGCTAATAAGACAGGATACAACAATGTACGTGAAAACCATATTTTTTTATTCATTGTCAATAAGAAACTTAAGGAACTAAGACGATTATCTTGTGATATTTTATAGAAATAATTAAACAAATAAAGAGTATTTAATCGGGGAGCTGTATATTTATTTTGATTTTTACCATAATTAACGTAACAGGTTACATATCCACTCTTACTTTTTTACTAGCACAACCACTTAGCTACTTTTGACTCAGTTTACAATGAAATATTCACCCCTATTCTGCGTTTCGATTAAGTCTACGCATTCAGTTGCGTTGCGATCGAAAATTGGTATTCAGAAGAAAAACGGAATCAAAAGAAAAAGAAGAAGACAACAATGTTTAAAAAATTAATAGCATCATTGTGAAATGTGGAAATGAAATAGCAAAATAAGCAAGTTTCTTATCATTTTCGTAAACAAATTTCAAATTTAATACAAAAAGTTGTATGTATGCAAATTTAAAAATAAATTCTTGATGAAGTTTAATAAAAACATTGTTTAATAAAATGAAAAAATATAAAAACAAAATAAAAATTAGTTATTCACGGAATTTTTAGCTCTGGCACTTTTTGTTGGAGGACCTGGTGCATTGAGGATTCCTGCAAGTTCCTCTCAGAACGCTGCTACTTCTTCCTTTTATCGCTGATGGGATTCGCATGCAATGTCTGCTTTAGATGCCATTGAATTTGCCAATCTTTCATACTGCTCTGGTGTTTTTGTTTTTGACCCGTAATACATAAAAAAATCATATCAGATTCGGGTAAGAAATTAACAATTTAAAACAAAAGAAAATTAATTTAATTAAATAAATTAATTAAAAATAGTTAAAAGTGTTTTTTAAAACCGTTTCTGAACATTTTATCTCATTTTCTACTTACATTTTCTTAATTTTTAATTTTTAACTAAAAACCACAAATAAAGAAAACCTCTCCGTTAGCAAAAAAAAAAAAAAAAACAACTGAGACAAACAGTATAAGATAAATTTTAATATTCTTGGTAATATTATTATTAAATCAATGTACATATTAAGAAATGCATAAAAAAATTTAATAAATAGGATATTATTTAATTAATTAATTTTTATCGTTCCTGGGAGATTTGGGATTTTTAACCGAGGTGCACGTAGTGCGGAATGTTTTCTCACTCTCATTCACTTGGGAGTGACCAGTAACGATTTCTCTGCTGACTGGCCATACAGCTCACCACTTCCGGTTTTTGGCCAAGTATTTCCGGGGCAGTGGCTCATCAGATACCTCTGAATGCTAGCTAGTGTGAGAAGGTATCCAGTCATGTAGCCTGAGAAGTTACAGTACGTCTCAACGTCTCAGGCAAGTAGGTAAATTATATAAATATTTGCTAAAGCATGATTGTATCGTGGGATTAGATACGTAGGTAGCAGCCTTTGCACATCAAACAAGGTTTATTAATCCTCACGGACGGCGATAATATCGGCGCTAATATGAACTTCGCAGCAAAAAGGGGCGGACATAGGCCAATCCCGAGACCACTACCTAATGGTTGCCGAAATTCTTCTTTGCACAGGTGCATTTAAAAAAAAATCAAACAACATACGCCCAAAAAAACTGAACGCTTGGAAAATACCAATACCAGAGAAGACTTCTTTACACAAATATGAGATGCACTAAATGGCTCAGATTTTGAGACATTTGAGCCGGTTAATTGTGGGTGTTCATAAAAAACCCTTTTAGTTTTGTGCTGATCGTACAGTTCGGCCTGTGTCCAAAGAAAGACAACAACGAATGTCTGATAGGATATTATTGCAGAGAGGTGCAATCGAAAGGAAAAATTGGGATCAGTGGACTCGGAGTTTAAGACGAACCTAGAAACGAATTACCATGAACTACACAAAGCAGTTAAGCGAGCGATGTGTAGCGACAAGCGAATGAATAATTACAGATTAGAGGAAAAAGCGGAAAAGGAAGCACAAATTTGCGACACACGTACTGTCTTTAAATTCACAGATTAGCAGACCGCAAGTTACGAGCAGAATACCCTGTGAAAGACCTGCAAGAAAATTTATTCAACAACGATCACGCACAACTCCAACGTTGGAAAGAACACATCTTTAGTGTGTTAAACTGTGTCATATATACTACTCCTAAGCCTCCCACTTTGGCAAATCCACTACCTATTATAAACTTGAAGATTATAACAACACCTTCTAGTGCAGCGGAAACAATTGCTGCCATAAAACAGCTACCTAATGGAAAAGCAGCCGGTTTCGATGGCATTACTGCGAAAATATACAAATGCTATCTGGAACTTTAAGCACAAATTTTACATTAGTTCGTTTTAATAAACTTTACATTAATAATAATATAATTTACATAATTCTAAACTTTACTGTTTATAAATAAAGTTTAAAATTTTAACTAAAAATTGTACGATTCTTATTAAATTTGTACCGAAAAAATAAATACATTGCATCGAATTTTGCATCACTGGCTTAATTTACTTTTAATTCTTAAAAAACGAAAACACTTGCAAAGCAAATTCTTAACCAAATTTCTGTTGTTTTAAACTTCTTTGCTGTATACTCTTTAAGCTATCTTAAAGAATTACAAGTACGAGTACTATATTCGGCTATGCCGAATCTTATATACCCTTCACTATCTATGTAAATATAGTTTAGTGAAGTAACTCCAATCAAAAAAGGCAAATATTGGGATGACAGAGAATTAGAAAATAAAAAAAATTGATACTGAATATATATAATTTTACATAAAAGTGACATCGGCTCTTAATGGGTAAATCATTTTTAAAAAATTTTAGTATTTCTTTAAAGACCTCTTCAAAAGCTTTGAAATAATACCCATATTGATATTTTAAAAAATTTTTAACTCGGAAAATATGGGCGAGTGCTAATTTTTTTACTTGATGTTTTTTTCTTATTTTTTAATTCTCTATAGCCCCATGCATTTATTTATTATTTATTTATTTATTTTTTTTTTTTTTGATTGGAGTTACTTTAGTGGTTGGCGTGGTGATTTGCCGGATGCCTCGTTGGACTTAGACCGATAATGCTGATTTCCAATAGCACCTTTTTCGACACTATGTGTCATCGATTAACGTATTTATATTTATAACACGGACGGGCAGATGGGCACCGCTCAATCGACTTTGCTATGCATAAGGATTCAGAATATATATACTTTATGGGGTCGGAAATGGATATTGTAGAAATTACACACGGAATGACAAACCCATTTTCAACTTTTTGTGGTGTAGGGCATAATAACAAAATAATACCACTCTTATATTTATTTAATTGCCAAACGCTTGTATTTTTATTTTTAGTGTAACAAAATTTTTTTATAAGACATTTTTTAAGCAAATATTTATTCTAAACAAAAGTAAAATACAGCTGATTGACTTATTCTTTCAAGTTAAAATTTTACTAGCAAAACTTGCAACAAATTTCTTCTCCTTCACTTATTTACGCACTTTTTTCACTTTCTCCTTGCAAGTTTTTCGAGTACGTGAACACGTTCTAGTTACAATAGCAACAATTTTTAATTACTGAACCGACCTTTTCTCAATGAATTGATATATATTGTATATTTAAGTGATTAGTCATGACATAAAACTGAAAATGAGACCGTAATATATTGACTTTGCAGCAAAAAAAAAAATAATATTTTCATTGGTGCAAACAAAAAACCGCTATCTGTCAAAACTACGAATTTTATTTTATGGATTAAATTTATGTGGATAGACAACTAGAAAGATAGACACATGGACTGAATCGAAATATATTTATAAAAATTAGAATTTTTTATTTTTAGTAAAAATGGATTAATTATAAGTATTTGTACGCTTAAAGAAAATGGAAAACAAATTATTTGTAATACCTTTTAATTTTATTTAAAAACATTTCATATCGTTCCGCAGGTGATGGCCGTTTTGGTTGAATTAATATTTTAGGTCGCTGTTCATCAGAACGATGGTGAGGAGTGTGCAAAATGACTTTTTGTTTTTCTAATAAGTTTGAATTTGATTTTGCAGCAATATCACTTTCCGACAATTGACTAAGATGAGTGGGTTGCTGAACATAAATCTGATTAACTGCAACCGTTGTGAATTCATTATCCTTTTTTGTTTCTTCATCCAAAGCCATATTAACAATAGTTTGATTACGTAGCTCTGTTAGCCATGTTAGATTTGTTAAATCTCTTTCTTCATCCTCCTCCTCATCTTCCTCATTATCATCAGCTCTATCTGTACTAGTAAAATTTTCAACATCATCATCTTCTTCTTCTTCCAACTGAACTAAGTCGTCACTGAGTTTCAACAACTTGATCTCTTTACAGGCAATTTGCTTGCCTTCGTCTTGCAAAACTTTGTCACTAAGCAGTATGGCAGATTCTTCAGACATAATGCTGAAACTCGAGTTTGGATTATAGTAGTCGTTTGTTGTAGTTGTCTTGATCATTGTTAAAGCTACGCTTAGCCTAGAGAGAAAAATTATTAACAATTTCTTTCATTAGCATAGAAACAGAACACATTTTTAAATAGAGAATTTCAATTAAGTATGACATACTCTTTTTATTATTACAATTAAAAATAGGGTATAATAATATTTTTTTAAATTAAAATTTGTTGGTTTAACAGTTGACATTTTACTTAATTAAATGTGTTGTTATGTCGAGTTTATGCTGCAAGAGTCGTTGTGTAGGCCTTTCTTTATTTAATTACTTTCAATGAATTCTAAGCCCAATAGAAAAAATAATTCAATGCTGCAAATGACAATAATAGGTATATAAAATATTAACATTAATAAACTAAATCAAGTGAAAAATTCTTTTAACAACCCTTTTGCAGCATAATAATTAGTAATATTTCAAGGTGAGGAACTTCATAAGGGAACAAATTATTTCAAATTTTTGATAGTTTGACAACAGGGGATATGCTAATAATAAAACAGATTGTTTTAGCCAGATTTCCAAATTTGTGTGGTAGAACAACCAAAGATATAAAGGTTTGTTACATGTAATTACTTTGCGATGGCTAGGGTATCACTCGCCGGTGTCCAAGATTTGCCATTATAAAATTTATTACTTTCCATGTGATCTTCAAGAGGAAGGAAAAATAACGCCTAATATATAACAGTTTCGAGAAAGATTAAATTACTTTTCTAAATATTGGCTAAACTCAAGCAACCAACAAAATGTCATTAATAAACACGAGTTTAACTGATATTCATCCGCGCAGAGTAATTTCCAAATAATACCTAGAAACGATCTTCTTACTTCTTAGCGCGACGGTTTCCTCATTATTTCTTAGCTAATAAACTACCAATAAACTTTGTTTAATTGTACACGCTATCTCAGGGTGATAAATTTTTAACAGCGGAAATAATTGTCTTACCAGTTCGACCTTTGCTCGACGATTGACAGAACTAACGCATAGCTGAATGTTGTAATTTGTTATACTATTAAATTATATCTTAGTTAAGAAAATTTATTTAAAAAAATCGGACAAAGGACTTGCCTAGCACCCGTAAATGCAAGAAGCTAAATTTTCAATATTGGTTACATAACTCAACAAAAAATCTTAATCTTAAGCTAGTAATTTTTTTGGAAGTTGTTATTATGATTGAAGCAAAGATTCTAGGTCCTGCAATATATTCTTTATCGTAAAAATACTATAACCCTTACAAAAGTTATCCAATTTTCATTACATTTGGTATTACATTTATTATATATTAAGCAAATATTTGTGCTAAAATAAATTAAAACTTATTTATCAATATAGAAAAATATGCAAAAATTGACTAAAAAGAGCTTAAACGATTTAGAAAACAAGGTGAAAGTACATTATAACTACTTTTTAAATTAAAAATTCTCTTAAATTTACAGAAAACAAAATGTCAGTGTAATTTTAATTCGCGCATCATCATTTTTAATAAAGTAAAAATAAATACGAAAAAATTCATTTTTCGAAAAACAAATTAAAAATCGCGAAAAAGTCACAGAATATCCAAATATTGTGCATATTTAAAATTTTAAATTATTCGAAAAGTATAAAAAGCATTTTTATGGTACTTAAACATGAAAATTTAAAATCGCGAACATTTCGAATACCAGATCTAACTTTGAAAAACGACTAACGTATTTGAATTTAGCGTCCTGGAAGTAAAGTGCCCAACTTGTCAAAATTTGCGACCAGCATAGTGATATTATTTATATTTCATTAGAAATACATAAAGCCACATAATACTTATTAACAAGTTAAGAAAATAACATTTTAAAGAGCTTTTTAAATTAATTAAGTTATTCATACATACATATCACCCTTTTAGTCTGTTTGGATAGGGCTAAAGCTTCCCCACAACAAATTTAACCCCACTTTCACCACAAAAAATTAAATCAGTTTGAATTTCTACTAAGGTTTCGGTAAATATTATACTGTTGTCATACCTTTCGGTAAAGACCGTCGTCACTGGCTGTTTATTTGGTACGTTTGGCGAGCGCTTTCGATGTGAGAACATCAATTTCAAGCCGCGTTTTGATTAAAACACCGATATTGACTATTGAAGGTGAAAGCACGTTTTAGTTTATTTAAAATGTAAGTGAGAAGTTTCCTAAAGAGCTAAGTAAGTGGTAGCGAAATAGCCATCGAAACGTGCTTTCCCCTTCAATAGTCAATATCGGTGATTTAATTAATACGGTCGGGGTAATTAGCACGAATTTTTAAAGTTTAAAATTAAATTATTAAATATTCCCGTGATTTAAAATTTTAAATGTTCATTTTTATTATTCAAATAATCTAATCAAAGTTTTTTCTCTTAAAATATCATCAAAGAAGTGCTGAATTTTTATATCGAATTTCAACTATTTTTTGGCCAAACTCGTAACAGTGTGCGACGAATCCCTCAATATTTCTTAGTTAATAGTACTTTTAAAACAAAGCTACTTTACTAATTATCATTTTATGACTTAAAAAGTTTTATTGCAATTAGGTATTCCTAGCATGGAATTGTTAGATTTTCTAAGTTATATCTTAAAGCTTGAGCAATATGTAACACTAAGCAAGATTGAAAAGAATTTATCACATTTTTAACCAAAGGTGATCCTGAGTTTCACTACTTATCAATTCTTCAAACATTTTTGAGCCAGTTTTTAATATGCTTTTTGGGAGTAAAATAACAGAAACACAGTCAATTTTATTTTCGGAATTGGTACAACTTTACTTATTTTATTATACATATTATATAAGTGAGTAAAATAAAGTGCAATTTAAAGGAATTGAAAATTAACGCCATTTATACTAATGATTACTTATAGCATTTAAAACTTTACGCTTCCCAACAATTTTAAACATAAATTAAAAAAGTGTATAAATACACAATTAAATTATTATGTATCTTCAGCTTTTATAGTTCTTCCGATAAAATCATCATTACAAACATCTAGTAGATCTAAGTTTTCTCCAAGACTAGACTAGAGAACATCTCTTAAAGTAATTAATACTGAATTGTCTTCTTTTTCGCCTAATAACAGCCTGTAGTTTGCTTTTATAATTATAAACTCTTTAGTTTTAAATGTAATTATTCTCACGAAAGGCATACCAAGCTATATTGCTTTGCGCCTTCGCAACTCTCATTTCTCTGCATTCCATCTATTTTTCATTCTTCTAAGAGGAATATTATAACTACAAGCATCAAATAACTACAAAATATTAAGAAAAGTTTATTCCTCGATAAACAATGTCATCGAAAAGAAAAAAGAATTTATTTAGTTATTTATTTCATTTATCAAAAGTAAATTAATTTACAATTTAATAATAATAGAAAGGAACTGGCTGCAGCGGCCTTCGTCCTTAAAAAGAACTTAGTTTATTAGTCTAGTTTAGAGAAATAGTCTCGATACAATTGATCACTGATATGTACCCTTAATTTATTCATGCAATCTAGTTAAGCCAGGTATGATCGAGCAGCAAACACAAAGCGATTTACTGAAGGATAAATGGTTCTACTATATAACCCGCAACGCCAGAAAGGACTGTTCCCTAAATTGCAAACCCACTGAGAGAGACTATACAAGGTGATCAAGAAATTGAATGACGTGATTAACCATATACAGAGATACCATAATCCAAGGTTAAAAATGAAACTAGTTCACCTGGAACGACTTGCCAAATATGGCAGAGGTAATGTAAAGCCTATTCGGGACGAAAAGGCTTAAGTGGGCGGCAGTTTTGCGAAGATGCTTTATTTAAGTCATAAGAAGAAGAAAGTGAAACAAAATGGCCTGTTTACAAAGCCAGAAGTTTCTACAAAAACTTCTTGTTGACAAAACAAAAACAACTAACATAAAGCGAAAAATCAACACAATTATACAAATACCTACATTGCATACCAACTAAACATGTATGATAAATGCGTAATAATACTCAGTCGTACGATCTGTCAAAAATTTCATGTGTGCTTAAAAAGTATGATATTGTGGATTAAAATTGTACGTGTGTGGCAGACTTTTTGACAGATCTGTACGATTTCATAATCTTTTGAAATAATTCATAAAATGATTTTTTCTTTGCGATCATAGATGATTTTCTTAAAGATGAAGAGAAGAAAACAACAAAATAATAAAAGCATCTGTTTTTTGCATCTTTTTTATATAATAGTGTGGCACCTAAGAAGCTATTTTGAATCGATTTTTAAAGTAAGACAGAATTCTGAAAGATTTTTGTGTGATTAAATCGTACGATTATGTATGATAGTGAATCCTGCCTTAACATGGGTATATAAAAGCAACGATCATATAAGCTGATTCATTCTGATTGTTGTTGTTGTACATAGAATCCGTCATACGTTAAACTTTGACAAATTCAACTGACAAGTGAGTTAAAATACATGTCTTATGAGCGTTGTAACAATCAATACGTCTCCGTCAACGCAAAGTTGGTCAACTTTTAACTTTTGACGTAAGTTGAATACTTTGACAACTATCAACTGCTTCTTCTTTGTTTTCTTTTAACTCTTTCTTGCGTTTTGTGATTTTAATAAAACAATTTTGGTGGCAAGCAATAAAATACAAATTTAATTAAATAAACAAGTGAATAAAATAAAAATTAAATTTAAAAGTGAATAAAAATAGAGAGCAAACTTTGATTTAATATCCGTCAGCAAGGTACTCATTATGCCAACCTAATCCGTCAATACTTGAAGTTTAGTTGAAGACATCAAAGTTTGACGTATGACGGATTCTAAGTGCCCCGGCCTTTATCTAGTGAAGATCTTGTAGTACAACAGTAGAAAATTTGCCATCGTGTATTTTTGAATCGCCTAATTAAGGCTATTATTATGAGTTGCATTCGATCTTCGCTGGCTAACGAAAATCTTATATCGATCGTCAAATTCGTATTATGAGTGGGTAGCACTGTCAAAAATATCGTTGTGCAACGAATTTTTAATCGAACACAATTTTGCTTTCGATTGTTTGTGTCAGTTTGTAAAACTTATTGAAAATGTGAGCATTTGTGAATTTTTTTTTTTTTTTTTTTTAATGGTGGCAATTTATTATTTTAATTCCATGGAGGTCGAAGGGTACGGACAGATTAGTCAAATATTTGACCGAAAAACCATAACCACTATTTTTACAAATGTTTATTTAATCTTTCCTGATACGTATCACTACGAACGACGATTTTTAATACAATGAAAGTTATATCTAACCATTTATATCGTAAGGGATCTTATATATCTTCATAAGTATTCGAGAAGGACGAACATTTTTTCCATAATTTAGTAGTTACGTCTTTTTGTTCAAATATATGACCCTTTCCTCAAGGTCTGAAGTTGAAAAGCAAATAAAAAACCTACTTTGTGACGGTATCATTAAACGTTTACACTCACCATATAATTTGAAAAAAAAAAACAGCCTTTTCAATCGCGAATGACAAGTATGAATTTACACTGCATTGGAAAAACATGTTATGCCACACATCGCACTGTGATTTAAAAACGATTTATCTTGGACATAATTCGAAAAACAAATGTTTAATTATTGTAAAATTCCTAAAAGTGCAAGGCACTTTTTAAAAAATTTTAATGGATTTTTAAATCCTTAATTGTTGAAATAAAAAAAATACTTTTTTTTTAACTATTTGGTTAAAAGATCTTTGATCTATATAATTTTAAAATTTTGTCTCGACAAAAAGCAATTAAACTAATGGAAAAAATTCAAGCTATTTTTGTTTTTCAACTACCAGAAAACATCGATCTTTTATTGGATTACTTAGGTACTATCGGAGTTTGTTATAGTCTCTAACAAAGGGAACGATAGCCTTAACACAGATTTTAAGATTTAAAAAATTAATATAAAATAAAATAAAGATAATTAAAAAAAGACATAAGAGATCACACCGAAATAGCAAAATAAACAACAGCAAATGTTCAACAAATTTCGGAAAATTACTATTTCCATAGCTATATTGAATAAACTGAAGAAGATATACAATCTATCAAACAAAACAACAATTTCTTTTATGATAACATTAACGGGCAAATTAAAAAATTCTACTTCACGCTCTCCGAATTCTTGCGATGTACAAATGTAGAGAATTATCATAATACTTAGAAATTGATAAAAAAAATGCCACAATAAACACAGACAAGAAAGAAAAACTTACGAGCCATTTACAGTAATTTTTGCAAAAAAAAAAAAAATACAAGAGTACAAGATAATATTAACCCCTACATATAAGAAGGACATTGTTTAAGAAGATAAGTGAAAATGTATAGTGTCTTAGACAAAATAAACCATTCATAAGAACAATGTGAGAAGTTGATTTTTTTTAAATTTATTTTCCGCTGCCGCGAACCTTGACACCAAATCCTCAATGATACGTTCTTCCATATCGTAACTTTAACGATAGGAGTTGCAAAAATACAAATTAATAGTAAATTTAACTGAAGAAGAATAATAATGTGATAAAGTATATACTTATCATTTGTATTGTTCCTTTTGTATCAATTAAAGGAGCTCTCAAAATTGTTGACGTAAAATTCTTCATTACTTTCTCGGTTCGCTTCGCTGTAACAATAAAAGTAAACTTACCAATACGACTTTTTCAATCCAGCTAGTTGTTTATTTAATTATGCACACTAATACGGTAATTTCTTGTACGAATTTATAAGACCCTTCCCTTAATTTATCAAGTATTTCGCTAGACTATTCATATTAATAAGGAAGTATCAAATACAAAAATTCATGGCTCTACGTGTTATAATTCTCTAGTTACACGAAGATAATTACTTTAATTTGAACGGGAGCTACCACGCCTGCTTCAATTTCGCAAAATTTCAAGTCCCTACCTATTTTAATTCACTATGTACACAGTAATATTTATTCACATTATATACCATGTATAATAAATGCGTAATAAAGAAATATTCTACTGTATAACAGATGGAGAAAGTTCTAGCGTATTCAAGAACCCCTTAACACTAGATATATAAAGGCAACGGCCATAAACGAAGATCTTGTAGAATAACAGTTTTATCCGTTACAAAAGCGGTAAGGTTACCATCCAGTAATTTTGTAGATTAATCGCGAATAAGTCTAAATAAATTGTGTAATTTAATAAAAGTGGTAATTATTTTGTAAAAAAGAACTTTATAAATTAAGCGTTTATGAATAAAATAAACGCAACAATATAATAACGAAATTTAAGGCAGGCCGCCCGCAAATGTTATGTATCGCTTGTTACAATCCCTAAACCATTCGAGCATGAGAGGTCGAATGATCAGTTCTAAATCTAAATTGGTAGTCCAAGTGACCTTTCATTCAAGTATTTTCGTTTATATATTTATAATTATAATTAAAAAAAAATATTCCAATAATCTACACAAAGGAGATAAAAGGGATATCGGCCTATAACTACCGTTCATTTTAATATTATAACAATAAACATTTTTCCAAGTCCGTGGGAAATAACCAGTGTTCAAGCAGTGATTTAAATGTATTGCGAAAACATTCAGAGAAATTCCATCATGTCATATACTCTGTCCAATATGTTTTTGAATCTAAAGACCGCAACCATACGGCAGAGAACTGATCTGCTAGAACTCGACCTTTTTCAACATTATCAGATACTGGGCTACCACAAGTGTTGGGACAATAGTGTTCCACTTGAATAAACCAGACGCAGTTTTAACAATTCTATATGTAGTGTCATTTACCTTTATGTTACTCAGAAACTTTTTCAAGCTTTCGCATTCAAATACCACGATATCACCCTCTATTATACTCTCTAACTTCCTCATATCGGCCCTCAATATAAAACACTTATATCTTCGTACACACGAACTAGACAACGAAGTCTTCCTTTCTCGTCTATACAACGTAAAATATTCGGCGAGAACGTTAGAATTTCTCTTCTACACGTCGGCACCTTCAGGATAGACAAGTCAATGACATTACGGACACATCTGCTTATTCATTAGCACAATTACCAATCTCGAGCTCAAAAATATTTTTATCTATTGTTAACACAGGGCTTGTTCGGAAATACATCACTGCGCTGCGTCGGGTGCGTAGTACGTTCGAAAGTGCATCAGTTGGCATTACTGCAAATGTCTAAAACGCATCATAGATATTAATGATACGCAAACAAACGTCAAACACGCTTCACAAAAATCGCTGATGCAATAGGTGAGAAGTATCTTTATTGATATCTATTAGCTTAATTTTTTTAAGTAACATTTGTTTATGCTATTTTGAGAAATGAATTAGACGTAAAATTATTCAAGCTTTGTTTAAAGAAGCCCTTAATGACCAAATAATTAATTATGAAGTTATCAATTATTAATGTTTAGGCGTTCGGAATTGAAAACAAATTATAATTTCTTTTTGTCTGCGTATCGAATGAGCATCAGTTGTTTTGCATCGGCAACGCAAACTAATCACACAGGCACATCTCAAATAACATTATAGCATTTTCTGTTCATTCTATTATTATAAAACCTTGCAGGCTGCAATCGACTTAAATAACTTCTAATACTAAAAATAATTTTCACCGCCTTGTAGGCAGACTCGAAATCTGGGGCGAAATCTAGAGAAGTCATTACCACATCAATAAACTTGAATGAGGTTAAAGGTGTACTTATCGGCCCATTAGCTGGATAAATGGCTGAATTCGGATTTGTTAGAAGAAAGGCACGTAGTTCCCGACAACTAAAATCGACATTTGTATCCCCCACAAACGTATGTGTCGCATTCAGATGAGTGCCAATAACAACAACTGCTATCGACCAGATCGGCAGCCTTTAGTAAAGTGCCATCTGTGTCATATTGCCTCCATTTACCCTAATAATTCCCACCACAGTACTCTGTATAAATCCGATGTTAATTATAACCCTTTCTCATTAATGCTGTCTCTAGCTTATCCCCTTCACGTTCGTTATACCGATTCTGCCTAAATAGTAAGTATCCCTGAATGTCAAGCTTATTTCGAAATGTACACATTTTACAGGAAACCCAACTTCCTTACTGACTGACCAGTAATAGGATCAGTAACCAATGTTTCCTTGGATGTTTTCTCCTAAATTTCTTAATGCTCATTTCACAAAAAAGGATATACCCGATGATATAAATGAATCGGAGGTCTGACACCTAACACCGGTTAATTTCACCACAGTAATTATCTGTAAAATGGTGTCCAACCACCCAAATATCAACAAGACTTTAGGTTCTCGAAAGCTTCAAAAACTTTAGTGTATAAGTGTAATAGTTCACTTTACCTTCTTTTTGTTACTTCTTTGATTCTAGAATTCTTTTCTTTTTTATTATACTGGTTCATTAGTATCTATTTCATCACAGCTTGATCTTTGTGCTGTTTTAGTAGCAGCAATATATTAGGTCTTGCATATTTTACCTCATATTAGTGTTATCCTCAACAATAGCCCCAAAGTCGATTTTCGTTTTGTCGATTATGTCATATTTTTCCGCTAATTTACGACCAAGGTCATCCTTGGTTTCTCCGATACTAGGTCTTTTGTTTGGAGTATAATCTTTTTTTCCTCCTCCTCCAATATGAGGAAAATTTGCAACGTAAATGAAAAATACGAGATTATAACTCTGTGCATTACACGTATTAATATGTTCCTAAAAAACTGCACATCGATAAAGGTATACGCTAATGTTTAAATGTTTTTAGCTTTAAATTTTCATTTTCTTGGCGTTCGGTACTGTCACCAACGGCGTCAACGGGTTCTTATTTTAATTTCCTAATATTGAACGGGATATTTTCAACGAGATTTCGATTTTTCTGAGCAATAATCAGGCACTTTAAATTTTTAAGATTTAAGAACTGTTAGGATTTTGAGGAAACCATTAATTTTCGACTTATGTCCACATTTCGTTTTGCAATATGCTGATATATCATTCTGTTTTTATAACTTACATATAAATATTTTTTACATCATCGCTCGTCTCATGTAAAAAGGCCTAAGTCTACTTTTTTTGAAATTGAATTTTTTTCTGATTCTAATACCTTTCACACAGATACATCTCGTTAAAAAATTTTAATACAATAGTATCAAACACAACTTTAAATTGTATTTTAAGTATTACATTGTGATAAATACATTTCTATTGTTTTAACATTCATATGTAAAATCACATTGATGCAAGTTGGAGCCTTTCCACATGAGACCAAGAAATATGTGACTACTGCAGTGCATAAGACGAATAGATAAATCATTACCATAAAGGAGAAATAATAGCGGCCCAAGAATAGACCCTGTACACTTCCTTTGGCACATATGGAGCAGAAGATATAGAGTAACCAACGATTACAGAATGGAACCAACCACCAAGATAATTTACTTGTAGCGTTAAAGTAAAGTTAAACTTGTGATACTACTTTGTGCAAGAAGTTAAACGGTTAACAGAGTAAAATGTTTTAGAATGATCCAAAAGCACAAGGAACATAACTCCACTTTCTTCAACATTGCGTCTAATATCTTCGCATACAATGATAAGCGATGTAACACAGCTTATTTTTCTCTTAATCCAGATTGATTTCTTATTAATAGCTGTAATTAGGCAGCTATTTTTTTAATATATTTTTAATAAATAAACGAATATTGACATGGGACAGTCGCACCAATATAAATTTCAAGGGTCAGCTGGCAATGGTTTAAAAGGTCAAAATTGTGGTCTTCATGGAAACAGCCTTAAATTGTTAAATTATTTTTTCATTAGACCACCCATAAATGCATATGTGTTATATTTTGTGCTCCCCGCGTATTGTTGGGGATAAATAATACGATGTGCATAAATTTTTTTTTTCTAAAGCATAAACCGCTCAGACCCCTCGCATATTAGTGGTAAAAACGTCTTAAAAAGCTGTTAAAAACTTGACTGGCTTAATTTATCAATTACTCTTAAGATAAAAGATTTTCGCGATTTATTTATACAACTTTGTTTTCGTCACAACATTACAAGTGTTTTGTTCATACAAACTTTTAACCTACGAAAGACTGTTAGTAGTTTTTTTAGCGGCCCAATTCAAAGTTTATCTTTAAACGGAATTTCGATTGGCTTATAAATGCCATATACTTTTTATCATGCGATAATAACTTTTGTGTACAATTATTACGTCAATAGAATTTGTCCAATGTTTTCTCCATTTCATGACTAGTTTTCTTTAAATTTTTAATAATTAATTTAAATTTTTAATAATTTAATTGCCTGTTTGCTTGAAGACTACAAATGGAAATTCCATCTTTAAATCAAATCTTAAAGACTATTTGACTAGAAATCTTGAAACTATTTTAATGTTATTAAATAGGTTATTAATTTTTATTACTCGTTGTTTCTTTTTTTATTTTTTTCTCTTTATTTTGTAAAATAGAGTAGAATATGTAAAACTGTATGAATTGCCAGCTGAGACCTCTACAATTTTGACTATTATTGTACTACGGAATAATAATAAATAAAAAAATAATAAATAATTACTTCTAATTCCACGAGGGATTTTGATGTCAATAGAATGTTATGTGATAATTAGCTGGGAGGTTTTTCTTTTATGCGTATTTATATATCTGATCTTTATATGGCATTTGGAAAAACTAAAGCTAATGCATGTGGTGTGGATGTAATACCATTCAATTTTTATAAAATGGTTTTTCCCCTAATATCGACTCACATTTTGCATATTTTCAATACCATTTTAACAACGTCAACTTTTCCATATAGATGAAAATGTGCGAAGGTTATTCCAATTACAAAAACTAGATCAGATATACGTTTATCAAATCTAAGGCCGATAAGTGTCTTGCCTGCACTATCTAGGGTTTTTGAACATGTTTTACTATTTCAAATCTCTCAATAGATTTTTCAACAATCTTTATTAAATGACAGACAAATTGGTTTCCGGAAGCACTGCAGTGCGTCGTCAACGTTATTGGGCATAACTGACGTAGACGAATCTTGTATCTTAGTCTCCTTAGATTTGTCAAAGGCATTTGATCATATTAAAATGTTAAATAAACTTAACCTAGAGTTCAGATTCACTCGACCATCTTGTCGACTTATGCAATCATATTTATGTGGACATATAAATTCTGGTGTGGCTGAAGGCTCAGTCCTTGGACCATTGCAATTCTCAATGTACATGAACGATTTATTTTGCTTACATGCATTAGAATCGTGCGAAGCTTTTGCTTTTGCGGATGACATTCAGCTTTTGTTTTTCGGAGAACGTTCATCTAACATTCTTTAGATAGTAGTCAATAATACTCTAAGTGCACTAGAAACTTGGATGGTTTCAAATAGTCTTTCAATAAATTCGTCAAAGACTAAAGTCATGAAATTTGGTCGATTGGCTTCTCCAGATTTTCTAGTATAAATTAATGGTGAACGCATTGAATGTGTTGACCGAATAATAGTTTTAGGGGTAATTATTGATGAGAAACTTAGTTACACTTTTATATAAACAAAATCTATTCAAGTATTAATTTTACACTCCGACGATTATACTCCCTAAACGTATACTTGCCATACCATGTAAAACATAAGCTAGCGCATGCTTTACTAATGTCTCAGTTGTCATATTGCTTGGAAGTTTTTCGCGTACATCTAATGCAAATATAAGAAATATTGAATTCATACAATTTGTATTTCAACTCTGACATCGCGATCATATATCAATTTATGTTGCTCAATTTCTGAATTGGTCTTTCAATAATTTTTTAACTTTAAAGCTTCTTTTATGCTTTAACAAAACTATGAAAAACTCAACATCCAAGTTTTTAATTCAACGCATTCAATTTATTCATTCATCAACAAATTTACAAATGTTCATACCTAGAATATATACCTCCTTCCCTGAAAGATCATTTATTGTTCAATCAGCCCGTTCATGGAATTGATTACCAGTTATGTTAAGATCATTTAATTTTTCTGTTGCATTCTATTATAAAAAGCTGCTTGAGTATTTTAATAATTTTTAAATATTGCTTTCTGATCTATTACGTCGTTAACATTAGGCTTCACACTGTTGTTATTATAATTTTTTATAGTCCTAAATTGTTATATATATATGTATATATATATATATATATATATATATATATATATATATATATATATATATATATATATATATATATATATATATATATATATATATACATATATATATATATATATATATATATATATATATATACTTACATGCATATGAATTTTATTTCTTTTTCATTTATAGCATCAATTTAGGAGATTTAAGAGTTCAATCTTTCTTGTATTTGCATTAGATGTACGCGAAAAAACTTCGAAGCAATATGACAACTGAGACATTAGTAAAGCATGCGCTAGCTTATGTTTTACATGGGATGGCAAGTATACGTTTAGGGAGTATAATCGTCCGAGTGTAAAATAATACTTGAATAAATTTTGTTTATATAAAAAAGGGTTCTGAAAAAAATAGAGATAGTTGAAATACATTTAAAAAAGAAAGGAATAGTGAAAAAAATTTAAAACAAAAAAATGTAAGGATAAATTTTAGTGAAAATAGTAAAAAAAAAATTTTAAATTATTACTTTGTATTTATAAACTAGTTTATATATATATATATATATATATATATATATATATATATATATATATAAATGTTACGTTTAACTTAGGGTTATATTTTATTTTTTATATTAGATAATTCCTTCAATTGTAATATTTTATTTTGGCCAAATATACTTTTACATTACTTCAGAACTTGAACTAAAAAAAAAATCAAGAAAGTATGCAAATCGATTGTTTTAACTTTGTAAGTGTTATGCAGTTAGTTGGATATAACTTAAGATTATACTTTACCGAATAAAAAGTATTCAATTAATCGAGTAAACTATTAGTTTAAAATTTATTAAAGTTTCAAATGATTCAAATTAACAGCAAATAATACAAAAGACCACTAAAGGTAAAATAGTTTTATGTTTTAGGAAATAAACACTAATAAAATGCATATAATTTTTTAATCTAAATTATTTTGGCTGTGTCTGTAAAAAGTTAATAAAGTTTTTTTTTTTGAAAAACTTGGAGAAAGAAGATTCTTGTAGTGCTGCTCCATTGCACATGCTTTGATTTTGTTCTTCTTGACCTGATAATACTGGATTGAACCTCGTTATCAACGCAATTCCTCTTTCCGCTATGTCATTGACCACTAACAGACGTTTCACTACCTTTTTGGTTGCAATAAAGTTTTTGTTTTTCTCCCAATTAAAGGGAAACACTTACTGATTCTAGTTATATTTTTTATTTAAAATAGTTTCAAAAAATAAATAGGTGTTCTTTGTAATGAAGTCACATAATTTAAACGATAGAAGCTCATTGGCAGGCAAAGAAATGCGTTGTGGATAATGAGGATGCGATTCTTTTTTTAATTTCTTATATCATTTTCCTTTTCATTTTAATATTAACATCATCGTCAAAGAAAGATAATGCAATATTTCTTTATTAAAATACCAAAGATGTCTAAAAAGTTTCTTTAACATTAGCAGGTCGTTGTTCGGTGCCTTTGCGGCAACTTGTGACAGGAACCAATTCTTTAAATACAACTAACGTTTTTAAACTCACGAGATAGATTCAGTTTTAGCATGACTGATTGCACCTGGATGTGAAATTTTATAATTTGGAATCTTTTGACCAAGAATTAGCAGCCTTAATTTTAGCATTTCAATATAGTCATGTAAAGTACTTTGCATTTTTTTTTAATTTTTTACATTTGTGTAATCTTCAAGTATTTTACCGTCCCAACGCACCGTATGTACAGCGTTACCAGAAAATTCCATCTTAATGTTATTAAAAATAATATTTCTTTGTTGGATGCGCTGCTTCCGAAAGTATTCTGGAGAAATACGCAGAGTTCTGATATCGTGCTCTAAATTTTGTTTTGTCTAACCAATTATTATCGCAGCACCCGTGTTACTTACTTGATATCTATCTAGTGACAGGAACCAATTCGGGAGTTATACTTGGCTTTTGCCGAATGACGTGGAGATATGTAATCATCTTTTTCAGACACTGTGTCATTTTCAATCTCTTCATCATATCTCTCTTCAATACTATTATGTCTCTCAGAGGAATTTGACAATCGATTCATAGAGCTTAATCTCAATTTCTTTCGCAGTAATATCATTGATTTACGATGGTCAGTAAGAAATTTTAAGGCTTGTTCATTATTGGTTTCTTTTAGTGACTTAGCAACATCAAACAAAAAAAAAACATTATAGAATCCACAGACTTTTTATCGAACATGATGTTTTCCTTTCCAGATGTTGTTTTAACTCTCACAAGTTCGTAAACTTAATTTTTCAACTCCATCTATTCTCTTCGTTGGAATTTCAAATCTTTTATAAATAGCCATTATTTCAGCGGCTAAAGTAGAGCAAACTACTTCTGACACAAAATATTTCTTTTTGTACTAAATAAAGCAGTCTCTTCAATATCAATTTTTTTTCGAAGTAGCATTTTACCACTTAATTTTTTAAAGGATCTTCTAACAACAAAATTATATCCTCAAAAACCGATAACAGTTAACAAATTTCAGATAATTACCCAATAAATACGCACTCATATTTAATGTAGATGTAGTTTTAAATAGTCTTAAAAATCTTAAAATTTTAAAAACACAAAAAAAATGTTTATGAAACTTTCTAGAAACTATGACTTTTTTGTATATCTATTTGATTTTCAAATTATTTAAAATAGGCTTACTACATTATTCAAAATCCAAAGACCTTCAGCAAGTTTATAAACCTCTTGATATGCAAATTAAATGGAACTTGACGTCACTGAAAAGTATTATTGTATTATTATTTTATGATTAGAATTCTTAATGAAATTATAATATCTCAACATCACTCTAATTAACGATGATTTACTTAATTATCTTTAGCAAATGGATAATGAAATTTCTATAAGAATCTATTTAAACACCTACCTAATAATGCAATTGTTAGTTATTACTTACTATGTATATACCTATTCTCTCTGGATTAAACAATGGAATTGAAGTACTTATTTATATACATACATACATAATTGTTATACTGTTGCTTAATGCCATACATACGTTTATACATACTTTTATACAAAATAAATGAAGAGCAATTAGTAAAAAATAAGAAGGTAAATTAAGATCAATAGCAAAAAATTTTTTAGTATTAATCCAGCATCGCCGCTACTATCAGCTAAAAATTCCGCTAATTATTATAAATTTGAAACTTAAAATAAATTGAAATAAATTGTAAAATTCCTAAGGAAAAAATGTATGTGTTTTAATTTACCAAGTATAATTTAATTTCGCTCAACTGAACAGGTAGGTGATCAATTATTCGTTAAATTAGTAAAATTTGAAAAATCTCTAAACAAAATTTAATTATAAAAATCGTAAAAACCAACCGATTAATCGAATACTATTGAAAGTTTTATTCGATTATTTGGTAAAGTATAATCTTTAGTAACATCCAACTGACTCCATAACACTTACAAAGTGAAAATAATCGATTTGCATACTATCTTGTATTTTATTATTAAAAATTTAAAGAAAAGTAGTGTAGATCTGACTTAGGTTTTGGTCTTTGGAGAAAATATTGGACCAAATCTATTCGCATAATAATTGTACACAAAATTTTTTATCGCATGGTGAAAAGCATACGCATTTATAAGCCTTAAACCTTATAAGGGAGCTACTAAAAGTTCTGTTTTAAGATAATCTTTGAATTGGATCGCTAAAAAAAACTACTGACGGTCTTTCGTATGTTAAAAGTTTGTATAAACAAAATATTTGTAATTTTGCAACGAAAAAAAGTTTGTATAACTAAGTCGCTAAAACCTTTTATCTTGAGAGTTATTAATAAATAAGGCCTTTCACCTTTAGAAACAAAATATTGACGCTCATCACAATTTTAATCCTTTAGTTGATCGAAAGTTAGCGGAGTATATATATATACTTACTCTGTGTAATTAGACGATGTATACTATAATACATCTTCTGTAAAAACTTTGAAAGTCTATATATTACGGGTCCAGAGATAGAGTGCTGTGGCAGACAGACAGGTTAACGTTTTTCCCTTCGAGTACCGTTATCACAACATTTAAAAGAAACAAATAATACTCCGTTGATAACATAAAAACACCTGTGCAAAGAAAAGATCATGTTGACAATTTAAGCGCCAGTTTTATTTTAACTGTTGATAAATAGCAGTATTATTGTTATAAATTTTTATAACTTATATAAATATATAGACGAATTTTATTACGTTAAGTAAATATCTGTCTTATTGATTTGTTGGTGGTTTTATATTTTGCGCAAAAAAGAATAAAGAAAAAGTAGAAAAGAATAATGTAGTTTTGGATTTAACTACATTTCATTTAAAAATCAACAATAATGAGTACAGTACTCAGATACTTGACTGGTGAAGAAATCGAAAGTATACTAGAGGAAAGTGATAATGAGGAATTATCAGCCAGCGATTTCGAACCGGATAAAAGTACAGACTCTTCAATTCAAAGTGAAAATATAAAGAAACTGAGGACGCTCTCTTCGTGTCCAAAGAGAATACTGTTTGGAGTTCAATTCCCTTGCCGAGTGGCTCATTGCGGGTATCCAATGTGTTTGAAATACGTCCAGATAAAATTAAGAAAAGTTATTTTCTCTTGTTTTTCTGAAGTTGTCGTCTACATATGCATACATACATGTATTTACATAGGTGCTACTAGGTACGCGCTGAATTGAGTGACAGATATAAAAGATGCGTTTTTGCTATATTTTTTCGCCTGCAGTGGAAAAAATAATAATCGATAAAGCATTTGGATGGGAATAACTATGTTGAACTTTACAGATTTGTTGTATGCCTACTAAACTGTTTTCCTAAAATTTATCTAAATTCACCGTTAGGTCAAAAAATGAAAATTTGCAAGATTAATTAGATGCTGACTATGAACGACCAATATTTCTTGCTATTATGTCGAAAAAGACGTTTCTAAATGTGTACAAAATTCTTTGATTTGATGACGTAATTAGTCATCGCCAACAACGCAATGACGAAAAATTTTCACCGGTAAGGGCCCTATGGGAACGTTGGGTGGGACTTTTTCCAATGTTCTACAATCCATGTACTTGTGTCGCAGTTGATGAACAATTGCTTAGTGTCCATGGAAGGAGTAAATTTCGGCAATATATATATATTCCTTCTAGGCCCGAGAAATATGGTATCAAATTTTGGCTTATTGTCTTAGCTGAAACATGCTGTGTATGGCGAATTCAGCCGTATTTAGGAACAGTAGTAAGTGGAATCCCAGAAAAAAATTAAGAAGAATGATTGGTTCTCGACTTGACAGAAGGTCTTAAGGACTATAATGTCACAAAGGACAAATATTTTTTTCTTTTCTAAGGGTCTAGGGCAAAAGCTTTTAGAACGATATGTTACAGTTGTAGGAACTTTACGCAAAAATAAGCGAAATATTCTACCAAAACTACAACTTTGAAAAAATCTACCTCTCTACCACTCTACCACTCTACATACAAGATACAACATATATAAAGTCGCAAAATTAAATGTACTCACTACAAAAGTAATTTTGAGATAATTTGGTTTTACAATTTTACAAAAGGTGGAGTAGAAACGGTAGATAAAATGCCAAGTTGTTACAGTTGCAAGCGTAAAGCGAATCGATGGCCCATGACAGTTTTTTTTTTAACAATTTAGATATTTCTGCATTGAATGCATGTATAGTACTCAATAAAGTATGTCCAGACTGGCAGCCGAACAAAAACATACCAAACGGAAAAGAAAAGCGATCCGAAAAATTCAGCATCCTTCGTTTATTCATCTTACTTTTCTTGTTTTCTTTGAAAAACGTCCGTAAATAATTTTTCTTTCTATAATTTTTTTACACACGCGTCTTATACCTTTGTTGCTTTTGTACTACGCCTTCGGTATAGTCACGAAAAGCAAATTTTATTTTTAATCATTCATACTTGTTTCCTGTTGTAGAGAAAGCAACAAAAAATGCTTTGAGTTGTGTGTGAATTTCGTCCAACTAAATTAATATTGATTAATTGGTTAAATGGATGATATTTATAATATACACAACTTAAGGTAGATAGATGAGGAATGAGGGATTTGGTGGTCCTGAAAATGCAGCATGACACTCTTCCAGCGCCTAATTTTTCCTGTTTTCTTTGAAAAACTTCCGCATACATTTGAAAAATAATTTTTTTTTGTTAAAAATTAAATTTAAAAAAAATGAATCAAAGCCCAAAAAAGTAAAATTTTAATTGATTTATGTTAAAATTATTTTTAATATAAATATTTTTATATCTAAATCACAATAAGAAAGTTTATTAGAACTAACTGCAGAACCAAATTTATATCCGTGATCCGCTTAAACATTAAGATATAAGCTTTTAAAATACCTAATAATTAAAAGAAAATATATAATATTTTATATACATACTTTGGCTATTTGGTTACTGAGAGTACTATTTTTAGTTTTTCCTTGTGGTTATCAGTTTGCTGGCGTTTTGTAGTCTATATGTTTTAAATTTTTTTCCACTCAAGTACATTTACTTTAAAAATGGTACTATTAAATGCTCATACCGTTCTTAGATCTTACAAATCATTTCTGAAGCCACAAAAAATTTTCTTTGCTAGTAAAATTACTGAACAGACCTAATAATTAAAATGCAAAATAGCTTTACCATAATTAAATTATATTATACTAAGTACAATTTGTTTTACGTAAATCAATAAAACTTACTTTTTTAAACCTTTGAATCATATTAATTTTCCTTATATGAACAAAAATTATTGAACTTGTTTACAAAAAACAACTTTATATTTCTATAACTTCGGCAAAAAAGGCCAACATATGAATAACTAAACGGTAGCCAAACCAGAGTGGACTAACAGGAAAAATATTTTCGATGAATGCTTGGTTTTTTATGAAATAACATGTAAGAGTACTATATTTGGCTATGCAGAATATTATGTACCCTTCACCATGTATGTAAATCTAATCTAAATTAAAAAACAAATATTGCGGTGAAAGAGAATTAAAAAATAAAACAAAATTAAGTACGATACATAAGTTTATATAAAAACAGTATCGGTACTTAATGAGTTATGCATTTTGAAAAACTCCAGTATTTCCTGAAAGATCTCCTTAAAAGCTTTTAAATGATGACCATATTGGCAATCGACGAGCGCCAGTTTTATCACTTGATGATTTTCTTTTTCTTTTTTTTTTTAATTCCCTACCGCTCTAACTATTTTTTATTAAAGTTATTTCATTTTTCCAAATGATATGAAAAAACTAAAGGTAGACGTGGTGATTCGCCCACTGCCTCGAGAGACATGAACCGTTTTTTTGATTTTTAATAGCGACTTTTTCGAAACTATGTCTGATCGATTGGCGTATTTAAATTTTCTCCAGCTCATTTAGTACCTTGGCAAAGTTGATTTCAGCACAAACACGGACGGACTGACGGACATCGCTTTATCGGCTTCGCTATGCATATGAACTCAGAATATATATATATATATATATATATATATATATATATATATATATATATATATATATATATATATATATATATATATATATATATATCTATATATATATTTATATATATTTATCCATTTTTGAAATGGATATCGTAGAAATTACAAACGGAACGAAAAACTTAGATTTACCCTTTTTCCACTACTTGTGGTGAAGGGTGTGAAAAAGTGAACAGTGATGAAAACAATTAAACATTTTATAAATTAAAAAGTTTTCCGTTTAGGAAAATTTTCTATTAAATGAGATCCTCCGGGCCAAAAACAACAAAATCCGGCTCGAAAAACAACAGTGCAGAAGTCAAATTGATATTGGAATATTTTAATACGCTTATATTTATAATTCTCCACAGACATAATAAGGTATTAGAGGGACATCGTAGGGTGTAGTATTGAATATTGGATTGACATGCTAATGCAAATTTTTGTTAATAAGCAAAGTATGTATCAATCAATCAAACAAATTTTTTGTGCATATGAGTTCATATTTAATTAGTTATAAAAAATATTTATCTGTTTAAATTTAGGATATTTTGTAACTATAAGAAGCCCTTGACTTTGAAAACAGTTTCAGTAAGCCGGTAGAACGAAGTTACCGCAGATTAAAGAAAAAATATTAAAAAGAATTATTAGTTTAATATTATCATTTTATATATAGAATAAAAAGATATATGCATACAGTGTTTAGTACTTTTGGTTAATTGTTTGGTAAAAAACATTTAAATAATAATTTAAGAAAACAAAATGAATTTCAACAAGATTTAAAAATAAACTGAAGAATAATGATATTTTATGACAAATACCGCATTACCCATATTTTGTAATTTTCAATAAATTACCCAGAGCCCTCTGGCTTCAATAACGCTTTTGGCTTGTTTTAGCATATTTTCCACCGACAAAAAACAGGCCACCTCTATGCTTCATTGTTCCTTCTATTTGGTGATCATTTCGATGAAAGAAGCTTTCGTTACAATCTGACCAAAAAAAGATTTATTTTAAGCCGACTTAAAAAAAGGAGGCATTAATTTGTCAGAATGTTGCTTTTTTATGTTTCTTTTTTTCTTAAAGAAGTAGCAACTTTGTCAACAATGCCTATTTGATCCATAACCGTGCTACATTCTTTAGTAAAGCGATAGAGGAGAGAAAACACAGGTGGTGAAAGTATAGCCATTTTATGAGTTATTTTATTACGCCGGAGAATGTGCCATGTGGAAGTAGCGACGAAAGAGCCTGCGAATTACATATGTACTTCCACAACCACCTCTCGTAGACATAAACACAACTATCCCCAAATAAAAAACTCAAAACTGAGTTTAATGACATTTTGCTTACTTTGTTTTATTGAAATTTCAATTGCTCCAATTTGTTTTCTGAAACTTAATTCTTTCTTTTGACTACTAGGAAAATTTTTTAACAACATTTTTTTATCAATGATTAACTTTAATTTGTTCTCAGATATCTGATTCTTTCCTTTTGAGTTCAACAAGAAATTTATTTTTTGTTATTCGAATAACTAACCAAGCAAAATCGATTTTAAGAAATACTGCAATCGATTTTGCTTGCATAACATATTGTACACATGGAAATAAGTTTTTAGATTAAGAAATTATTGTATAAAAGAAAATGAAATTTTTAATAAAGAAGTTTTAGTGTGACAACATAATAATGTGCAACATAAATACGAAACTTGCGCGCTGTGTTGTTAAATTCTGAATCTGTGTAGATACCATTTAACAGAAAAAAATTTATAATGCCACAGGCCAACGCAATTTGTAGTCAATGTGCTTACAGCAGCCTTAAAACTCAGTCATATCTGAACCAATTTTAAAAAGGTTGTCATTATAGCTCCCAGTGCAAAAATTAATCTAAAAATTAAATGGTTTCCCCATAGGTAACGAAAATTGACCTATATGGGCATATCTTTTAAGCCAATATAGAAAAACTTTTGACAATTGGACAGAATATCGATTTCTATGACAGTTAGTGAAACAAGTATTAATATTCAAAATTATAAATAAGAGGGTGTCCCAAAAGTTCATTTAATTTGATGAATATAGCCATAGATCTGAACAGTTGTAAACAGAACCGTTGAAATTCGCAAAGAACCTGTATTGCTTACTCCGCTATAACAACGGGTGTAAAACTAGGATTTCGATAATAAAGGGTGTTCCAATAGTTAATGTAATTTGATACATGTGGCAAAACTTTTGAACCGTTATAGATAGACAGCTGAAACTTGTAAAGCACCTGTATTGCTATGTCCGCTATAAAAAATATACAATTTGAATTTAGAAATTGAAAGGTGTTCCCTTATATGGCCGTATCTTTTGAACCGTTATCAACAAACACTTGATAATTGAACAGAATGTCTACTACTTTGTTTGGTGTAAAAAGGTGTATAAATATTTAAAGTTATAAATTAAAGGGTGTTACAATATTTTATGTATATAGCTAAACTGTTTCAACGTTAAAGCCTGACGGTTGGACAGACGGCTGAAATTAACTAGGAGCTGTAGTGTTAAGTCCGTTATAACAAGTATAAAGTTTGGAGATAGAACACAAGAATGTCCCAAAAGTTAATCTAACTTGATGTATGTTGCCATACTTTTTAACCGGTATAGATAGACAGATGATATCTGTTTTGAAGTAATTTTTTTTTTCTGCAAGAATTATTATTTAGTCTGATAATTATACCCATTTCCAGTCCTTTCAACCGCCCGACTTTGTACTTCTTAAAGAATTTTAATCGTGCAATTACATTTCTCTTTTCTTATTTCTGTTTTTTTTTTTTTTTTTTGTAACATAGCTGAAGTGAGTCAGATTTTTTAATCGGCGGCGAGCTCTCCACTTTGACATTTTTGCCTGTTTCACAATTAATAAATATTCCATGGACCAAACATTTCTTCGTAAGCAAAATTCACCGGATTTTTTGCGCATTATCCGCTAATATTTTTCTCGTTCTTGCTTAAAGCACTGTTCGCGATTCCGCGATTATCTAAAAGTGCGGAAATCTTTCTCATTTTTATTAAAAGTAAAATGTATTAAAAAAGTTTGCAACTGGCTAAATAAACTTATTTAATAATAATTAACTTATCTAATAATTAACTTAAAAGAAAGAAAAAATAATTGATATTTTCCTACTTATTTTGCTGCCAAAAGTGCAAAAATGGACAGACTGCCTTTTGTATGAGACTCTTAAAACCGCTTAATTGAATCATTAAAATATGTTTTAGTGGAAAACCTGTTTTACTTTTAAATATTTTGTAGGCTTTTATGCGTTTTTATGTAATAAATGAAATACAAGTATCCACAAGTGCTCACCACTGGATATACATATAAGTAAATTCCGATTAGCCAATTGTGTTCGCTATATCCATTATTTGGGACTAGGGAACGGTGACCGATATATTCATCAAGTGCGAATAAATCTTCTATCATCGTTAAATAAGAAACTTTATATATAAATGGCCTATATAACCTTATAGTGTTGGGGCCTTATTTCTAAATAAATAAATAAATAGAAACTTCAGAATAATGAGCAAATATAGGTATGTGACATATAATCCATAGAGTTTTTAAATTCTAGCAAGATGCAAAATCACTTGAGTATTAAAGTTTCCATCACAGTTTTCATTTTTCTCTTAAGAATGTAATGCAATTTTTGTTTTACGCATTGACCGGTATTATGTTTATAAATTATGGTCAAATTAACAAAAAATTACAAACTGATTAAAACCAAAACCCGAATTTCATTTATAAAAAAAATAAATATACAGCTTTAAATATGTAGCGTGAAAATATGTTTTTTAAATTTATTATTATTATAATTATTATTATTATTATAATTATTATAATTACTATTATTATTATTATTATTATTATTATTATTATTATTATTATTATTATTATTATTAATCTTATTATTATTATTATTATTATTATTATTATTATTATTATTATTATTATTATTATTATTATTATTATTATTATCATTATAATTACTATTATTATTATTATTATTATTATAATTATTATAATTACTATTATTATTATTATTATTATTATTATTATTATTATTATTATTATTATTGTTATTATTATCATTTATTTATTTATTATTATTATTATTATTATTATAATTATTATTATTATTATTATTATTATTATTATTCATTTTTATTATTATTTTTTATTTATTCCTTTTTATGTTTATTTAACCGGTATAAATATGTTTTTTCTCACAACACTGACTAATACGTAATTTATGCTTAAACTTAATTTGATTTTAAAATTTACCGAAGCTATTTAAAGTTAGGAAACAGATTAATTGATTGCGATTTACTAGCTTAAAATTGCGTTGTTAAAATTATCCAAAATTTTAATTGGACAACACAATTCAATGTGCTTCTAATTGAGATATGTCTTTACCTGTGTCAGTATTGAAACATAATACATTAATATTGTGAAATTCCCTTTAATCTAGTTTTTTGCTGCACCTGTGCCTAGAATAGCTTCAAAGAACAAAGAAATAACCTTAAAAACAGCCTTAAACGAAAAACAATCATACTAATGCCAAAATTTTGTATGACAATTATTTAATTATAGAAACCTATTTATTTATAATTTACTTACACATTTTCTTAAACACAATTCTTTAAATCCAAGAAAGACTTATTTTTGTATATATAGTCACTTAATTTTTTGAGCAAAATATTAAAAATTTAGGTACGTTTATATATTTTACGACCTCATAAGATTAGAAAAAAGTGCACACGTTTGACAAAAAAAAAATCGATCCGTTAGTTTTTAGTTTTACGACCTCATGCCGTCCGTGTAAGCTTTTCGTACTAATGTCCAGTATGATAAGTTCAATTGTGATAGCTTAGCATATTAGGTAAGTGACCATTAGCTAAAACGAATGCCATGAGATATCCTAACTAATATTCGGTCAGGGTGGGAAAACACCAGTTAGTGGAGGGTAGGCTAAATTGGTTAGCCTTGCTATCAAATGTAATTATTAAATCAGTTTTGGTATAACATGTATTGCACACACATACACACACCTACAAACCTTTAGTTATTGTAAGGATTATGTACCTGTTTTTTAAATAGTTTTTAGTATGAATAAAGTATATGCGGCTGGCTACCAGCTGTTCGCTGGTAAGCACGGAAGGGGTTGAAGTGTAGTGGATAGTGTTTTCTACTTCATAAGTGGTTTACATATTAAAACATTGTAACCATTTTAATTATGTCTATAGGTAACCAATGTACAAACGATACACTTGCACAGGGGATCGGTAAAAAATGTTTGAAAAGAAATGTGTGTATAAACAAACATACATACATGTATGCATACATACTAATAATATAGATAAGTACATTAATATAAAAACAATTTTAAATGACAAATAACATAAAAATAAAATATTATGCATTAAACTGTGTACATCGCTACATAAATTCATACGAATTGGAAAAGTTCTAAGTTGGAACGAAGAACTGTTTACTTATTCTCCATTTACTATTTTACACTTGCGCTATCCGTCAAACAAAACGTTCCCAAAGGCCTTTTAAAATCCTAAAAATTATGCTATATTTACTAACTACATCATTCAAATGTCAGTATTAAATAATAAAAGGAATATCTCAGTTTTTCATAACATTTGTAAGGTTTTAAAAATACCAAGCACAGCTTTTAAACTAAATTCTAAAGCATTTAAATAAGTTTTACAATAAACGAAAAAAAAAAATAACTTTGAAGGAGACATTTTTTATCTTCATTTTTAAATGTTGTTTAACTTTAAGGTTTAATCTGAATACGAAATCTATTATGCCTGTACAGACTTAAAAGAAATTTGAAGTACTATAATCTAAATATTTTTTTGTGCAATTAGAATAAAATAATAGCGCCTGCAATTAAAATTATTATAATATTGTCAACAAAACTGTATTTTCTTAGCAGATGTTTTTTGAAGAAAATACGATTAGTTTTTTTTTTCAAAGTAATTAAGAACAATCACTTACGAATATAAAACTGGAATTGTAACAAGTACACTTTACAATAATTCTTGCAAAAACCGACTTTAAAACAGACAAACATGCATTAAAATCCATCAACTATAGGGATACCCTTTAATTCCTAAATTCAAATTTTATAGTTGCTGTTGTACTCAGCAATACAGGTTGTTTGTAGATTGCAACCGTCTGTTGGTAACGGTTAATAGCTTATAATTTTAAATATTTACATTCTTTGTTATACCAGACAAATTTGTCGACATTCTGTCTAAGTTTTAATTGTTTGTTAACAACGCTTTAAAAGATATGGCCATATACAGTGGTTAGTAGAGTGCATCAAGCAAAGCTAAAAAATAAAATAACAAAACAAGTTAGAGTGCTATAGTAGGCTACGCCGAATTCTATATACCCTTCACCATCAATGTAAATCTAGTTTATTGAAGCAACTCCAATCAAAAAAGCAAATATTGGAGTGACAGAGAATTACAAAATATGAAAAAAAAATTTAACTCATTGTTGACCGGCAATTTTACTTAAAATTTATCTTATGTCACCGGCTATTATTTCGTAATTGGAAGTAAAACAATAAAAACAACAACTTTATTAAACTTTTATTATTTCTTTTTCGTATGATAAACAGTATAACAATCACCTACGTGTAACGGTACACAACAGCTTTTACAAATAAATCTCGTTTCGCTTCGTTTTCCCTTTGAAGAGCATATAAGCGCATCACGAGTTTACTCGTGCCTGTCAGCAACGTTCGGCCATAAAAATACCAGTTAACTCGTGACCGGTCAACAATGTGTTAAGTATTACTAAATGACTTTTATGGGTAAAGCAATTTAAAAAAATTTTAGTATTTCCCTTAAGATCTCTTCAAATGCTTTAAAATGATACCCATATTAAACAATTTGAAAATTTCAGAGGCCCGTTACTCGGAAAATATGGGCGAACGCCAATTTGTTCACTTGATATTTTATTATTTTCTTCATTTTTCCTTTTCATAAGTCTAGTGATAGAAATAATGATTCTATTGTCATACCTTTCGGTGAAGACCGCCGTCAAGCCGCGTTGAAAATGATGTCTTTACATCGAAAGCGCTCGCCAATCGTACCAAATAAACAGCCAGTGACGACGGTCTTCACCGAAAGGTATAACAACAGTATTTTATTTACTGGCGAAATAAATCCAATTAACTTAATAATGATTCTAATTATATTTCTAAATTAACAAACACTACAAAAATATTTGAACACATTAAATTCTACATGTTATTCTTTCAGTTAAGACATTATATTTCAACTAATCAACATGGGTCATTCAGCGGTAGATCAACTACTACAAATTTAGCTGTTGTTTAATAAATACTGTATTTCTTGCTTTGAAAAATACATTCAATTAGATACGATATATGCAGACTCTGCCCCCCCGGGGTACTACAAGAGACTGGCACCACGGGAACCGGTGACCCATACGGAGAGCCGCCCATTTTTTTACCCGGTTATTTGTGAGGTCCCTTCGGGGTTCACGTGGTGGCTGTCGGTTAAAGTTTTGTGTCCGCAGGGA
Source organism: Cistogaster globosa (assembly GCA_937654795.1). Lineage (NCBI taxonomy): Eukaryota > Metazoa > Arthropoda > Insecta > Diptera > Tachinidae > Cistogaster > Cistogaster globosa. Next base: position 10,749,447 of record OW569408.1, read on the forward strand.
AGGTGCGGTGCTAAGCGAATATGCTGTTGCATATTCAACAGAGGAGTTGGAAAGTCTCCAACTATCAAGCAAGGGGAAGGACATGGTCTTGAAATTGCAACTCTGTCGGGTGAGCCCAGGCAGGGAGCGCTAGTCGACGCTTTGTATATTACTCAGTGGTAAGACCACCATCAGATTAGGGCTTCGCAGCCAGATACTGACGCTAATCTTGATCACGTAATATGCATACCTTGCTTGAGCATTCGATCGTGTCCCACCCAAACTGGTTTTCATTCAAAAGTGTTTAATTGGTTTCGTTATTATCTTACAGGTAGATTTAACGTTGTTTCTCAGTCTTGTTTTAAAAGCCCGAATTTTCTTTTGTATGCTGATTATTTAAAAATTTTTGAATCGTTATCAACATCTAAGGATACTTTTGATCTACAGAATGATCTGGATGCTGTTACTATTTGGTGTAGGTATAATGGTTTCCCTTTTAATATTCCAAAATGTTATTTAATGACATATCACAGACGGATAAGGAAATGTAAAATAAAAAAATTATTTTGAAAGGATAAAGTCCTATTTAAGCTGAAAATTTACTTGAGAACAAAATAGAGACAGATTTCATAAAAACTAAATTAAAATTTTAGAGTTTATGATTTGTAGTAAAATTAAAACTTTTAAAGGAAAAATTTAAATCTAAATACATATATACATATATTGAGTATTGAGATAAGTGCAGCAAAAAAAAAATCATTGAACAAAAGTGAAAATTCTAAACAAAAACATTTTCGTATAAAAAATGTAAATAGTTTTCAGCAACAGTAATGAAATATTATGCTGATGTTTTAAAATTAAAAGTTTTTAGTGTACCCAACAAAAATTTAAAAAAATCATCAAAGTGCACCCAACAAATAATTATTAAAATGAATAATGAATAACAATGTAAATGTAAACAATAAAAACATTTAAATACATACAATTTAGTGTACGCATTATGTATATCAAAATGATGGATGGTGAAATAAACTTTAATTAAAATATAAAATGTAAATAAAACTGTTTGGAAAAGTTATAAAATAGGATAAAACACATTGAAGCAAAAATGAAATCTAACAATAAATATATTAAGGCTTTCAATCAATAAGGAACTTTTAAAGGTTAATGCTTGTGATTGTGTCCTGCAGGAAATAATTTTAATAGCTTGAAGAATTTACCGAAGAAGAAGATGTAATACTGTGAAAATGTTTTAAGTAGTATTTGGGTATATATTTAAAATTAGCAATGTCAACGACTTCGTTTTAAATTAAAATTTAAAAAATATGTTTTTAAACATTTGTTGTAGATTTCTAAAAACAGTATTAAAAACTTTTTATCTACAAAAATAAAATGTACTGACAACTGTTTCAAAACGATTATACCTGTAAAATTGGTTGATTTCACATTCGTATCTCTAGTTTCTCTACGAAAATACATATTTTTATGAAAAAAGTATCCTTTTCTGGATCGCTACATCCTTCATCAGCATTCTTCGCATCTTTCTACCTTATATGTGTACATTGTAAATATCACCTATTTAACCAACTAATTTTGTAAATAAGAATGTGAGGAATTTTCGTATCAATATTAATTTGGTTAGACGAATTCGACACCCAAACCAAAGTATTTCTTCACTGTTTTCATTGTAACGTTGCCCTGTACTTTTTTTGTTGCATTTGTATCAACCTTCGGTTGCACTCGTGATTAAGATACGAATAATGCATTTCATTCTGCTAGTGTCTAATTTTTCTTGTTTTATTTGGAAAAAAAAAAAATTTAATTCATTTATGTCAACAGTTCAACCCCCTATTTCATAAAAATTAAAAAAACAAAAGTATCCTCCTCTCAAAATTTTATTCAAATCCATCCAGCAGTTTTAACGTGATGCGATTTTAGACACAAATTCTAAAAATAGGTATTTTGTATTCCATATCGATTACTATCTACACCAACATCAAAATTCTCCAAAAATATTTCATGCAAAGAAATTACCCCCCGTTACTGTTTTATTATGTGTATATATATTGTATTATTTGTACATTTTTACGTGGGTATGGTGTTTATCTTTTTTAATTATTGAGATCTTCTCTCTTTAAATGTAATATAAATATTTTTTTGTTTGTTTCAAAATGGCGCATACTTTAGACTTTAAATTTCTAGAACGTTTACCAAAGTTTTTCGGGGTCAGAAAAAATTTATATACATTTATCTCACTTGCAGATAAAAAAATCCTCTCTTTGTTCAATATGATGCTCCTTCTCAGCCTTTATTTCTGGATTTAATTAAGAGTAAAACTAAGGGTAAAGCCAAGGAGGCAATAGAAATTAATTTCCATGTGCAATCTTAGTCAGATTCAAAAACAGTTTTAGTAAATTATTTTGAGAAAAATCGAAGTGTAGAAGATGATGAACTTCGTTCTGTGCTTTTTCGAACAAATGTAGTCGAGTCTTATAATAATATTAAAGATAAACTACGAAGTTTAAATAACGAACAAATCGGTAGAAATAATTTGAGAACTTCTTTTGATATTTTTAAACCAAAAAATAACAGAACGGATAAAGACCATATTGGCATGTAGGAATTCTGACTCTTAAGAGTGCAATAAATATTCTTTTTATGTCAAGGTATGCCAACTACGGAAGCAGTGGAAATCAAATTAATTTTGGTAATAAAAGTAAGAGTTATTAAAGTACAAATAGTAATGGTAACAATAAAGAATTTCATACTATCAGAGATACTCATAGTAACTCACAATTCAACTCAAACAGACATAACAACAACAGTTTGAATAATAAATAGTTTCATAGAAATAATCAGTACAATCCTAACAAATCTTATAGAAATAATAATTATCAAAAAGGTAGTAACAATTTTAATATTAGTCCAAATTATGATTGTAATAGGGAAAGTTACAATTATACTTTAGATCTAAATTATATTTCGAAGCATCAAAGTCCTGAATCAATGGATACTAATATGGTTTAAAATTGTAAAACTGAAGCTAATTTACGTAAAGTGGCAGTTTCGCAAAAGAAATGTTTCTTGTTCTCCAAAACAATTTCAAAGAAAATCTTATGTTTATAGTGGTTACTGGAACGACTCATTCACTTGTAAATCCAGGCTTGTGTAATCCTAGATGGAGAATCATTTTAAAAGGAGTTTTATTGAAAACCTTTCAAAGTGAGATATTTTCATACAAAATTTATCAAGTACCAATGTTTTTTGAAGGTGAAGGTTAAATAATTTAACGGAATGTAAAGTTCACGATTATTTATTTATTGATTTCATTTATTTATTCAAAAGTTTTTAAGCCCTTGGGCCAATAAACTAGTACATTTCATATAGCATAAAATTTCAAAACTTATTGCTAATTTTTATTTAATTAATTTATTTTATATAAAATATGTATATATAAAAGTACGAAACAATCATAGCAAACGTTTATTTTGGCTATCTTACACATGTTGCATAATTAATTTTTTGAACTTATTCAAGCAGTATGAAAACCTTCGTTCCGTCTATGGTATTAAAGAGTTCCAAAGCCCAATGGATTTTACAAAAAATTATCTTTTCATTGCTAATGTTACATACCATGGAGGAAGCAAGGCATAAGTTCTTGAAGAATTACCGAATTTAAATCTTTTTCTTAAATATGATGGACAATCAGTTTTAATTATTTTATAATAATTTTTATACTCACAAAACTTTGAAAGTCACTTTCCAATACTTATATTATAAAAGATGTTATACGAGTTCTATATTTCAGTCCATAAATATATCTTACCATTCTCCTAAAACAATGCTCCAATCTATCCATGTTTTGCTGTGACGTTCCACTATATATTTCCATTCCATAGAGAAAAACAGCATATATAACGAGAAAACTTATTTCTTTTTCACACCAACAGGTATATAACAACCAAGATTATATAACCGTCGTAGTATAAAAGATAAGTGTGCTACAACGTGATCAATATGTACTTTAAAATCTAAATTTCTATCGAAGTATATAACAAAGGATTTATAATAAGATACTAACTCTACAGAAGCATTGCTCAAGCAAAGATTAATGTCATAGCTACCATGGCTTGAAAAACACATTGCACGGGTTTTATTAGGGTCAAAATTTAAAAAATTATTGTCAGACGATCCCAAGATACACTGTAAGTCTTTATTTGTATTTATCGTTAAATAATCAACACCATTTCCATTATCTCCTAACTTGGCACCTCAGAAACGACAAAGGTCGGCTGAGGAAACCGCTACGTCAGCCCCTCAACTGCCTAAACGGCCAAAAACTTTATCATCCAAACCGGTGTCCTCACGTCCTTTTAGCGAGATAGTTAAGGATAGCCTCGTTTTGGCCATAATAGACACTAGTAAAAGTGACGGGACTATATCTCCAGATAATTTGAGGTTAGTCCAAGCGGCTCTTCGCAGTGTCTATAAGGACATAATTTCAGCCAATCCTGGCCCCTCCCCCTCATGCCGTGATGCGGGCTGGTATCAGGGGCATGTTAAATTGATCGCTTGTGCTGATCAACGCTCAGCGGACCTGTACAAGCAGGCAATTGACAGCCTAGGTGAAATCTGGTCGAGTGCTAAGCTCTTAGCTGTATCCAAAGACCAGATTCCGAACCGTCCAAGATCCTTCGCCCGAATCCCGGCAGATCCCTCCACTCCGGATGAAATTCTGGAGCTGATTAAACTCAGCAATAAAGAGCTGCCTACGGCCGACTGGAAGGTCGCTAAAGTAAGCGAGCCAAAGGGCCATTTCCGTGACGCTATCATTGTCATCAACGACGAGTCCCTCGCCCCACTTAACGCCTGTAAGGGGGAGATCAACTACGGTTTCGACTCGATCTCTCTCAGGATCTATAAGGGGGATAATATAGGGAGAAATTATAAACTTCCCACGGAACCTCTGGTACCAGAGGTTACCGCCGGACGGACTGAACCTTCACAATTGGCTCCGGCCTCCACGTGCGGTTCAGATATGTCGGATGACACAAGAAGTGTCATCTCTTCATCTGAGTTTGCTGGCGACTTTTTCCGGCAAATGAGTCTCGGATCCGAATACCTGGCAAACAGCGAGGAATCACTCCTGTCTGAGGGAGATTCCGACGCTACCCTTACGGCCAAAAATAATGATGATGAGGGTTGTGCAAATTAACCTTCATCATTCCATCGCTGCTTCTGCGGCCTTACTCCTCCGCCTGTCACAGAAAGGAGAGGATATTGTTCTGGTCCAGGAACCATGGGTTATTAATGATCGGGTTTCTGGACTATCTATGGATGGCTACAAAACTGTCTACGTCACAGGTAAAGGTAAACCCAGGGCCTGTATTATGATTAAGTATAATATTAACGCTTTCTTTCTTCGCAGATTCAGTGACAGAGACAGCGTTGCCATAGCAGTGGAGACGGGCTCGAAGGATGTCTGGGTGGTCTCCAGTTATATGGCCCATGATCATGGTAATTCTCCACCACATGATCTGCTAAAGCTTCTAGTTGCAGAGGCTAACAACAGTCAAACGCCGGTCATCATTGGGGCCGATGCTAACGCTCATCACCATATGTGGGGCAGCACGGATGTCAATGAACGGGGTGAGTCTCTTTTTGATTTTATATTATTGCATGACAATAGGGGAAGCGAGCCTACCTTCGTCACTTCGAGTAGAAGGGAGGTTCTCGATCTTACCTTGACAGGTGGTGGCGGGTCTGATATTGTCAGAAATTGGAGTGTCTCTCAAGAGTGCTCCTTTTCTGACAATAGGTATTTATCCTATAAGTTAGATCTAGGATCAGTAGGTTCCGGAGTGTCTCACTGCTACATAAATAGGAAACAAACGGACTGGAATAAATTTCGGTCCAGTTTAGAGCTTGGCCTAAGGCCTGCTCCCTTCAAGATTAATGACCACTGCGATATTGATCGGGCGGTTGAATTCTTGACCTTGCAGATATGCTCTGCGGCGAAAGCGGCATGCAATCCACCGAAGACAAGGGGTAAACCGAAACCCCCTTGGTGGAATACGGAGATTGCAGAGTTACGCAAGGAATGTAGAAGACTCTTTAATAGGGCCAAAAATAGTGGAAACTGGCTGCCCTACAAGGATAAACAAAGGGAGTTTAAGTATGCCATACGTAGATCCAAAAGAGCCTCATGGAAAACTTTCTGTGGCAACACAGAAAGCTCGTCCGAAACCAGCAGGCTACGCAGGATTCTTAGCACGTCCCCGAGAATTATTGAGAGTATTCAGAAGCCGGACGGTAAATGGACGGACTCTGTAATCGATACCTTGGAGACGCTGCTTGATACTCACTTCCCTGGTAGTGAAAGGATTGACGAAGCGATGGGGATTGTGAATTCCGCGTCGGTTTTTCCAGCCACTTTCCGGGTGACCAATGCTCACTTAGAGTGGGCCATCATGTCGTTTGATGCCTTTAAGTCTACTGGGATTGACAATATCATTCCAGCGGACTTGCAACATGGCATGGACCTTATTAAACCATGGCTATTGCAAATCTACAATGCTTGCCTGGAAAATACTTACATGCCCATGGGCTGGCGTGTAGCCCGAGTTGTTTTCATCCCTAAAGCGGGGAAGACATCTCCTATAAAACCCAAGGACTTTAGGCCCATAAGCCTGTCGTCCTTCTTACTCAAAACGCTGGAAAGGATTCTTGATCTTCAGATCAGGAACTCCATTAATCCCGCGCTAATTTCTAGCTCGCAGCATGCCTACACGAAAGGGAGATCTGTGGAAACAGCGCTGCATGTGTTATTATCCGATGTTGAAAAGTCCCTTTCAAATAAGGATTTTACGCTTGCAGTGTTTCTTGACATAGAAGGAGCTTTCAATAACGTCTGCTCCAATGCCGTTATAAAGGCCCTCTTGGATCTCGATCTTGATGCAAATCTGGTGGGATTCATTGCGCAACACCTTGGGAAATGATCACGTTGTAAGGGTAGTAAAAAGGGGCACTCCACAAGGTGGCGTATTGTCTCCCCTTATCTGGAATCTGGCATTCAACACGCTGCTACGGCAACTGGACCAAACGGGTAATAGGGTGATAGCTTATGCTGATGACATTGCTATCGCAGTCTCTGGGAAGTACCTGTCAACACTCACAGAACGAATGAACTATTCGCTTAATGGTCTGTCTAAATGGTGCTGCGATTTTGATCTTACTGTTAACCCCGGCAAAACGGAGGTTATGCTCTTCACACGGAGATACAAGATCCCGAATTTTACTGCACCTAGGCTGAATGGCATTGTGCTTAGTGTAAGTAAAAGTGTGAAATACCTTGGGGTGATACTTGACCCCAAACTTCAATGGAAGGCAAACATTGCCGAAAGAGCTCGGAAGGCGACCTGTGCGCTCTATCTCTGTCAGAGAGCTCTAGGACCAAGATGGGGCCTTCAGCCTCGAATCATCTCCTGGCTCTACAAGGCAGTTATAGAGCCAAATATTCTCTATGGAGCTGTGTTTTGGTGGCCCGCTCTTGAGAGATTGGTCAACCAAAAGCCTCTTGACAAAGTCAGGAGAACAGCCGCCATTTTGATTACTGGGGCTCTTCGAACTACTTCGACAAAGGCTCTGTTTGCTCTTCTCCACTGGTTACCCACCAAACTTCTGGCATTGCAACAGGCTAAATGCTGTGCAGCCAGACTTAATGCCCTCTCACGCTGGCTCAGGCTGGACATAGGGCACTCTAAGATTATCGATCGGGATGTTCCACTGCCATCAATGGTGGACTACATCTCTTCTACTCCCACTCTGGACCACGGGCTTCGAATCCATATTCCAAATAGGGAGACTTGGGTCCGTAACGAAGTGGTCGTGAGTGGTACTGTTGACATCTACACCGATGGCTCGAAACTGGACGACAGAGTCGGTTGCGGAATCTTCTCCAATCATCTTGGACTAAGACTCTCCCTCAGACTCCCTGACTACTGTAGCGTCTTTCAAGCCGAGGTAATGGCCATTCTGAAAACATCCGAAATAGCGCTCGGGGACGATTTTTCTGGTCATGCTATTCGGATATTTTCGGACAGTCAGGCGGCAATCAGGGCGCTTGCTGGTGCATATAGTACATCTAAGCTAGTCCTGAGTTGTCGCTCATTACTTAACACTTTATCGGAGCGATCACAGATTGACCTGTTTTGGGTCCCTGGCCACAGGGATATCCAGGGCAACTGTGAGGCCGATGATCTCGCAAAACGGGGCACATTGCTTCCTAATGTCTCCCCGCTACCAGACATTGGAATTCCTCTGGCAACGGTGAAAATGGCCATAAAGAACCACTATCTAAATTTGGCTCGCAAATTATGGGTAGATGAAAGTTCCTGCTGTGTCTCCAGACAACTGTGGACTACACTGGACCTCAAGCGGACCAGGCAGCTGCTCAAACTGGACAGAAAATCCATAAGTATCACGGTCTCTGTACTTACTGGACACTGTCTAATAGGTAGGCATGCGGAAAGACTTGGTCTGCCTTTTAATGATTTCTGCCGCAGTTGTGGCTCGGAGGATGAGGAAGAGACCGCACTGCACCTCCTGTGCCACTGTCCATCCCTGGCTCGAAGAAGACTAAGAATTCTGGGCTCTCCTTTCTTTGGAACTCTGACGGAGCTATCATCCCACTCTATAAGGGACATAGCGAAGTTCATCCGTGAATCCTCATGGTTCTCGGCTGGGTAATGGGAGTCATGCCGCCTTCTTTGTGGTATCACAACGGGCCATTCGTTTGTGCTCAAGTGAGCTTCGTCGCGAGAGGCTGCCACTCCTAACTAACTAACTTTCCATTATCATTAGCAACCAACTGTATGTCATCAGCAAAGGCAAAACATGTACAAAAATCTATTTGTGAGAAAATGTCAGTTATATACATCATAAAAAGTAGTGGGCCAAGAACAGATCCTTGTGGTACGCCGACGAAATCATACAGTTTGACTCCGTAAACTGTTTACGACCAGTAAGTTCATTTACAGATCTAAATGAAAAACCTGATTCAGTAGTGGAATAAATGTTGCATTATGGCTCATTAACAATAGGAGGCATTATAGATGTTCTGTTAAATTCCTCTACATTTAAGGAAATCATTTCTTTTCTGCTTTGTAAAGCGCCTTCGGACTTCAATTTTCTCCAAAATTATTTTTGTGTGCAACTTAAAAAAAAATTTATACTGGCTTTCCTCCTATGTCTCCTAATTATGTTTTTTAATTTATTCCTATTAATACGATATAGCCGACGATTATAGTCACAATTATTTTTTTTTAGCGCCCGAAAAGCAAAATTACGTTGAATTTTTGCTGTATTTATTTCTGGATGATCTATCCAATTGTCATATCGAAATTTTTTTGCTTTTTTTAATGGAACATTTTTGTTGAAGATCTCAGTCACAGTTTCATTAAAAAATTCCACTTGATCATTCACTGAATTACTGTTATATATATATATATATATATATATATATATATATATATATATATATATATATATATATATATATATATATATATATATATATATATATATATATTATATATATATATATCTTTATATATAAAATCTATTGTTTGAAACTGTTGCAAACATTGTTCTAAGTTTATAGATCTGTAATCCCGATAAAAAAATCTAACGAAACTCTTTTAAGTTTTATACCATACGTTATAGAGATGATAGAATGTCCTGAATTTAAAATTGGCATTTGATACTGACTCGTGCTTTTAACCGAGTCAGGTTCTGAAACCAGAAAATAATCAATCAAAGAAGCACTAGAAAAGTTTTCAGTAAAGTGAGTAGGTAAACAATTGTGAATTACAGATAAATTTGATCTCATACAGAAATCCCTTAATAATTGCGACTTTTCAACTTCAAATAAATTTTTGTTTAAGTCCCCCATCAAAGTTAAGTTCGGAAAAGGAGAAGCTATGTCACTCAGAAAATCATTAAAATATTTATTTATATTATTATTATTATGAAATGATATATCACGAACTTTGAAAGCTGTAATAAATTATTTGAGACTGCTGTGGTCAAGATGATTAGCACGTTGACTACAAATATGGTTGGCCTGGGTTCAACCCCTGCGACAACCAAAAAATAAAAATGTTTTTTCTGTTTAATATTATAAATACATATTCAGAATTAACATTAAAAACATGCAGCCTCCTTCGTCGGTACTTCTTTATAGCCGCCGGCGAATATGGCGAAGTAAAATAATTAATAAATTGGCTATCCTTTCACAACCTGTTCTTTTCTCTCCTCTATCCTTTTGCTAAAATAATGTAGCACGGTTACACACTAATTAAATAGGCATTGTTGCCTGAAGTGCTACTTCTCTTAAACAAACAAAAAAAATTATAGTAAAAGTCAACTTATAATAAATAATAATATTGTGCCTTTATGATTTCCAAAAAATAAACGTATAATTAAATTAATTACTAATATTAAGTGTGGACTTGTTCATATCAAGGAACATCGTAATAAGTTTAAAGAAATAATTTTTAGTTAAGGGGTTTTTAATGTAGAAAATTTTAAAGATTAATTAGAAACAGTTGCTGAATGTCCGAATATAATGTATATTAGTGAAAAGGATTCCTGGTCTGTTACTTACGAAAACTATCACTTTGTAAGTGACATTTTAATGCCAGAAAATATGTGTGGGTTTTCTTTTTTTGATCAATTTACAATGGACCATTAACATAAGAAAGAAGAAACTAATTTAAAACTAATATTGAATGATTATTGTAAAATATTTGACATTGTGTGCCAAAAATCTTCCACTAACATTTTCTAAATTAATGTGGAACTTTATTGTTCGAATTCTTTTTTACAGTAATTTACATTGATTGTGCTTGATTTCTTCAATTAATTAAAACTACAAAATAAAATGTATTACTGCGGGGAAAGCATATCCATATGGTCATTTCTTTTCAACAAAATGGTTATTGAACGTTTGCATGTAGCATGTCTTACAGTATATTCATATACTCACAATATATCCGCGCGGCTTAGAATTAGTCATACTTATACCTTATATTTAATTAGATATATAAACAACTGTCTTTCTCTATCATTAACTTGTTTTACATGTCTAGACTTTTATCCTCAATATTCGTTATTGTAAATACACGTTTATTATACATCTATCCTTTTCGTATACAACTTTGTAAGTAGTCTTAAGATAAAGAACAGATTAAAATGTGACGTTGAAGCCGAAAGACGTGTTTTATTTTTGATGCCTACAAGACTTCAGCAGTGATATTAGGCATTCTTTCTAGTTTTTCGAGGTTTATAACAAGTAAAATATTAAGATAACCGTTTACTATCCATTCCTTATTAGATGATTGGTATTTGAATATCTGGTAGGCAACAACGAATAATAAAAGTAAGCTTAAAGGTGTGTTTACATTATGTGTACAAGTCATATGGACTGTCAAAGTTGCTATCCATATGTAATTTCGTATGTATGTCAAAATTAGTGTTTAATATACGGTTTATAATTTTCATGTTCAAATTTGCATTTGTTATGTACATATGACATAACCTCTTGTCGTCTAAAAGAAAACATAAATACTAAAAACAGTGATATCAACTAATAAATCTTTTTTTGCGATAGCTATTTAGAACTTTGCAATTTAAGCTTAAGCACAAGACTGTCTTTCCTTATAAAAATTGCTATAATATATATTACAGGTCTGCACTTAGGTACTTGGATATGTTCGTTTTTAAAAACACGAGCTCGAAACTACAAGTTCTCATATATGTGGCGTAGTTCGTATAAAGTACATTTTACCAATGTATTTTCACATTTTAAATTATTAATTGCCTTAATAAAGCAACTAACATACAATTCCTGCTCATTGTTCATGCATGGGTACGCAAGTGTTTTTGATAAGTTGTAAAAAAGAAATATATTTCAAAAATATCCATTAAAAAAAGGTTTGTTGTAAGCAATTTCATTTTTAGGTTGTTTTCTTAAGTTTTCGCTACCTAAAAGATGCACACACTCCTTTACATAAAAAATAATAGGACGCTAAAAAAATTAAACTTCTGAAAAACCAACATATGATTATTAAAAATCAATAATTTATTATTATATCCAAGAAACCTTGTTTTTATTTGTTTAAAATATTTACATGTAAAATTTAAAATTATTATTTTTTCCTTTACATACAGTATGTAAATAATGATTTTACACACATAAGAAATTTTAGTTTTTTTCATATTTTGTAGGAAAAATACTCTTTTTATTTTATGAAATATAAAGTTGTTTTTACTTATTATAATTATTTACACTATTTGTAAAGGTATAAAACAAAAAACGCAATTTTTACAAAAACATAACAAAAATTTGAAACAAGAAACTCTTCACACAAAACACATTTTCTTTCTTTTTTGCATTTACTTTACGATCAACTTTAATTAATCGTTATCTATTACGCATATATCTGTAATATTTAATGTCAGTTGACGATAAAAATGTTCAGTGCTCGTATCATTTTTAAAGTTATTGTGATTAAATAATGCCAGGCAAACGACGTGATTCAACTGATTTACTACAACCACCAAAGAGAATGCGAAAGCCCCTAACATCGATAGAAAACCGCAACATCATTCCTACAGTCAATCCAGCAAAGGAGTTGGTGATTTGGCTTTCATAGAAACAACGATGGATGCGGACCCATTTAGTTAATAGTGCCAAGAGATTTGGATTTATAAGAGAAAATAAGTTTGTATTTAAATTTTATCAAGATAACGCTCCCAAACATAAGTCACATATGGTACGAATGTGGTTGCTTTACAGTTGCGGCAAAGTCATGGAAAATATGTGGGTTTATTTAAAAATAAGGGTTGCTAAATGCCACCCATCTAATACGACTGCTTTAAAAAAGCAATTTTAGAAGTGGCAAAATATACCATCCAACTATGACTTAAAGAAGTTAATTAACTCTATGAAAAAGAGATTGCGATAAATTATATACGCAAACGGTGGCCATACAAAATATTAAAATTTTCTAATGTATTTTTTTAATTATTTAGTTTTAACAAAAATGTCAAGAATTGTGTAGAGTTTCTTGACATCAAAAACATGGAGTAGAGTTTGTTTTTGTTTTAAATTTTTTTTATGTTTTTGTAAAAATTGCATTTTTTTATATACTTTTACAAATAGCGTAAATAATTATAATAAATAAAAAACTTTATATTTCAGAAAATGAAAAGCGTTTTTTTCATACGAAAAATTAAAAAAGTAGAATTTGTTTTGTGTGTTAAGACAATATTGATATACTGTACATACAACTACCTTCAAATAATTGTTAAATACTTGTCGCACCAAAAAAAGCGATGATGATTTCTGAAGTACACTTCCACTAAAAAAAAAAAAAACAAAAAGTAGGTAAAAAGGGCAATAATTCAGATTTCACTTCATTTTTACTATATTCTTAGCGCAGAGTTTGGCTGACGTGGGTGTCGTATTCGTGGAAATGCCTATATATTACTGTTTAGCCAATTATAACAAATGCTAAAAAAAAAACAATTTTGTTTATTTAGAAATCTAGCTTTTATCGCCTTAGTATTTTGAGTGGAAATTTAAAAAATAAAAGTTAATTATAGTATTTGTTTTTATTAAGAATTTATTATATTAAAAAACAATTTCATTTTATTAGAATACATATTTTCTCCATTAAATTTTAGTTTTTGGGATAATGATTCTTCAACTAATAATAAAAACAAGTAAGAGTGCTATATTCGGCTATGGCGAATCTTATATAACCTTCACCATCTATGTAAATCTAATTTAGTGAAGTAGCTCCAATAAAAAAGCAAATATTGTGGTGACTATGCTGAATCTTATACACCCTCCACTATCTATGTACATATAGTTCAGTGAAGTAACTCCAATCAAAAAAACAAATATAGGGTGACAGAGAGTTAAAATATAAAAAAAATTGCATATATATAATTTTACATAAAAGTGACATCGGTTTTTAATGGGTTAAGCATTTTTAAAAGGTTTTAGTAATTCCTTAAAGACCTCTTCAAAAGCTTTAAAAGGATACCAATATTAATATAATTAGAACGGCTACTTCCGTAGTTTTTGAGTCTTTATTTAAAACTAAAAAAACTTAGAACTATCTTAATGGCAAACCAAGCTTAAAATTAACAAATTGAAAAAGTAGAGAAAAAGAACATTGTGCATAGTAAGCGCATTTACTGCTGTTACCTCGAATTGCAACAGTAGAAGTTTGTTTATTTAAAAGTTCAGATTTAAAGTTAAAATGAAAAGATTGTGCACGAGTTTGCGTCTAAGAATTTGTGGGAACGGAAATTAATTAATAATAATAAGTATCATATTACATGTATGTGATTTCCCCACCCTTAGTGTTTGCACTCCGTGCAAATCGATCAGGGTAATATTTTAATTTAATTTCTATTTTGTTCTTTCTCCCTTTACAACATTTTGCTTTTATGATTAGGAATCCAATAATTATGAACAGTATAAAGATCAAGCTTATAGTAGAGCCTTGTGTTACATTATTCTTAAATTCTATGTATTGAACGGTTTCTCTATTCTTATTATTTTGGAAATAAAGATCTTGTAAAGTAATGTTATTAACAAAGTTCGTAAAGTTTACATAATTTAAAGGTATAATAACTCCGTGATCAAATTTATCAAACAAATTCTCAAAGACAAATTCTTATATTTTAATTGTACAATTAACAAATTTAATAATGTTATAACCTTTCATAAAATATGGCTGATCATTACAATTGTGATCTATTTTAGTAAATTCAATTAATTTTGTTGTTACAAGACCTGTTTTGATTTCTTTAATTATTGGAATTTTATTTATTTCAAGTTTACAATCATTATTCTGTTGGAAAGAATCTCTTATGCAGTTATCATCATGAAACAAAAGGTTTTTCTTTACCAATATTTTTTCGTTATTACTGTATATGATTTTTCCCTGCATCACAACTTCTTCTATTGGCTCTAAAATAATTTTCTGCTGTAAATTCTGGAATCTGAAGTACAAAAACTAGTTTATTTTCGAAAAACATCATATTTGTTTTAAGGTTAGGTAGAGTTTTCACAGTTACGTTGTATTTAATTTTTTTTTTCTGTCAGTATGTCATGCGGTAATATGTTTTGCTTACTCAACATGACAACGTCTGAATGTTAAGATCAGCATAAGTCTGTAGAACAAACCTAAATTTTTCAAAAAAATTTAGTGCCTTATTCGTTTCGGCTGTTATGTTTGACAAAAGATCATTCAATTTATTTTCCTGACGGTTGACGATATTAACTACAGTAATCAAATTTTTTATAAGTTCATTATTGATTTCGACTTACTTGTTCGTTTGGTCAGTCATCTGTTTTCCTTTGTACTCCAATGTTTGCAAGTGATTGTAAATTTCCCTTGCATCCTCTTCGTCCATTGTTCCTCATAGCATTTTCAAAAACGATCCACCAATGTTTATCAGTCCTTTTTTTGCTCTGTTGTTTCTATAGGCGTAAAGGACTAATGTTGACAAAGTATTGTTCTCGAATCAAGTTAATATCGTGCTCGTCAACTAGTTTAAGTTTCCTTAAGTTTACTTCTGTTTTTTCTAAGCAATATTCAAAGAGACTTAAATCTATGATGTGCCAAACATTGAAGTATTTTTCCACAACTGGTTCGGGCTCCATCTTATATACCACAAATCCACTATCTGAATTTATTTGATAGGTTTCAATTTCATTTGCTTTTGATCTTACCAACAGCATCAACGTGATGAATGTTAAGAATTCCATTCTGCAAAAGGGTAATAAATCTGTTGTTTGAATTTTCTTTTCATTTGGGTTTTATAGTATTTTGTATTTCTCCTGTTGCTAGTATCTATAACATAAATACCGTCTTTCCTAAACTGAGAAAGTCTTTTATACTTGGGACTCTTTTTCTACATGTTTCTGTTGCTTACGATTGTATCAGTCAGGTCAATATCTTCAGTTCTATTTTCATTTAGTCTATTTATTCTTGAAGTCTTTTCTTTCCTAAATTGTTCAGAAAGCCCTTGAATTTGTTTTCTATCAAAAATTTTCTCGAGAAAATCGATTGGTCGTAGTTTAGTCGTTAAATGTATAGTGTTATTGTAAATTGTAATTATCCTATGTATTTTATCTTCAGTATCTTCATCTCTTGCTGTTGCATCAGCTGATATAATTCGGATATATTCACTTAGTGTGCCATGTAGGCGTTCAATATCTGCATTACCTGTTTTGTGGTGGGCTGTTGTTATGTGAATGTCTGTGTTATTTTCGCTTAAAAACAATTTAACCGATTCATGAAGCATGCATCTATCATTATCATAGACAAGTTTTCTTATTTTCCCTAAAAATATTATTCTTTCTTTGAGTGCAGCAAGTACAGACAACCATGTTCTATCAGTCAGTTTGTGTACTGTTGCGTATTTTAAAAACTCATCTATCAATATTAAAAACATGACATTTCGAAATGGGAACCATATGTCCATATGAACGATGTAGTTAAAATTTCCTGGAAATTCACTTACTTGGTATGGAATTTTAGCTGGTTTTCTATAAAATTTAGCCAATTGACAAGCTTCGCAATTATTTACAAATTTTGTAATGAGATTCACTAATTCAGAGATGTAATATATACATTTCAATTCCCTAAATACTTCATTTATGCCGCGATGATTATTTCTTAAGTGTTCATCTTTAATAATACCTAAAGCTTCTTCCCTATCTGTAATTTCAGTCAAATTTTTCGTAGCTCTCAGTACTTTCAAATTTCTATTATTAGAAAAATATTGAACATAGACAACTTGAAGTTTAACAAAAAGTTGGTCGTCTTCGCAATAAATACACATGACGCCTTTATCTTTCAGTACTTTTTTCAAAATCTCCACTATGTTGCTATTATTAGTGACTGTTATAAATTTTTTAATTTTCTATGCTTAATTTGCATTATAAATTTTTCTGTAGACTCCTTTTCGAAATACAGTTGATTTTTATACACATTTGTTGGCTTTTCCCTAATTAAATATAACATGAGTTATCTTCTGGTGCGCTATGTATATTCGTAATATTTGAACTATTGTTATTTCTGTTTTCTTCTTTTTCTTGTGAAGCTATCTCATTATTATTGATTTTTAGATTTGGTAATCTTGATAATCTGTCTGCTACACTTGTTTTGCCTTTAACATGGACAATGTCATAATCAAATTCATTCATTTTAATTTTCCATCGTTGCAGTTTGAGATTTGGCTCCTTTAGTGAATCCAGCCAAATCAAGGGTTTGTGATCAGTTTTAATAGTAATTTTCCGACCCCATAAGTACTGCCTAAACTATTTTGTTGCTGCTCCTATAGCGAGCAATTCTTTTTCAATAGTTGAGTTTGTAGGTTCATGCTCATTTAATGTTATACTACAATAAGAATCAACTTTTTCGTTCTGCATTAAAATAGCACCGATCGCAAAGTTTGATGCGTTTGCGACAAGAATAAATTTCTTAGAATAATCAGGATAGGTTAGAATTGGGTCATTTATCAAGAGCTCTTCAAGTTTCTCAAATGCGTTGATGTAGTCCATGTCAGAGATATCTACTATATTGTTATAGCATTGAGTTTTCTGTAATCTATTACTGTACGCCATTTCTGAACATCTAAATTGTTCTTCTTTATAGGAACAACCCATATAGGTGCGTTGTATACGCTTCGAGAAGGTCTAATAATTCCTTACTTTAACATTCCCTCTATCTGTTTGTCAACTTATTCCCTATGTATGTGAGGGTACCTGTATAATTTCGTATAGATCGAAAAATCGTTTGAATTTTAAGTTTGATTTCATTAGTGAAAGTCAAGTAATCACCTTCTCTATAAAATGTATTGAAATGTTGTGAAAGTAATTTTCTCAATCCTCTTATTTCTTCATCGTTAAGATGGTCTATTTTTATGTACTGCATTAAGTCTCTTGTTTGCATCCCATTACAGAAAATATTTGGTATTCCACCTGTCGAAACACCTAGATTATTCATTGAATGAATGTAATATTCCTCCTCTTCTCTATTAAAAAACAATTTTAGTACGCTGTTCTCGGTTGAAACACATCGTTCTTTATAGGAAATATTAGCGTTAAGGCTGACCAAAATGTTATTACCTATGAGTCCATCACATCTATCA
This sequence comes from Cistogaster globosa, assembly GCA_937654795.1. Lineage (NCBI taxonomy): Eukaryota > Metazoa > Arthropoda > Insecta > Diptera > Tachinidae > Cistogaster > Cistogaster globosa. The sequence continues at coordinate 10,767,666 of OW569408.1, forward strand.
GCGAAGTTGTATTCTAAAAATTCGACATAAAAATTTTCGAAGGCGAACTCCTCAAAAATTGGTATTGTGCATTTTTTATTAATTATTATATCATGGTTGCATGCTTTAAATGTTATATTTACAGGGGACTAACATTTTTCATTGCATACTCCTGGATTTATTATACTAAATTCAGCCCCTGTATCTATTATAAATCTAAATTTTCTAATTGGGTTTTCTATTACTATATAGGGCATGTATCTGGTAGGCAATTTACCTGAAAATTCTGGAAATTTGTCGAAATATCCATAGGTTCATTTATTTGATTTTTAAAGTTTCCAGAATTTTGCGACGTGTTTAATTTTCTCGACTGTTCAGAAAAATTGTTTCGCCGTGATTGTGAACTACTTGGCGAAACAATTTCTTTGTTGAAATTACCCTGATTGCTCCGATAGCCTGAATTATAGTGTATTGGTTGATTTTTCCTGTAAATATTGTTGCTATTATTTTGAAACTATTTTTTACTGAAGCGGTTTGTACTATAAAAAGGATGTCCGTTAAATTTCAAATACCCATTTTCTTTAATCATAGAAAAGGCGTCTGCCATTGTGAAGGGATTTCTACCTATAATTATTCCTTGAACTGGTTCTGGTAAATTTTGTTTAAAAACCTCCAAAACAAAATTTTTATTTCTACTAGCTTGTAGAGTCGTCAAACTGTCTTCCAATAAGTATGAATTGTTGATTCGAACTAATAGCTGATTTAGTCTATTGTAGAAATTTTCAATACCGTCTGTGCATCGGCACAAAGTAATTTCATCTAAAATCCTTTCTTTTGGTGTGTGCTCACCGTGTTCCGTAATTAGCATTGCTCGCAGTTCCATCCATGTCTGTACTTCCTAGCCAGAGAGTCCCTAGCTCTACCTACTAATCGGTCCTCAATGTAACCTAACAAAATTCTTTTTAATTCTACCGTTAGGGGTTCCATAACAGATGATAACGCTTCAATTCTTTTGATAAAATTAGGCAGATCAGAGGTGTTGCCATTAAACGGCTGAATTGCACAAATACATTTTCTCGCCAATTCAAATGTATCCATTTTCCGATTTTTTTGCTTATTTTAGATTTAATAAAATGCTACATCTTAATAAGTGTCTTGGACATTACTTAAAATAATATTACTTTAATTGAATATTTTTTTTTTGTGTTGTACACTCTTCCTTCCTTTTTGCTGATTCGCCTTAATTTTGTGGTATGGTTCCTTCAGTTATTGTTTGGTTTGCTAAACTGCTGAGGGCGAGGAGTAATGATGTCATCCTTCTTCTTTTTTTTTTTTTTTTGTATTTTTGTGCTGTTGTGTATTCACTTTCTCTTTAAAATTGTTTCTTCACAGGTTCTGAGTTTTAATCACAAATTTTTCTTTTATTTTTGTTAAGTGTTCTTGCAATGTTTTTTTCATAATATGTCTTATTTTGTTTTACGTATACATACAGTTCTATTTTATTTTGTCTGTATTAAATTTGCGTTTTGCGTCTTGGGTTTTTTTTTATTTATTTTTTTTTTTCATAAATCTAAAATTAATTATTAAATTTCATGAATTGATTCGATTGTCAATTTATTCATTAAGTAGTTTTATTGATTCGTTGGTCAATTAATGAGATGATTGAAATAAGCCATTTGCACTGGTATTTTCGTTAAATGACATGAATTGATTCGATTATCAAGTCATTAAATTAATTTAATTGATTCGTTTGTCAATTAATGAGATGATTGAAATAAACCATTTGCACTGGTATTTTCGTTAAATTCATGAATTGATTCGGATGTCAATTCGTTAAATTAATTTAATAGATTCGTTGTTCAAATAATGATATGATTGAAATAATACCATTTGCACTGGTATTTTCTTTAAAACGAATTATTTATCTTTACCGACTGCGCCAATTAGAACGACTACTTCCATAGTTTTTGAGTCTTTATTAAAAACTGAAAAAAACTTAAAACTATCTTAATGGCAAACCAAGCTTAAAATTAACAAATTGAATAAGTAGTGAAAGAAAGAACATTGTGCATAGTAAGCGCATTTACTGCTTTTACCTTGAATTGCAACAGTAGAAGTTTGTTTATATAAAAGTTTAGATTTAAAGTTAAAATTAAAAGAATGTGGAAGAGTTTGCGTCTAAGAATTTGTGGGAACGGAAATTAATTAATAATAATAAGTATCATATTACATGTATGTGACTATATTTTTAAAAATTTGAAAATTTCAGATCGCCATAACTCGGAAAATATAGGCGAGCGCCAATTTTTTCACTTAATGTTTTTTTTTCTTGTTTTTTAATTCTCTATCGCCCCATACGTTTATTTTTTTTTTTGTTTTGAGATACTTATTTGTTCCAAATGACATGAAAAAATTAGAGGTAGGCGTGGTGATTTGCATGCTGCCTCGAAGGACATGGACCGATAATGCTGATTTCTAATAGCACCTCTTTTGACACTATGTTTGATGGATTGACGTAATTATATTTTTTTTTTTTTGTGAAAACAAGTTTGCCTCGGGAAATTTAATTTCAACACTAACACGGACGGTAGGACAGACATTACTCAATCAACTTCGTTATGCATATGGATTCGGAATATATATAATATATGGGGTCGGAAATGGATATTGTAGAAATTACACACGGAATGACAAACTTATACGTACCCTTTTTCCATTTTTTGGGGTGAAGGGTATAAAAAAGAAAGTACCGCACTTGCTTAACATATTACAGAAACAAAACACGTACCTGATTTCGACAACATAATAATATTAAATAAAGAAAACAAGGAAAGAAAACGATACACAATAGAAAATTTAAGAATCCAACAGAAAATAAACAGAACAATGAACAAAAAAGAAGACACTGATAACATAAGCTCCATTTATTAAAAAAGCAAGACTTGAAAAAGTTTTAAAATTTAAGAAAAGTGCAATAGTAAACAGATAAGTTAAACTTGTTTTATTAACATGCACAATATTGTAAGCCAAAGTAAATGTTTATTCTAAATTGTTAATTATTTTAATGTATTGTTGATGTTTTTTAATTTTATTTATGTAAATAGACGAATCCCCTGAATAGGTGAACAAAAAATTCACGAAACGTTAGAAGAAACATGTAATAAACAAGTAAATTTTCGTTGACATGAAAGGAATTAGGTATTACCACCTTATAATATACCTTGGACATTTCTTCCACCAGCATACATTCGATACTGCATGAACACCTGGCGGTAAAAAAGGTTTGTTCTCGTTGGATCCCGCACAATTTGAAAGTCGCTCAAAAAAGGCTCGTGTCGATTGGTGCAAAGAAATGTTGCAAAAATACGATTGCGGTGCTTCAAAAGACGTTTATAAGATCGTTACAGGTGACGAATCATGGATCTATGCGTATGAGCCCAAAACGAAACAACAATCAACCGTTTAGGTCTTCAAAGACGAGCAAAATCCAACGAAAGTTGTTCGTGGAAGAAGCACTTCGAAGCAAATGGTCACCTGTTTCTCCGGCAAAACTGGTCATGTGGCGACTGTTCCGCTTAAGCAACGTAGGACGGTCACTTCTGAGTGGTACACTACAATTTGTTTGCCCAAAGTCATCGGAGAAATTCGAAAAACCAACAAGAGAAGACGAATCATTGTTCACCATGACAATGCGAGCTCTCACAAATCAGCTCAAACCAGAGCGTTTTTGACCGGCCAAAACGTCGAATTAATGGGTCATCCGTCGTACAGCCCTGACTTGGCACCTAATGACTTCTTCTTGTTTCCGCACATCAAAAAAAAAATGCGTGGTCAACGATTTTCGTCGCCAGAAGAAGCTGTTGAAGTGTTCAAAAACAATGTTTTAGAGGTGTCTCAATCGGAGTGGAAAAAGTGCTTCGACAACTGGTTTGAGCGCATGCAAAAGTATATAAATCATGCTAAAGAATACTTTGAAAAACAATAAAACCATTTTTGATTATAAATATTCGCATTTTCACTATTAGGCCAGAAATATATAGAGCAGCCCTCGTACAACAAATACACCAAAGATAACAAAATCAATTGGACAGAAATAAATATATACAGCAACTTAATTATCAGATAGCTTACCGAATATATTAAAGCGTTATATAAACTTTATAAAACATCAACATAAACATGAGAGGATTTTTTAAACACATAACACTCAAATATAGTGACGAAACTTGTAGCACCATGAAATAATATTGCAACGAATTAAAAAGGTTAGTACAAAAGCATCAAAAACTCCGGTTTCTTTTGTCATGTTGAAAATATGGTATAACACCAACACACACAAAAAACACAACAAAACAGATTAAATAACTTATTGATTGTCGGAGACAAAAGGGACAACTAAAAAAAAAAAAATTTTTCAAAACAAGATATTAAATTTGGGAATATCACAAACTAACACTGACATAAAAATAATTACGAGAAGACTTTTTTAACTTAGATTGGGCATAAAACAACAACAGAAGATTACACTAATTTTATAAAAAAAAAAGAAAACAAAAGAGCAAAACATATAACAAAGAATGTAATGGAAAAACAGATTCGAAAACTTGGTACACTGAAGGAAAAACTTTTCTATGAACTTAGTTTAATTTTTAATAATCACTGGTTTGAAAATAGAACACACCTTGAGAAAGCAGATGGCTATTGACAATGGGAAAAAAGTTTGCTTTGCCAATTAATCGAAAAAACTTTTCACCGCTAACAGTAATTACGGATATAGAACATTATATTCAAAAATTCAAACCAAATTACCCTTTACAAAAGAAAATAAAAAGATACACCAAAAGAAAAAATAATTTTAACTGTGTTTGAGAAAAATCAAAAATTCTTAAAAAGACACAATAACATCATAAAAACTGAATCAGATAAGGGTAATAAAGCAGTAGCAATGTAAAAGAGCGAATACGAGAGCAAAATGGACAAAATGATAGAAGACAAAAATACCTACAATATTGCAAGAACTGACAATACCGTAAAACTTAAAAAAACAAACAACAATATTGTAAGTGAACTACACAGAAGAGAATACATAGACCACAGGCTAATACGCATTCTTACTTGTTCTGTCGAATCTATGGTTTATCGAAAACACATACAGACAACGTGCCCTTGAGTCCCATGTTATCAACTAAGTAAACTTCTAGGACGTATACTTAGAAACATAGTATCGAAAAAATATAACATTAAAAAGTCTATAGATTTAAAAAACTAATAAAGAAGTTTAAAACTAGCCCAAATAATGCCCTTGTATCTTTTGACGTTGTTTCTCTCTTCACCAATATTCCTGTTTACACGGCAATAAAAAACATAATGGCCGAAATTTTTGGACAAACTCAAAAACAACGTTTATAATCAAATATTTGGTATGCCCCTTTCACTAACAATTGCAGACATTGTTTTGGACAACTTATTGGACGTAGCATTGACTGAACTTAATAACAAAAATATTGACCTAAAATACGTAACAAAGTACCTAGATGAAATTTTAGCGGTGATCAACTTGAATGACAAGGAGGAAATTCTAAATGCCCTAATGGATACCACCCTAAAATTAAACTTACCATCGAAGTGAAAAAAGAAGAAAAATTTTTCATATCTGGATACAACACTTCATAAGGTAGACGAAAAAATTTCCTTTGATTGGTACTCAAAAAGCACTTCAACAAGCAAAACTATAAATTTTAATACAACTCTCCCCAAAGCTCAGATAATAAATACCGCGAAAAACCTTTTACGTAGAGTCCTTGACGTCAGTGATAAACAATTCCGTAACAAAAATATATAAAAAATTACTAAAATATGAACAGACAACAATTTTTCCTTATATCTTAAAAAAACTTAATAAAAGCATACAACCTAAACAACATCTCCAATGACAGAATTAATCGAGAAGAAAAACAATTTCACAGTGTAAAATATATACCGGGTCTTACAGACAACAATAATATAAAAAACACAATAGGCAAAATTGTTGTATTCTTGGCTTACAAACCTAACAAAACTTTAAGAATTATATTTACAAGCACAAAAACACCAATTGACAAACTTTAACAAAATAACGTCGTCTACGAAATCCCATGCATCGGCCACAATGACAACAGCTGTAACCTTGTTTACATTGAAACACCAAAAAGGAGTTTAATAACAAGAATGTGTGAGCATAAAGCATATATAAATAAAAACAAAGAAAGCACCGCACTTGCTAAACAATAGAAACAAAACACGTGACTGATTTTGACAACATAAAAATATTAAATAAAGAAAACGATACACAATAGAAAGTTTAAGAATCCAACAGAACAATGAACAAAAAAGGAGACACTGACAACCTAAGCGCCAGTTACAGTGTCATTATTAAAAACAGCAACAGTTGAAAAAGTTTTAAAATTTAAGAAAAGTGCAATAGTACACAGATAAGATAAAGTTGCTTTATTAACATACACAATATTGTAAGCCAAACAAATGTTTATTCTAGATTGCTAATTATTTAAATGTATTGTTGATGTTTTTTAATTTTATTTATGTAAATAGACAAATCCCCTGAAGAAGTGAACAAAAAATTCACGAAACGTTGGTAGAAACAAGTAACAAAAACTGCATTTTATATTGACATGAAAGGTATTGGCCAAAAATAAACATATACAATAAATTTGTACAAGTTGCCTAGGTTGGTAACTCGTTTGCAATAGCCTAATGAAGTGGAGCTGCCGGAGTAGTGGTACTATTAGGAATTTAGCACCTTCAGTAATCTCTGCTAGAACTTTATGGATATCACTGTCAAATTACGCAAATTTTACAATTTTCTTCATCTGCTTTAGTTCACCACAAAAATTAAAAACGGATATATCTTAGTTTGCCATTCCTTTTGTAATTTGTACATTTCCATTTCCGACTCCATAAAGTATATATATTTTGATTATGTATAGCGAAAAAATGAAAAAAAATATCAAGTGAAGAAAATTGGCGCTCGCCCATATTTTCGAGTTATGGGCCTCTGAAATTTTTACAGAAAAGTACGATTAAGAGCAAAATATGAAAAAAGGATTTGATATGAACGTGGTATTATTTAAACCAAGGGTAAACACGGCCGCTTTGCGGGTTCTACGTGCATTAAAACTTGGCATGTTTGTGGCATCAATTTAGGTAGTTTTGTAAAAAGCTTTATCCTTTTTTTAAGAAGTCGCTAATACATTATGCGTTGTCCTAGGTTAAAAAGAATTTACTGATTCCCGAAGGATCTGACAAGGTAAGTTTATTTTAATTTGTGTGTAGTTTGAGGACTCTTAAAACTTTGGATGGAATGCATTTTGTTTTTAAAAAATGAAAATACCTTTGTGTACTTTTGTCCAATTGTAATATGAATATGTACGTGTTAATCGTTCGTTTAAAATTGTGGAAATTAGATAAAGTGGATGAGAATAAAACTCCTGTGAAATTTAAAAGCAAGTATTTTGAACGAAAAATGAAAATTCAACAAAAACTAAAACGGTATGAACACAAAATGTATTGTCTAATCTTCAGATTTTAGGTGAAAAGTGAAAATTTAACGAAAAAGATTGTATATGATTTCGAGCAGAACTTGTGTGTTTTCATTTAACAGTAGCCGGATACAACGATGTTTTGTGTTTCAGGTATGATAATTATATGTATTTGCGCTTTGTAATAAAATTGTGATTGTGTAACACATTTTTTACCGAATTATGTCAATTTAGGTAGCATTTAAAAACTTTTGAAGATAATTTTTAGGTGTCTAAAATTAGTAATATGGGACTATGATCTAGTTTAGCGAAGCTGCTATAATCACAAGAAATTACGAGAATGAAAGAGAATAGAAAAATAAGAAGTAAAAGTAAAGTAAAACAATCGGCGTTCGCCCAAATTTTTCGAGCTACGACCATCTGTTTTTTCTTTTTCATGGAAAACTGTGATTGTGCAATATATTTTTTAGAAAGTGCTAAACTGTTTGTAAAATTTAAAATTATATGAGTAGTTTTAAATCGTTATATGTAAATAAAACTCTCAGGTCAAAGGGTAATAAAACGTACATAGGTGTATTTCTATAACATGTACAATTGTTACTAATTGTTGCTAGAGCATGTTCACGTACTCGAAAAACTTGCAAGGAGAGAGTAAAAAAAGAGCATTAAATGTGATAGAGATAAAATTTGTGGGAGGTTTCTGCTAGTAAAATTTTTACTTGTAAGAAATAGTCAAACAGCTGGGTCGTAGAAGAAGATTTCAATGGAAGCATCTACGACATGGTTGGGAGGGCAAAAGAGACGACCATCTGTCTCAAAATTCTTTGTATGATACACTGTGTGTGTAGTTCCGTTCCGTTCCGTTCCGTTTCGTTCTGTTCTGTTTTTTTAATATTAAGTGTTCGGATACGCGGCTGGTGAGAAGGGTTGGAACCGCCTGAGAAGAGAAACAACGAGCTAAGCCGAAACCTCGCCAGTCTAAACAGTTCGTAACAAAAATGGAGGGGGAACAGGTAAATGCATTAGATCATGCGGTCAGCTTTTACGTGTATTTTGTTTTTGTAAAAACTTTTGAGCTGTCAAAAAAATCTGGCAATATGTGTGTATGTATTTGTGAAAAATAAGAAAGCCAGTAAAAATATATTGAAATGAAACTTGATATCAGATTTTCCATATGTGAATCAACACACATAGTGTAAGCCTCATGAAACATAACATATGTTATTTTCCTATGTGTTATAACATGTGTTAGTTTTTTATTTAGAGCATCTCTATTTGATATGTAAAACCTTATGACAACAGATGTTTTCAGTGATGCTTACTTTTACTTTCAAAATTTCCGCTCAAAGTACTAAGACGATAAAAGCTAGATTTCTAAAAAACATTATTTTTTAACTTTTGTTATAATCGGCTAAACAGTAATATATAGGCATTTCCACGAATACGACAACCATGTCAGCGAAACTTAGCGCTAAGGTATATAGTAAAAAATGAATTGAAATCTGAATTATTGCCCTTATTATCTCCTTTTTTTCTCAGTGGAAGTGTACTTCAAAAATCAGCATCACTTTTTTTTTTTTTTTTTGGTGCGACGAGTATTTAAAAATTATTTTTAAGCATTTGTATGTATGTACATATGTAAAGGAAAGAAACTAATAATTTTAAATTTTACATGTAAATATTTTAAACAAATAAAAAGAAGGTTTCTTGGATATACATAATAAGCTTTTATTGGTTTTTAAGATTTATATGTTGGTTCTTCAGAAGTTTAAATTTTTTAGCGTCCTATGGTTTTTATTTTTATTTTTTATTTTTTTGAAAGGTATGTGTGCATCGTTCAGGTAGCGAAAACTTAAGAAAAAATCCTAAAAATGAAATTGTTTACAACAATCCGTTTTTAATGGAAATTTTTGAAATGTGTTTTTTTTTACAACTTATCAATAACACTTGCATACTTATACATGAACAATTAGCAAGATTTGTATGTAAATTGCTTTATTAAAACAATTAACAATTGCTTGTATGATAAGTGTGAATTAAAAGTGTATGTGTGGGACAGACTTTTTGACAGATCTGTAGGATTTTATAATATTTTGAAATAATTCATGAAATGATTTTTCTATGCGATCAGAGATGTTTTTTTTTTTTGAAGATGAGGAGAAAGCAAAAACAAAATATTAAAAGCATCTGTTTCGTATAATAATGTGGCACATACGATGCCATTTTGAAGCGATTATTACAGTAGGACAGAATTCTGTCAGATTTTTGTGTGATTATATCGTACAATTGTGTATTATAGTGAATCCTGGTCTTAAGATGTACTTTATACGAACTATGCCACGTACCTGAGAATTCGTAGTTTCAAGCTCGTGTTTTTAAAACGAACATAGCTAAGTATCTAAGTGCAGACGCTTACTATATATTTTAGCAATTTTTATAAGGAAAGACGACCTTGTGCTTAAACTTAAATTGTAAAGTTCTAAATAGTTATCGCAAAAAAAGATTTATTGGTTGATATTACTGTTTTTAGTATTTATGTTTTCTTTTCGACGACAAGAGGTTATGTCATATGTACAAACAACACATAAGCAAGTTTGAACATGAATATTATAAACCGTATGTTAAACACTGATTTTGACATACACACCAAATTACATATGGATAGAAATTTTTGACATTCCATATGACTTTTACACATAATGTAAACACACCTTAAACACGATGCCAGTATTTGGCATTTAAAAGAATATAAAAATATTTTTTGATTTAGGTAGGAAAGTATACAGCAAAAAATTTAAAACAACAGAAATTTGGTTTAGTATCTTTTGTTTTCTGAAGAATTATAATAATTAAAATAAACAAGCCAGTGATGAAACATTGAATGCAATGAACTTTTTTGGTACAATTTTAATAAGAATAGTACAATTTGTATGTACAATTATAAATTTTATTTATATACTTTTAAAAATAACGTGGTAATTAAAAAACATTTTATGTACATAGTTCCGCTATTTGGTTACTTAGAGTATTATTTTCAACTTTTCAATACCGATGACATCAGTTTGCTGGCTTATACGGTGTATTGATTAATATTTTTTTTTTTCATTCTTTAAAAATCGTACTATCTAATGGCCATACTGTGCAGTTTTTAAGTCATCATCTATTGCTAAGCACTTTCAAAAAAATATTACTTAGCACCACTGCATATATCACATGTTCTTTTATGCATAACAGAAATTTAGGATGCGCAAACAACGGTCGAACATGCATCCAAAAAATGGCTAATGCGATGGATGAGTATTTTATTTGATATTTATAATTTAGATTCTTTAATTGTATTTGCTTATGCATTTCTATTTTTGAATCAGACGTACAATTTTCGAAGTTTTTAATAAGGGTTCGATTGGACATGGAAAATGAATTTTTATCTGGGGAAGCACTTCTGGGATTCGTCTGTTGTTGGATCATACATTTTTAAGCAATATACTTATTTTCTTGGACTTTAAATCTAAAACCAAACATAGAGTTGTCTTAATCGAAATAATACTAATTATTTCGCTTTAAAATCGATAAAAAATCATTATTATATTATTTTTAATAACAACAAACATCGTTTAAAAGAGATTAATTAGTTTGATAACGAGGTTATTAACCTCTTGCGTGACCATTTACATTTTTTCTTTAGCAGATGAAATTTTACAAAGTAAACAAATATAACAAAACCAGCGTTAATAGATAAACAAAAAACAATTGTTAAGAAACAAAAACACTTTTTTAGAATCTAGATATCTAAAAAAACATATTTTTGGCGTTTTATAAATCGCGCGATTTTGTATTTTGGAAAAAAAATTAATTTCAACTCGATGATAGAAGTTAATAGCATGATATAAAAATAGAAGGTAGTTCCACTTTCTCTTTTCGTAGCCTGACGTTTGCGGGAGTTATGAAAATTTGTGCTACCATATAAATTTCTAAATTCCTGTTTTTCTGTTCTGTTCTGTTTTTTTTTTTCGTTTTATATTAGGGTGTTTCAAATTTCCAAAAGTTTGAATTTTAAATGATTTTGCTGTTGCCCTGCGTCTAAGTTATGCAGGCGTTAACTGTCTCGAGTTTCAGGACGATCGGACAATATTTAGAGGTTGCACACTTTGAACATGAACAGTTTTTAACCTGGTTTGCGTATTTATAATTTTGAGTTATATCGGAAACACTAAGTTCTAATAGACTTTGTTTTCTTTTGTTTCAGGTAATTAATATATAAAATGGCAACTAAATGCGGAATTTGGCTGTTAGAAAAGTGGCTAGTAGTGAGTTTTTAGGAGCTTGGGTTCCTTCGAAAGGAACAAGTACTCTTAGTATTTATTCACCATTATAAGGAACTGAACGAAACACTTTCTGATGCAGCTAAATCCACCAATACTAAACTTCAAGTAGTTTGGAAGAAAGTAAATATACCTGTTAAAACTGAAGCATACAGAAACTGTACAAAGAATATCAAAATCTCGGCAAAGAAAAATCAAGAAACACGGATAAGGCTAAAGTAAAACGCGAGATGTGGAAAGGTGATCTGGTCGAATTATTTGACATTTCCCGCCAAAATGTAATGGATATGACTGAAGTATCACAAGAAGATAGAGACTTTTTCATGTCTCAAAGAGAAGATCGCATGAGTTCATCAATGAGTGGTGTTGATAAGGTTTTTACCGCTGAAGCTAAAACGAAAACCTTAAAAAAAGAAAAACAAGAGTTATATAAAAGCAAACACCTCCAATCTATAGCTGAGATTAATAAGACAGTAGCAGTTGAATTCTCATCTGCGTCATCATCCGAAGATGAAAAAGACAGTGAGTTTTTGGCTCCAGTAACAAAAAAAAAAAAAAACAAAAAAAAAAACAACGAGCGATTCCTAAGTTAAAACCTCTAGATCAAACACTCACGTCTACTTGGGATCGGGAACAGCTTTCTGTTCGGCAAGCAAGTACTTCATTAATAGCAACAGCAAAGAGCCCCATCTACTGTGTATCGAGCCCGGACAATTAATAGAACCAAAATGGCAGAGAAAATTGAAGAATCACTTTTTGAAAATCCTCCACCTTTGGTATTACATTGGGATAGTAAACTGCTACCCTTAGTAGCCCACGGAGGTGTCAAGACTCTGGAAGATAGATTAGCAGTTCTAGTGACTAGAAAAAACTTTGAGCATTCCCTTGGTGTACCGGTTGCTCCAAACGGAACGGGGGAGCAGTTAGCTGAAACAGTCATCCATGAAGTAGACCGATTTGGACTACGCGACAAGATCATTGGTATATCTTTCAATACAACCGCATCAAATACAGGGTTGATCCAAGAGCATGTACAAGAATTGAAAAAGAGTTGAATCACACACTGTTATGGTTAGCTTGTCGTCCCCACACCTATGAACTTACATATGTATATTAAAAGGAGTGTTATCGCACACCTTCAAGTGGTCCAGACGTGTAGATTTTTAAGAAGTTCCAAAGTCAATGCAATTCAGTTGATAAGATGTCATTCACAACAATATTAGATGAGAAGAGTTCCTTAGAAGGCCTTCTAGAAGAACAAAGACGGAAGATGATAAATTACATAGAAAAGGTCCTGAAAACGGACCGTCATCCTAAAGAAGACTACAAGGAATTGTTAAAGTTATCACTTCTCTACTTAGGGGGTTGGTGTAAGAAAGAGTTCAGTTTTAGAATCCCAGGAGCTTTCCACCAAGCAAGGTGGATGGCAAAAGCAATGTATGCACTAAAAATTGCCCTCTTCACTATACAGTTGAATTTTCCTCAACGAGAATTGAACGGAATGACAAGAGTCGCATACTTTGTTAGCCTTATATATGTACGCTTTTGACATGAGGCGATTGTAAGTAGGTATGCTCCAAAGAATGATTTGGATATGATTCAGCTTCTCAAAGCTTATCCTGATGAAGGCGTCAAAAAAAGTGCACTCACTGTCGCTAAGAGGCATCTGTGGTATTTATCCGAAACTAACGTAGAACTGGCTTTTGTGGATGAACGTATTCCTGAGACTGTAAAGGAAAAAATGTTCTTGAATTTAGACCAAAAACCTGCAAAAAAAAATAAACAAAAAGATTAGAGCGCAAAACTTTTAATGTGAAGGGAAGGACATCAGTGACTTTGTTACTAAAAAAACAAAACTTTTCTTTGAAATGTTTGGAATTACCGGTATCACAGAATTCTGTATGGAACCTCTACGAAGTCATGTTGATGCCCTCAAGGTTGTTAATGATACTACAGAGAGAGGTATTGCATTAATAAAACAGTTCAATGAATCAGCAAGAAACGAACAACAAAAGCAATGCTTAATGAGGATCGTCGAACATCACAGAAAAGCCGTCACTAAACGAACAAAAAAGGCTATTGCATCGTACATAGTTGAATAGTTGATACAATATGTGATATTTTACTAAAGGACTATATTATTGTTTATATCAATCATTATCTTAAGCTTGTGATATATAATTTTAACTTTAAAATCAATTTAAGTTGAAAATTTGTATTTTGTAAATAATTATCCAAAAATGTTCAAAGTGTGCAACCTACAAATATTAACCAATCATTTTCAAATTTCACACAGATAACTTATACATCACCTCAACTCAGGGCAAAGGCAAAATCAGCAAGAATATTTATTTTTATTTCTTACCATTAAAAATGAAACACCCTATTTTATATGCAATTTCAAAAGAAAAAAATGCATAATATAAAAGTCAGAAATAATTTACATTTTATCACTTACCGTCTTGACGAGACATTGATTTGTTCAACCATTGAACAATTTCATGTGCGCACATTTAAAAGGCTTGTGTTATCCGTCGATATCATGTTCGTGTTTAAACAGCGCTGTCAGAACATTTGTTCGAATAACGAAGTCTGCCATCAAGCGTCACTTTCATTTTCAAAATTCAAAAAAAAAAGATCAAATTGAGGCAACATTTAAACCAAAGAGACTGTAATTTTTTTATTTATATATAATTTTATATTATTTAACAAAAAAAAAACAATAATAAACAAATTAAAACATATTAAGAACTGTTAACAAACAATATATTAACATCGCCACGTTTTCTCCCCATAAGAAAACATGAACAAATTTTTGTTCCCTCTTCTGCCGACGTTTTGTTAATGTGCGAACAAATGAATGGCTCGTCAAGACGTAGTGTCTCCAATTTAAAGAACAACATTAAAACAAAACAAAAATCAGAACCAAGTTAATCTTTTAAATGAAATAAAATATGAAAACTAGAAAACTTTTCAGGATATATTATTTAAAAAATGGTGTTGAAGGAGTTTGGGCTTAGACCTTTGAGGAAAAATATCAAAGCTATACACACATATGTGAATATTTTATCTTATGGTGGCCTTTATAAGCTAAAAAAGGAATTTTTATAAGAAATAGATAAAAACTGAATTAAGTTTTTTAAAAATTTATTATTTATTTAATTTATTTTTTCGTTTTTATACTACAATATATGAAAAAATGTTGTGCAATTCAAAGTCAACCTTAGACAGTTAACTAAAAAAAGATTTTTTTTGGAAGAAGGTATAATAAAATATAAAAAAGGTTTTTATAATTAATTATAATAACAAACTTATTATTAAATTTTTTATTGTCCTTTTTAGTTAATAGAAAAACTTTTTCTTGGTATTGCTGAAATGCTAAGGATTTAAAAAAAATACTTTGAAATACAGTTTTTATAATGCACTTATAATTATTAATCAATGACGTGAAAAAAATACACTTCTTTGCAACCTTAATTAAGTAAGGTAGTTAGTACAGTAAAATTCTTACTCTACAATTGTATTTTTTGTAAGTTATTATACATAATAAGCGAATTTTTATTATAATCGTTTATATAAAATGGTTTTTAAGCGTTAAAGGATTTATTTTTGTGTAATTTTATATTTTTTTACATAAATTTTTTGCACAAATTACACATATTTTATTAAATATTTCAAAATATTTTTGTTTTTATTCATATATGTGGCTATATTTCAAATAATTCCCGCAGACGTAAAAAATTTTTTAAGTGGAATTACCTTTTATTTTTAGGTAGACCCCAAGGTTTTAAAATTTGTTGTTGGTACTTAATAAAATACGGCTAACAGCCAATGTTACAATATGGAAAAGACGTCACGTCACGTTCTTTGTCATCGCTTTTTACAGGTGTACTCGAGTTTTTACCGTGCTAAGTTGTTTTATCAAATATAAAAGTAAGATAGATTTTGGTTTTTTTTTTTTTGTTTGTTAAATTAAATGGATTCTCTTAATTGAGCGGTTTCATTTTGACGGAAAAAATATATACATATCAACAGACATTCCATATTCTATTTTCCTAAAAAGAAAACTTTTCCAAAGTTTTGTTTGAATATAGAGAATGTTATTGTTGCTACTTGTAACATTTCTGTTTAAATTTTTAAAATTATGCTTTTAATTTTTGAAAAAAATTGGTAAAGAAAGTTTATTTTTACAGATTCATACAGTCTAAAGGCTTTACCATGATATCTGTTACCTCATTATGGTACAAATAATTATTAAAAAAAAAATTATTTTCAAAAAATGTATATATGCGAAAATAAAATAAGAAAAATTGTAAAAACTTTGTGAACAGAACAACAAAAGAGTAAATTTGTTTACAAATTAAATATATCGTTAGAATTTTTTTAAATAACTTGTGTCTGTGTTATCATATTAAAAAATCAACTTTTTTGGTTAATAGCTAACTATAATAAGTTATACCTAACTGAAAAAAAGAATTTTTTAGAATCAATCATACTCAAAAAGACAATTTTAATAAAATTTTACTCCTTAAATTCGATTCTTACTTCGTTAATTCGTGAAATTTTATTTTTAAAATAATTAAAAAAGGAAAACACTTAAGCTTAATCTCCATCGCTAAAAATATCTAAAATCAATTTAGAGATTTTTACTACAAATGCAATTCTGTAAAGGTCATTGCCAAAATTAGCTATCTCTTAAAAATTAAATTCGCCGTATCTTTAGCGTTTGTTGTCATCGCTAAGAGTCTCCTATTCTGTATTCTCTAAATGCTTAAGTTTAAGAAATAAGTTTTTTGTGCTGCTAAAAAGTTGTTTAAATTTTGTTGAGAGTTTACTATGGAGGAAGTTAGGAAAAGAATAACAATTAACTGCTTTTCTCATCTATCCTTAAGTAGTTCAATAAAATGTTCCTTTTTAGTAATAAAACCGTTTTGTTTTTACCTTTATGCTAAAATATTTCCAAAAACACAACTTATTTTATCATTTATAGTGTTGCCAGGTTTTGAAGCTTTTTATACAATATCAACATTGGCAATTTCTTGGAAAAATAATCACCCCTATTCTGCGTTTCGATTCGAATTGAAATTTTCTCCGTCTGACAACTTTGGTATTCTGCGTTTCGATTCCGCTCAGTTTCTTTCGATTGTAGGTATTCTGCATTACGATCGGAGCTCCGTTTTTCTCAGTTGCTTTTTTGTTAACGGAGGGCTTTTCTTTTTTGTGTTTTTTAGTTAAAAATTGAAAAATGTAGGTAGAAAATGAGATAAAATTTTCAGAAACGTTTAAAAAAACACTTAAAATTATTTTTAACAAATTAAATAAATTTTTATTGTTTAAAATTGTTAATTTTTGTACCTGAATCTGATGTGTTTTGTTTATGTATTACGGGTCAAAAACAACAACACCAGAGCAGTATGAAAAACTGGCAGATGTAATGGCATCTAAAACAGACATTACATGCGGATACCAGCGATCAAAGGAAGAAGTAGCAGCGTTCTGAGAGGAAGTTGCAGGAATCCTCAATGCACTAGGTCCTTCAACAAAAAACGCCAGTGCAAAAATTAGTTGCCGTAAACAATTAATTTTTATTTTGTTTTTAAATTTTTTTATATTATTTAACAATTTTTTTATTAAACTATATCAAGAAATTATTTTAAATTATGTAAACATACAACTTTTTGTATTAAATTTGACAATTGTTTATGAAAATGATAACAAACTTGCTTATTTTGCTATTTCATTTCCACATTCCACAATGATGCTATTAATTTTGTAAACATTGTTGTCTTCTTCTTTTTTTTTCGATTCCGTTTTTCTGCAGAATACCAATTTACGATCGTAACGGAACTGAATGCGGAGACTTACTCGAAACGCAGAATAGGGGTGAATATGCGTAAATCATGAACTATATTACTATCCGAACAAATATATTACAAAATAAAATAAATGTTGATTAATATATTCAAAATTATTATAAAAAATTTACGTTTTACAACATATTTATAAAACTTTTTGGTGCGAAATGCATAACATTTATATGGAAAACAAAATATAAAGTTAGGCAACACTAATATCAAATGTTAAAAGCGAGCTTCATAAGTTTGTCTCTGCCTAAAGGCCCAACTATAATGTGCATATACAAGTTTATGCCAACTTATACAACTGTGCAAATACATATAAATCAAATGTGGTAAACTATAATGTACTTGAAAGAACTTTTCGTGAAGTTTCGTCAAATGTCATTTGCTTAAGCAATGTACGAAGCTGATCGTACATTCCGTACAGAAACAGCTGATTGCGCTTGGTGTATACATACATAAATCAATAAAATTGCAGTGGAGAGCGACATTGAAAATGATTTTTTTTTATTTAATAGAAAATGTAGAAAAAAGAAGGGTTTATATGAGAGAAAATGATGCGTTTTTATTATAACAATTCGCTATAATTTTTTTTAATTGCTTTCAAATTAAATCAGTGACACCGTTGCATCTTTTGGTACTTTTGACCAAAAATACATAAAAAACATGCCTTTTTTTATCGAATTTAATTGAAAACTAGTAAAAGAAAGTACATTTATTTAAATCAATGTTATTAAATATATATAATATATTTTTTCGATGCCTTTTTCTTAACAAGTTTTATTTATTTAAAAATATATATTTTTGGGAAAGTACGAAACTTTTTCGTTTAGTTCGCCTAATGCAGTGTTAAAAATCGTCAAAGTGCTTATTTAGATTTTGCTAAAAAAACATATTTATTTAATAAAAAAAATTAAAAAATCACAAACAATTTTTTGAACTTTTTTTGTTTAATATATTTTTTTTTTTTTTGTAAAAAAATATAGACGGTTTTTTTACTTTATTTTTTACTTTGTGCTGTTTTTTCGCTAACCCGCTTTTTTTATTAACTTTTTATGGATCATACAAAAAGAAGGAAGGCTTACATTTTTTGGACGGTGAGTTCTGTTTTAACGTTAATTTTATTAATTAACTAAAATGGTAACATATTAAATTAATCAATTGTATTTTTATATTATACAAAATAAAGAATATAAAAAACGTTTTTATATCTTACAACTTAAAAACTTCTTTTTTCTTTATACAGAGCAAGGAAAGCATAATGGGAGTAAAGCGTAAGTCGAATTTTAATTCAACTGATTTAAAGTCCATACTGATAAAATGCTCTTTTTTGAAAGAGTTGCAGTGCATTTCTTCAAAAAATTGTGAATTATTTAAAATTATTATAAATTCTTTAAATTCTTTGAAAAGGAGAGAAAGTTATAATATACAAAATAATTTGCGAAATAGAAGAAGAATCTGTAGTATGGCAAAATTTTTGCTGAAAAATTGCGAAGTAGTAAAATCTGGCTCAGGCACACCTGAAAATGCCGATAGTATTATTTGTACTATACATTATGATTCTGAAAATGAAATATCGAAATTTGACAATATTCCAAACAAAAGTTGTAATGTAAACTGCTTTAAAGAAAACTCATTTTCAATAGAAAACGATTATATATCTGCGTTATTGAATAGAACAAATAATAATTTAGCTACTGAAAATAAAACATACGTAGTTAAAGCACCAATGTCAAGTCCAATTGAGAAAGAAAGTAGTTTTAATGAATGTGCTCCTGAGAATTTTCAATTGAACACAAATACATACAGTCAAACAGTTATAAATGATTCTCCACAAAAATTTCGTAAAGATGTTTACGAACATATAAAATCCTTTGAAGAATTGAAATCTGATTTAAAAATAATAAAAGATAGCTTAGTTAAAGTTATTGATAAAATGTCGTTATGTAGTAATCTAGAAATTATTGAAAGCAATAAGAATTGCAAACCACAATTTTACAATATTCTAGAGCATTCTAGTAAAGAGTTAAAATTGGAGAACGATAACCGCAATCATACATTGGGTCCTTTTGAAATAAGTGACGATACCTTAAATGTTTCGAAGTTTATAAAATACAGAAAAGAAGCTAATCCCGATGAAAAGTGCAATAGAATTGTGTTGCGGGAAGAGGCTAAGTCTTTGAGGCCAAAAAGAATATTTCAAAGGAAAATTTTTGACTGTTCCTTTTCAATAAATTTAAGTATTTTAAAAGATTTTAATGACATTAAAATTACTAAAAAGAAACTTCTCGAAGACATAGTTAGAGAAGAATACTTAAAACATAATAATGTTTGCATCTTATGTTTTTATTGCGTTAAGTCTGTTAAAGAAAATACATTTATATATGCATACTGCAGATTTAACGATTGTACCACTTTTCGCTTTGAGATAAATCCTAATGGAGATGTATCTGTTTATAGAACAAAAGAAATTCAACATGCGAAGGACGAAATGCATGTTGGTCAAATAAGAGGCGTGAAACGCTCTGTTTTTATAAGCAAACATAAAAATAATAATGCATATTTGTTTAGAAAACAACAAATTTTGAATGCGGCTGATGAAATTGCTGAAAAAGGTAATTTACAGGACATATGTAGTTTGGAAGCATTAAGAAAATGTAAATCTGAGGGAAATTATGATTATTATTATCACTCAGAAACAATTTTCTCTCTCATTTTAATGAAAAGAGGACCTTATAAAAATTATATACATTTAGTTTCTTCACCCTTTGCTGTTTATACATGGGAAAAAATTACATTTGGGACAATCTCAAGTAATAAAGACATTCTTGAAGACTCTAAATTCACCCTACATTTAGATGCTTCTGGTGAAAGTGTTAAACAACTAGAATGCGCTGAAAACAGAGTTTTAATCTATAAATTAGTTTTACGAAACTGTAAACTAAAAAAAATTGTTCCAATTGCTGAAGCAATTCTATCGCGGCACACACGCGATGCAATATGTTCTTTTCTGGATTGCTTAAAGTTTTATTTAAAAGAAAATAAAATTAAATATCAATTTAAGTGGTCTTTTTGTAAAAGGGTGTGTACAGATGTTAGTGCAGCATTATATGGAGCCGTAATTAAAAGTTTTAATAATCAAACTTTGTTAGAATACCTCAATGCTTGTGCAACATTTTTGAACCATTTTAAAGTAAACCCGAATTCTAAACCTGAATTTGTTATATTACAGTGGTGTAAATGTCATTACATTCACATTATGTGCAAGGACTTAGATGCGAAATTGGGCAGAAGACATATTTTAAGGCCTCTATTAAAATATGCCTTAATAGCTGCTTTTAACTTAACCACTATGGAAGAAGCCCAACAGTGGTTTAAGCATATGTTTATAGTATTGCTTACACCATTTAAGTCACCAAAATTTGAAAGAAGTATTGAAATATTACGTCAATGCTTAATAGAAGTTGATGAGGAAAGTAAAGGGAAAGAATACAATCTTCCAGATAACGATCAAAATCTTTTCTTGGAATCAATTGCATTTAACAGCCCATTTCGAAAAATGTTCCTTTCAATTTTTAATGAAATTGAAAATGATATTAAACAAGTAAATAAGGGACATGATTTAAATCCATATCGAAATGATGAAATATGTTTGTTTATACTAAACAAATATTGCCCTTTTATTGTTCTCTGGACTAATATTATGGGTATTCATGTTGATTCATCTGGGGAGCATGTAAGTAATGCCCCTGTTGAATTCGCTTTCTATTTACAAAAGCATATTATATTACCTCAAAAATCAGTACGAGCTGATGTATTTGTGAAAGTTATGAGAATGGACTACCTTAGTTCACTGAAGGAATTGCGGTACAAGTATAAAATGTTTGGGTCAATATCCGAGAAAATTGAGGATATACTTACCTCAAGTTTAAATAACTTAAATGAAGAAGTTACTAGTACAAGATTAAAAAAAGAACACTGTTATGTTACTTCAACACCCATCAACAAAGAAGTTGATGATGTTGATATAGTAGAAAAGGACCACAGTTATTCACAAAACAGCTCAAATATTGAACGTGTCGAAGAATGGCAAAAAAAGACTTTAAAAAGCAAGAGGTAGTTCGACCTAAAGTGATGTTTGCTTCAAAAGCAAGCAAAAAAATTTCAAAAATTAAAAAAATAGAGAATAAAATAATTAAACAAGATAAATTTTGGTATTAAGTTAATTGGATTTATTCCGCCAGTAAATAAAATACTGTTGTCATACCTTTCGGTGAAGACCGTCGTCACTGGCTGTTTATTTAGTACGATTGGCGAGCGCTTTCGATGTAAAGACATCATTTTCAAGCCGCGTTTTGATTAGTACTGGTTAGATAGTGTAAGGTGTTTGTTGCATAGATAGTGGTGGGTTCAGGTAGTTTTGTCCGTTAGGATGGTGTCTATTTAAAAATGGTATTATGCAGGTAGATTGCCTGATATCTGTCATCTTTATTGAAGGTATATAATTTTAATATTTCTGTCTTTTATTGTTAGGTAGGTAAGTGTGACCATCTGTAGGTGTTTTGCGTTTGTAAGTTTGTTTTAATAGTTTAAGTGGTGTAAAAATTGTGTCCGAGGTTGTATTTACCTGTTCGTTAATAATATCTCCGTTAAACGTTCGTGTTTTGTATATTTCCATGTTTTCAAGAATGTCCAGTCTTCGTCCTTTTTTACTAGGATGTATTAACGTCATACATTCATCTATTTCTCTTGGCTCGTGTTCATGTGTGTTAAGGTGTATTGCGAAGTTAGAGTCTTCTCTTTTCCGTTTGTATGATCGTATGTGTTCTGTGAACCTTGTTTTTAATGTTCGTCCATTTTGTCCTATGTATGTATGGTTGCAGGTGCAAGTAAGTCTGTATACTCCGCTGGTGTTAAATTTATCGGTTATTTCTGTTGATGTCTTGAGATTGTTTCGTAGAGTGTTGCTCGTCTTTAGTGCTGTCTGTAAACCTTCTTTTTGAAAAAGGTTAGTTAATCTATATATTTCTGGTCCTGTGTAAGTAAAAATGTGTCGTCGTGTGGTATCGATTGTGTCCTTGTTTTCTTTCTTCTTCTTTTTAGTGTTGTATTGTCTAAGTAGTTTGTCGATAGTAGTGCAGTTGTAACCGTTATTTTTAGCTATAGTGTAAATTGTGTCCAGTTCTTTGTTATATTTGTCTGGAGAAAGTGGGACTGTCTTAAGTCTGTTAATCATATGTCTAAATGCTGCGAGTTTATGTTGGGTTGGATGGTTTGAGGAACTGTGGATAGTTATATCTGTTGTGGTTGGTTTTCTGTATATGTCAAAGTTTAATGAGTCAATTCCTCGTGTTATTGTTATGTCAAGATAATGTAAAGTTCCGTCTTTCTCTTTTTCCATTGTGTATGTGATTTTATTATGTATTGTGTTTAAATCCGTTAGAATTTCCTCTGCGTTGTCCCTTTCTAGGATGCATATTATGTCGTCTACGTATCTGTAATAATGAGTTATTATATGTTTTTCCATTAGGGTTTTGACGTGTAGTTGTTCTAAATGTTGCATAAATATCTCTGTAAAAATTGCGGATGTCGGGTTTCCCATGCCGAGTCCATCAGGTAATTTATAAAAGTTATTGTTAAATCTAAAGTAGTTTTGTTTTAGTATCGTTTTTGCAATATCCATTATTTCGTTAATATATTGATTGTCGTATAAGTTGAAAAGCATGTTACGTAGAATTGTTAACGTTTCTTGTGTGGGTATTGATGTATATAAATCCTTAATGTCGTAGGAAACAAGTCTCGTATTTTCGGTAATTTTGATGTCCTTAAGTTTATTGATAAGGTCTTGTGTATTGTGCAACATGTATATGTTCTGCAAATTTATTTTCCCTTTCAATAATATGGTGAGGTGCTTAGCCAAGTTATATGCAGGTGCAGGTTTGTAATTTACTATAGGTCTGATCGGTATATTTTCCTTGTGAATTTTGGGTTGTGCTCTAAGTGTAGGGGGTCCTGGATTCATGTTCATGTATATGTATAGTTTACCGTCAGTAAACGTTTTACAGCGTTTTAGTAGGCTGCGTATTTCCTTTTGGAATGAATCGGTTGGGTCATTTTTAAATTTCGTACATTTTGTCTGTTGAATGAATTGTTGTGTTTTGTCTATGTAATCTTTTTTGTACATTATTACAGTCGTGTTACCTTTGTCCGCTTTAGTAAGTAATAGATCATTATTTCGTAGTTTTGTCTTTATCTGTTTAGTAATTTTCTGTTCGCTAGGATTTGTTTTGGATATAGTGTGTTCTTTTATTGTTTTTTCGAGTACATCGGCTATCTTGTGTCTTAAGTGTTCTTGTCGATCAGTTGGTAAGTGTGTTATAGTAGCTTCGGCGTCTACAATTTGGGTTTCAATTGTTCTTTGTATTTTGTCAAAAGGTAAATTATGTTTTAGTCCCTTCTCCATTAGCTTTGTTTCATTGTCGCTGAATCGTACGGTTGTAAGGTTTTTCACACGTGGGTAAAACTCTGTGTTTGTGCGTTTGTCGGTCTGTTTTGTAAGTTTTGTAAACTTTCTTTCCATTCGCTTGTATTTGTCAGTCATTTGATTTTGTATCCTTTCATCTAAGTAGTGTAAAAATGAGGGAAATAAAGTTGGTTTTATGGATTATTTAGAAACTTCAGACTGGAATTCATTAAAAAATGGAAATTGGTTAACAAACTTTGTACTAGATTCTTGCCTTTTAGCAATTCTAAAGGACAGTAGATCAACTGCATGGTTCTGCATGCCTACCCAATCGAATGAAATAAATGTTGAAACAATAGGCATTTTTATTCAAAATCAAGCGGAATTGTTATTTGTTCCAATTTTGAGTTTAGCCCATTTTACTTTATGTATACTTAAGTTAGGTACTTATGAGTTTATATATGTTAATTCTTTAAAAGATTTTAGTGTTGGAAAAAGTGTTTATGATCTCTTGATAGCCAAGTTAGAAAGTAATAAAAATTCGTGGACATATAGAGAAATAACTGAAAGGGAAATGCAAGACGATGGCTCAAATTGCGGAATTTTTGTTTTAATGTATGCATTAAAAATAATTCAAAACAAACCGTTAACAAATTTATGGAATCCTAAAGATTTCCGAAAGAAAATGAGAATATTGTTGCTTAAGCATCAAGGTGACAGATCAAGATTTTGTTGTCATTGTGGTAATCTTAAAACGACTAATGGTAATATCTTTATATGTGAAGACTGCAATTTCTATATTTGTCAAACTTGTACAGTAAACCATCGTTCAATTGGTTCAAAAGCATGTAAAGTTATTGAACAAGATATACTATCTATATAAATTTTAGATGCATTAAAACATTCTGTCAAAGATCTTTGTTGACGGAAGCCTTTTATAAAATAAACTTTATTGTAAAACTGTGATATAATATATATGTAACTATATAATTTAAATACAAAATGAATGGTATGTAGGCCTAATGGGGAAGCCAGCCATAAAAAATAATTGGCAACGCACATCGCATGGTACCTCCTGGGTTGTGTGGAAAACTATGCAAATGTTTTTTTTTTTATATATTTTTTATATAAATTTCGGTTTTTTCTTAAGACAAAAAACATGTAAGAAT
The DNA here is from genome assembly GCA_937654795.1 of Cistogaster globosa. Lineage (NCBI taxonomy): Eukaryota > Metazoa > Arthropoda > Insecta > Diptera > Tachinidae > Cistogaster > Cistogaster globosa. The sequence goes on from OW569408.1 coordinate 10,792,992, forward strand.
TCTATACAAGAAATAGACTTTAAGTTCATTAAAATAGGAAATGTATTTACATTAGTAATTTAAAAACTAGTTTTATGTTATACCTAGCTTCAAAAACCATTACCTTGTGTAATTAAAACCTTCTGTCGGTTAATGGCTTTTGCGCTGTAGTCGATTATGGTTTCAGTTTTTTAACCGTAGCAGGCAATAATAAATTCTAAGCAATAAATTAAAAAATTAAACACCCAAAATGCAGTGACTTTTGAAAACAAAATGCATATATGCCGCACTGAATTTATTTGAAATAAATTTTTAACATTTTTAACGTTAATAGCAACAACTAATAAAATTTTTTAAATAATAGTAAAACAGTAAAATTATTAATAATAATATAATTCAATACATTAAAGCATTAGCATGAGAAATGTTGTCTGGCCTACCGTTTTTTTTTTACTAGAAAACAAAAAAAAAAAACATCTGGCAGCTCAAACGTTTATTAACATGCAAAAATAAGGGTAGGTTTTTTCATGAAGAAATCCTTAGGCTGTGAACAAAAGAGTTCGAAACTTTAGAAAATAAAAATTTACATTATCAAATAGTGCGTTTGCCTTTAGGAGTGGCAATGATTTTAAAGAAACAACCATCTCTAATAGCTGCTTCTGTCAGGGCGTTTTGTGCTATGCGCTATTTTCCACCTGAACAACGGGTACGCATCAATGTTTGCTTTACCAAATGTCTGTACGCCATGATTATGCACAGTAATTATGTACCTTATCGTAAAATTGGCTGGAACCTCTCGGGTAACCCCAGTTGTGTATGGACAAACGATTACGAGAAACAAATCGTACAATACGAATGCCAGGTTGCAAAACTTTACGCGACAAACGCATTAAACCTGAAACAGGATCTCTACCGAAATATTTAACTTGTATCTCTTGGCCTACTTCCAAGCCCAAAGCTGAAGGATGCGCTATTTTTCTTTGATCTAATTGAGAGTTGTGTAGTAAAGCGGGCTGCATACCCTTGTATAGTATCACCATGACTCCCGAATCTCTAAGTCCCAATAGCTGTTTAAATTTGAATTTGTTATGTTAAATTTGTTAAATTTGTTCAAGGATGTACCAAGGATGTACCAAGGATCCAACGAAAACTTGAATAAAAACTTCATTAAAAAAAGTTAACAAAAAAGATGCCAGATTAGAGCCAATATATGTGGCTTTCATTTACAATTGGTCCTATCCAGGAACAACTCCTAGTTTTCGAGATATAAGCCCATTTGTAATATGAGTGAAATTTAAAAATTAATTGTTTTTAATACTTTGTTCAAGAAAATATGCTCAACAAATATAACCTATATGCCAGATTAGAGCCAATATATGTGGCTTTCATTTAAATTGGTCCCATCCAGGAACAACTCCTAGTTTTCGAGATATAAGCCCATTTGTAATATGAGTGAAATTTAAAAATTTATTGTTTTTAATACTTTGTTCAAGAAAATATGCTCAACAAATATAACCTATATGCCAGATTAGAGCCAATATATGTGGCTTTCATTTACAATTGGTCCCATCCAGGAACAACTCATAGTTTTCGAGATATAAGCCCATTTGTAATATGAGTGAAATTTGAAAATTTATTTTTTTTTTAATACTTTGTTCAAGAAAATATGCTCAACAAATATAACCTATATGCCAGATTAGAGCCAATATATGTGGCTTTCATTTACAATTGGTCCCATCCACGAACAACTCCTAGTTTTCGAAATATAAGCCCATTTGTAATATGAGTGAAATTTAAAAATTTATTGTTTTTAATACTTTGTTCAAGAAAATATGCTCAACAAATATAACCTATATGCCAGATTAGAGCCAATATATGTGGCTTTCATTTACAATTGGTCCCATCCAGAAACAACTCCTAGTTTTCGAGATATAAGCCCATTTGTAATATGAGTGAAATTTGAATTTTTTTTTTTTTAATACTTCGTTCAAGAAAATATGCTCAACAAATATAACCTATATGCCAGATTAGAGCCAATATATGTGGCTTTCATTTACAATTGGTCCCATCCAGGAACAACTCCTAGTTTTCGAGATATAAGCCCATTTGTAATATGAGTGAAATTTAAAAATTTATTGTTTTTAATACTTTGTTCAAGAAAATATGCTCAACAAATATAACCTATATGCCAGATTAGAGTCAATATATGTGGCTTTCATCCACAGTTGGTCCCATCCAGGAACAACTCCTAGTTTTCGAGATATAAGCCCATATGTAGTATCAGGGATAGCGCAGGTAATAGTTGTAGTTGTAACGTATTTGTAGTTTTTTTTTTACAAAAGGGGTGTTTTTGTTCATAAAATATCGATTTTTATTTTATTTATTGCATTAACTTTTGAATAATTTATTAAATTTGTTTAATTGAATAACTTTTCATTTCCGGTTTGTTAAGTTAGTTTGTTAACTTAAAAATCCTCTCCCATGAAAAATAAAAGAAGAAGAGCTAATATTCATTGTTGAGTGTGTACTTATGTAGTTGTTGCCATATAATTAATAAAATCTAAGTACATTTTGTTGGATTTAAACTTGGTAGCACTAAATTTAATGTAAAGCACTCATTTTTTTATACGTGTGAGAGACTAAGGAAGCCATTTTTAATTTTCCTCTCTTTTATTTGAGTGAAACAAGTTTAGTTTGTTATTCTAGTTTGTTATCTTCACGGAGATATCAGTTTCGTACATTGCATAAGGAAATGATATTTGACGAAACTTGACGAAAAGTTCTCTAAAGTACGTTATAGTTTACCACATTTGATTTATGTGTATTTGCACAGTTGTATAAGTTGGCATAAGCTAGTATATGCACATTATAGTTGGGCCTTAACAGCATTATTGAAAATGTAAGGAAAAGTGTAGGCTTACTTTAGCAAATTATCTATGGCGAAAATAGTAAATTTTAGCTACGAGATTAGAGTTACAGAATACAAATTTAGCGCCATCGCTTAAATATTCGCCTAAATTTATTTTTAGCATTTCAGCGATCGAGATAGAAAATTAGCTACGAGAATTACAGAATACGGCTGCTGAACAAAAAGAAAATAAAAACAACAAAAATACAGATTTTTTTATTGTATAAAGCAGTCGCTGTCACTTATCTAGCCTTTCTTTTTTTATTTTATTAAGTTTAATATGTGCATACAAATTATAAAAATAATTACAAAAAAAAATACCTTCAGCGTTGCTAATAATTCCCATGGAAACTATAATACTCTCGCCCCAAATGACCATACGCTATTAAAATAGACGCCTTGATGAATAAAACTTGCCAACCGTGCTACAATTCCGCCGAGCCGTTTTCGAGAAAAGTGGCTTCATCCTGAGTGGGCACAAAATAGCGTTGCTGAAGATTCCCATGGAATCTGTCATACTCTCGTCCAAAAGGCAAAATGGTTGATTTTTCAAAAAAACTTGAAGTTGTAAGTACTTGTACATATATTTGTGGATATTTATTACTTTCTTTAATAAAATAGGCTTTTATAGAGCATTAAAGAAGTCATAGACACATAAATTGACTCTGATCAAGACACTATTTTGGACTTAACTGCTGAAGATTTTGATGGGAAAGAAATTTTTGTCGAAGTAGAAAAAAGAAGCATTTAAAAATATTTAAAAGATATAGTATCTCAATATACAAAGGACAATTTAGGAAACATTTAAGAGTTTCGAAACAGTTGAATTTAAATTCATGTAAAAGATTTGAAGAAGGTGAAGAATTTGGGTATCTAAAACCCGAAGCTTGTAGTTTTCGTGTCTTATCTGACCGGTTCATTGTGTCAATTTCAAGCGTAAGCCGAACTGTTGATAAAGCAACTTAAGCCCGGAAATAATTGCCAACTGAGGAGAGAAAGAAAGTTTCAGCTACGTATTTTGGTAACAAATGCGGATTTTCAAAAGCTATTGATAAATATTGGAATATGCTGGCAACGTCGTAATGATCGGCTAAAAAAATTTGCGCGTGTCTAAATAAAAATTCGCGTTTTTCTCTTTTTTGCTACAATAAACTGTAATATTGAAGAAATGACGATCAGTGCATTGTGTTAAATAAAATTTGTCAAGGAGGAAAAATATTTTGAAAAAGAAAAACAAAAGTCAACATTTGTAATAAAATAACCTCACTTTTACTATTCGTTGATGCGTTACAAGACAAACATTGAATGTAAGAACTGTTTCCCAAACTAATTTACCTTATATTTGATCTGCTGTAGGTGGTTCTGCTTGCTATGTGGGACGTGTGATAAAAATTTAACAAAGTCGCAATAAAGCTTAGATTCCTACGCATGTCTATTATACTCATGTCTATATCGTCTTAATACCATCGCAAAAAGTAAATGATCTCTTAAATTTACATGTGATGTGTTAAAAATCCTCTTGCAAGTGAAGAGAGCTCAATATTAATTCGTAGTGAACTTTGTCACTGGATATCTAATACTCAAGTTAAGTTTAACATTATTATGCTGAGGTTAAAAATGAATTTGGTTGCAACGATGTCTGCCATCCAACGTCACTTTGATTTTAAAAATTCAAAAAAAAAAAGATTAAATTGAGGCAATATTTAAACAAAAAGACTAAATTTTTTTATTTATATGCAATTTTATATTATTTAACAAAAAAACAATAATAAATAAATTAAAATATATTAAGAACTGTGAACAAACAATACATGACCATTGCCACGTTTTCTCCACATAGGAAAGCATTAAAAAATTTTTGTTACCTCTTCTGCCTTTGTTCATGCTCGTAAAGACGTAGTGTCACCAATTTAAAGAACAACATTAAGACAAACAAAAATCAAAAGCAAGTAAATCTTTTAAATGGAATAAAATATGAAAACTCGAAAACTTTTCAGGATATATTATTTAAAAAATGGTGTTGAAGGAGTTTGGGCTTAGACCTTTGAGGAAAAATATCAAAGTTATACTCACATATGTGAATGTTTTATCTTATAGTGGCCTTTATAAGCTAAAAAAGAAATTTTTGAAAAAAAAAATAGATAAAAACTGAATTAAGTTTTTTAAAAATTTATTATTTATTTAATTTATTTTTTCGTTTTTATACTACATTATATGCAAAATTTGTTGCGCAATTCAAAGTCAACCTTAGAAAGTTAACTAAAAAAATATTTTTTGGAAGAATGTATAATAAAATAAAAAAAAGATTTTTGTAATAAGTTTTAATATTAACAACAAACTTATTACAAAAATATTTTATTGTCGTCTTTAGTTAATAGAAAAACTTTTTCTTGGCATTGCTGAAATGCTAAGTGTTTAAGTTGATTGTTTATTTATATCTTTAGAGTGGTTGTAAGTCAATTTTCTAGAATGCATTCCCTTTTCATTCTGTTGACTTTATTAGGATAAAACTATACTCCCGTTGTACATTTTGGGAGGATTCTCATAATAACGTGTAAAACCGCTAACGATACAACTTAAGCATTGTTTTTTCGCCGTCTTTAGTTTATAAAAAGAACAAGATTTACATTCGATTAAGAATATTTGAAGCGAACACACTATACCAAGGCGTGTCAAACAGGTGACTGCATCCGATCATGTGTTCATCATATGTTTTAGCTTTTGCGTGTATTTTGTTTTTGTAAAAACTAATTCGAGCTGTCAAAAACGTCTAGCTATGTGTGTATGTATATGTGAAAAATAAGAAAGCCACTAAAAATATATTAGAATACATACACACATATTGCCGGACGTTTTTGACAGCTCGAATTAGTTTTTACAAAAACAAAATACACGTAAAAGGTAATGCATTCACCTGGTATTATTAAGCCATGCACTATACTTTGAAAGGTAATATTTAATAAAGTTGAGAATCCTTTCATCAATTGTATATAAAATTGTGTTTTATTTTCTTTACTTTAAACTTTTGCACGCAAGCATTTGGTCCTTTCGAGCCGGATATTGTGGAAAAAAATACATACAAGTGAAGTTATTTATTCATTTAAATTTTATTTCTGCCTTATATTCCGGACATCATCTTTTTCAACCACCGAGTTCCACAACATCATCGTTTACTCAAAACAGAGAATAAGAGGTGCGTAGTAAAAATTTGATTTATTTTGTGCAAATACATAAATGGTGAGTCAAAAAGTGTAAAAGTGAATAAAATATAGAAAATATGTATATGTATGTTCACAATTTATACATACATACACAAAAGTATTTGCAGAATATTGCCTATTGTGATTAATCGTGTAGCAACCCTAGTGTTTCGTAGAGATTAAATCAACCGCAGACAATAAACAATACAACAAAATAATTTCGCAATTTTTTATATTAAAATCAAATATATAGTGGGTGAACATTAAATTAATTAAATATATAATAAGTTGATAGAATAATTACTAAGTGTAATCATAGTGTGTATATATACTTACATACATACGTGTGGGTTTGTTTACACACTTGCTGTCAGCAAGTTTTCTTTTTTTTATTGTTGTGTCGTAAAACCAACTGTAACCCAACAGTCAATTTATCTAGGGTTAGTCGACAAAAGTTTTGGTGATATTTTGTGGTAAAAAGTTTTAATTTTTCTTAAACTATTAGTAATTAATTTTTTGTAATTCGGTTTGTTAGTACATTTAATAAATTTTTATTGAAAAATTTTCTATTTTCAAACAAATCGTAGTTGATTGAAATTATTATATTAAAGTGAGAAATTTAAACATTTTTGCCTGAAATAACAACAAAAATGTTCACGTGGATTAATTATTAAAGAAAGAAAAATGTCGAAATCACCACTAAATAAATTTATAAGAGCATCAGATGCGCTTATTAAATTTGTATCAAATTTTTGCGAGTTTCGTGACGAAATGCATACCATTTACAATCTGGAGATTCAGGGTCTCGAATTAAAGAGTTTATGGAGTATAGTAAATTCTTCGTAAGAGGCTTGTTTGGACTTTTTTGAGGTCAGTGCTAAGATGGAGCCTACTGATGTAGAGGTAGCTTCGTCTAAGTATCAGTCCACATATGTAGCGTATTTGAAATGTTCGGCTGCTTTAAATGAAAAAGTTCAAAATTTCCAAGCGGTCCTAAAGGCGGTTTGTTCTAAGTCAACGAATTCCAATACGGGTAGTTTTGACCATAATTTGTCCTTGCCTCCTTGTGAAGTGAAAAAATTTGAAATTTATATTGCTCGGCCCGCATTTAGAGATTTATTTACTGTTTTGTCATTTGATACGTAAGACCGCCGGTGAAGCAAATGAGATAGTGTCGAAAAGTCCGTAGAGTAATGAGGGGTTTGACGTGGCGTGGAAAAATTTGAAAGAGGCATATGAGACCCCTCGTATGTTAGTTAATAACCAATAAAAATTGTTATTTAACCTTCCTACGGTGGATAAGGGATCTAGTACCGGGCTTAAAACTCTTCATCGCGGAATTAATAATTGTCTTACTTCGCTTTCAGTATATCAGGTGCAACGGATAATTTTTATGTGCATTCAGCGTCTGCCTACGTCTACTGTTAGTCTTTGGCAACAGGGTGTTCCTAATAAATCGGTCTTGTCTACTTGGAAAGAGTTTGATGCTTTTCTGACAGAAAGAATTCAGACTCTAGAGTGTGTTTGTGATCTTAAGAATTCACAGCCATCTGTGAAATCTTCTGGACAGAAGGTCAGAATTCATGTTGTGAATTCAGCTTTATCTTCCTGCGATTTCACTGTTGTGTGAATTGCTTGTCCTGGAAACACGAGGTGAAAAATTTTAAAAGTGCGTTTAATTGCACGACGTGTAATAAAAGGCATCATACGTTACTACATCGTAATGAAACAGGTTTAGAGGTTTCAGCTTGGGACAATTCGATACCGGCTTTGAGTAACACCGTAGAAGGCGCTAATGTGGGCTCTTCCTACCTTCTGCATCGAGTGGCATACATCGTGATGGCAACTCTAATCGACAGGTTTTTGATGTCTCTCAGAACCGAAAAGTGCTTCTGGGAACAGCTATAGTGAATATTATTCATCAGGGTATGACAAACCCCGCTTGCGCTCTTATTGACCCTGCTTCAGAATTTTCTTTTATCTCTAAACATTTATGGAATCGGTTGAAACTATCTGCACATTCGACGAATGTCAAGGTTTCTGGTATTAATTAAACGATTTCTGCTGCAAGAAAGGTATTCGCTTTGAAAATTGATTCTCCTCTAGATAAATCTATTCTTTTGGAAACCGTGGCCCTGATATTCCCCAATTTGCACTCTTTTCTATTAGGATTGAGTCTTCGGAGTAATTTTTCGGATCTACAACTAGCTGACCCCCGGTTTTATCAATCCAGACCGGTTGAATTACTTCTCGGGGCGGATTTATATCCTCAGCTAATTTTGGGCGGAATTCGTCGTGATGTTTTAGGGACATTGCTGGCTCAGAATACCGTATTTGGATGGATCATTACGAGATCTATTCAGAAATGACGTGTGCAGGTGTATGCGGCTCCTATGGAGATTTCTGCAGAGGACGATTTGAATAAAAATCTGCTTCGCTTTTGGGAACTTGAGGAAACCCCTAAGGCAAAAATATTATCACCAGCTGATAAATTTTGTGAGGACAATTTTAGTAGAACTACGCGACGCGACCCCCGACGGCCGATATGTAGTGACGCTACCATTTAGGTCGGAATTTCCCCAATCACAGAAAAACATGCGATTATTTTAACTTATTCGTGTCGGTTTACTGTTCTTTTAGGGGAATTCGTGCATTTAATTTCTATTCATGGCGAAAATCAATTGATGTTTAGGATTATGCGCACCGAATATTGGGTGCCTCGACTTAAAGTTCTAGTTCGAACTATAAAAAATCGTTGTAAGCGTTGTGTACTGGATAAAAAACGCTCATGTTCTCAGATAATGGCTGCTTTCTCTCCGCAACGCACTACTTTAGAGCGACCTTTTACCACTACGGGTGTTGATTTTGCAAATCCCTTTTATCTGAAAAGTTTTACTGGTAGATTCTTCCGGACCACTAAGGCAGTCCATATAGAAGCAACGACTGATTTAATGTCAGATTCGTTTTTGGCGGCACTACATCGGTTTATTGCTAGACGTGGTTGTCCACTGACAATATTTTCTAATAATAGAACCAATTTTGTAGAAGCTTATCGTGAGATTGAGGTAGATTTTTGAACTTTTCTGATGGAAAGCCAAGCTCGACTGTGCTCTACTTTTGCCGTTCAGGGCCTTTCATGGCGGCTTATCCTTGCGGGTGCGCCTTATATGGGTGGCTTATGGGATGGATGGAATATCTTCATAATTTGCATAAACGCTATAAATAGAAATTTCCCGACAGGTACATAGCCGTAAACGACTTGGTTGCTATTCGTCATGAACAGTTATCTCCAAGTGATAATCATAGGCGCTTCGCCGACGTTCGCACATAAAACGGGGTTGTGAAATGACCAATCACGAAACTGGTCATTTTTACCAATTAGTTGTATGACTCTTTATTAATCCATATTATTTCCTAGCATAATTGCCACTTTGACGACAACTTTTGAAGATGCCTTGCTAGAAGAGTACGAGGAGGCTATGGAAGTGTCAGATTGGGCTACAGTGGCACCTAACACTCAATCTTCGACTGGGACTTCGATGGCGTTGGAATCTTCACCACCTGAACCTTTATCGAAAGTGGATGAGACTGTCACTGTGCTACCAACAACTACTGAGCCTGCACCAACTAGATCTTCCAACTCGGACCCGAAAAATGATTTGCGGACAAAGGCAAAGATAAGCTCCAGTGTGCTCAACTGCAGCCTCTGCAAAAAACCTCACCCCTTAAGAGCGTGCTTTCGGTTTCAGCATCTAAGTCATGAAGAGAAATTGCGTCGCGTGCTGATTTGGGGCCATTGCTCACGTTCTTTGGCCAGCAATCACAGGTTGCAAGACTGTCGAAGCGTCCGGAAGTGCAACAAATGTCAAGGAGATCATTATACTCTACTGCATTCTCCCAGGCAAGTTGAAAAAAATGGCACGAAGAAAGGAAAGAAATCTAGGAAATAAAATTTTAAAAATAGTGTGCCTTCACCCATGTCACTGCGCCATGTAGTGAGCTTTTCGCCAACACTGGCGGGGAAGCTTATTCTTGGTGATAGACAAGTACAGGTGCATGCGGTAATAGATCTGTGCTGTAGCGGAAGTCATATTAGCGAACAGCTAGTTGGATCATTAAAGATTTCCGTTACTAGCTCCTATTGCCGCATAACCCTTAGATCCTTATATGATCCACAAAAAAAAATTTCCTTGACAGCGAAAGTTACTAAAATGCAGGGTATAAAACCCCAAAAGAAAACGTTGCGGAGGTTGTTCGGGAACAATTTCCTGGTTTGCAGTTGGCGGATCCAACCTTTTATCATTCTAGTCATGTTGTGTTGGTTCTTGGTCCGGAGCTAAGTTCCCAAGTCATTACGGGAAAAACTTATTCTTGTCTGGGTTGTCCACTGGCTCAGTACACAATTTTTGGGTGGGTTATATTAGGTCAATCGCCTATATAATCCAGTCCTTATTGCTACGACTTTCAGTTCATGGATGTGTTGTAAAAACCATGTTTTTGAATTTTAAAAAAATAATCCTATTTTAATAAAAAAATGAATTAAATTACTTGTCATATATGTATCTTGCATCTAACTACGTTGCTGCAAGGCGGCCGGCAATGTTTAAGTTGAATTGTTTATTTATATCTTGAGTTGCTGTAAGTCAGTTTTATAGAATGCATTCTCTTTTCATTCTGTTGATTTTATTAGGATTAAATTATACTCCCTTTGTAAATTTTAGGAGTATTCTCATAATAACGAGTAAAACCGTCAACGGTACAACTTAAGCATTGTTTTTCCGCCGTCTTTAGTTTATAAAAAGAACAAGATTTACATTCGTTTAAGAATATTTGAAGCAAAAACACTACACTTTGAAAGGTAATATTTAATAAAGTTGAGAATCCTTTCTCTAATTGTATAAAAATAAAATTGTGTTTTATTTTCTTTATTTTAAACTTTTGCACGCAGACACTAAGGATTTGAAAAACTTACTTTGAACTACAGTTTGCATAATGCACTTATAATTATTAATTAATTACGTGAAAAACAATCCACTTCTTTGCAACTTTAATTAAGTAAGGTAGTTAGTTCCGTAAAATTTTACTCTACAATTGTATTAAGCGAACACTAAATTAATTAAATATATAATAAGTTGATAGAATAATTACTAAGTGTAATCATAGTGTGTATATATACTTACATACATACGTGTGGGTTTGTTTACACACTTGCTGTCAGCAAGTCTTCTTTTTTTATTGTTGTGTCGTAAAACCAACTGTAACCCAACAATCAATTTAACTAGGGTTAGTCGACAAACGTTTTGGTGATATTTTGTGGAAAAAAGTTTTAATTTTTCTTAAACTATTTGTAATTAATTTTTTGTAATTCGGTTTCTTAGTACATTTAATAAATTTTTATTGAAAAATTTTCTATTTTGAAACAAATCGTAGTTGATTAAAATTATTATATTTAAGTGAAAAATTAAAACATTTTTGCCTGAAATAACAACAAAAATGTCCACGTGGATTAATTATTAAAGAAAGAAAAATGTCGAAATCACCACTAAATAAATTTATAAGAGCATCGGATGCGCTTATTAAATTTGTAGCAAATTTTTGCGAGTTTCGTGACGAAATGCATACCATTTACAATCTGGAGATTCAGGGTCTCGAATTAAAGAGTTTATGGAATATAGTTAATTCTTCGTAAGAGGCTTGTTTGGACTTTTTTGAAGGCAGTGCTAAGATGGAGCCTACTGATGTAGAGGTAGCTTCGTCTAAGTAGCAGTCCACATATGTAGCGTATTTGAAATGTTCGGCTGCTATAAATGAAAAAGTTCAAAATTTCCAAGCGGTCCCAAAGGCGGTTTGTTCTAAGTCAACGAATTCCAATACGGGTAGTTTTGACCATAATTTGTCCTTGCCTCCTTGTGAAGTGAAAAAATTTTAAATTTATATTGCTCGGCCCGCATTTAGGGATTTATTTACTGTTTTGTCATTTGATACGTAAGACCGCCGGTGAAGCAAATGAGATAGTGTCGAAGTGTCCGTAGAGTAACGAAGGGTTTGACGTGGCGTGGAAATATTTGAAAGAGGCATATGAGAGCCCTCGTATGTTGGTTAATAATCAATTAATATTGTTATATAACCCTCCTACGGTGGATAAGGAATCTAGTACAGGGCTTAAAACTCTTCATCGCGAAATTGATAATTGTCTTACTTCGCTTTCAGTATATCAGGTGCAACGGATAATTTTTATGTGCATTCAGCGTCTGCCTACGTCTACTGTTAGTCTCTGGCAACAGGGTGTTCGTAATAAATCGGTCTTGTCTACTTGGAAAGAGTTTGATGCTTTTCTGACAGAAAGAATTCAGACTCTAGAGTGTGTTTGTGATCTTAAGAATTCACAGCCATCTGTAAAATCTTCTGGACAGAAGGTCAGGACTCATGTTGTGAATTCAGCTTTATCTTCCTGCGTTTTATGTCGGTCTTCAAGTCATTTTTTGAGGACTTGTAAACGTTTTAAAAATCTTTCGATTTCGGAAAGATTTTCAACTGCGAAAAAATTTCACTGTTGTGTGAATTGCTTGTCCTGGGAACACGAGGTGAAAAACTATAAAAGCGCGTTTAATTGCACGACGTGTAATAAAAGGCATCATACGTTACTACATCGAAATGAAACAGGTTTAGAGGTTTCAGCTGAGGATAATTCGATACCGGCTTTGAGTAACAGCGTACAAGGCGCTAATGTGGGCTCTTCCCTACCTTCTACATCGAGTGGCATATATCGTGATGGCAACTCTAATCGACAGGTTTTTGATGTCTCTCAGAACCGAAAAGTGCTTCTGGGAACAGCTATAGTGAATATTATTCATCAGGGTATGACAAACCCCGCTTGCGCTCTTATTGACCCTGCTTCAGAATCTTCTTTTATCTCTAAACATTTACGGAATCGGTTGAAACTATCTGCACATTCGACGAATGTCAAAGTTTCTGGTATTAATCAAACGATTTCTGCTGCAAGAAAGGTATGCGCTTTGAAAATTGATTCTCCTTTAGATAAATCTATTCTTTTGGAAACCGTGGCCCTGATATTGCCCAATATATCAGCCAATTTGCACTCTTTCCTATTAGGATTGAGTTTTCGGGATAATTTTTCGGATCTACAACTAGCTGACGATTTTATCAATCCAAACCGGTTGAATTACTTCTCGGGGCGGATTTATATCCTCAGCTAATTTTGGGCGGAATTCGTCGTGATGTTTTAGGGACATTGCTGGCTCAGAATACCGTATTTGGATGGATCATTACGAGATCTATTCAGGAATGACGTGTGCAGGTGTATGCGGCCCCTATGGAGATTTCTGCAGAGGACGATTTGAATAAAAATCTGCTTCGCTTTTGGGAACTTGAGGAAACCCCTAAGGCAAAAATATTATCACCAGCTGATAAATTTTGTGAGGACAATTTAAGGAGAACTACGCAACCCCGACGGCCGATATGTAGTGACGCTACCATTTAGGTCGGAATTTCCCCAATCTATTAACACGCTTCGTGAGCCTAAGTCTCAGTGGAAGATTCATTATCTCTCCCCGTTGGACACAGATGTTGAAGCTAGAGCTGTAAAAGCACACGCCTCCTTTTTTCGAATTATGAGAATATTCTTGACCGGTTTTCTAAACTTGACCGCGCTCTTGGGGTAATTGCTTACGTGTTTCGATTTTTTATTATGACACATTGTTCGCTTAAAGGCAAAAAATCTTTTGATTCTTCTACTGTTTCTAGTGATAAGATTACAAAAGTTTGGTTGCGTGTAGCAATTTAAGCTTGAAAAATTCATTTTGTGGAAGAATATAAATCTCTTTTAGCAGGAGAACCCATATCATCGAAAAGTTCGCTACGTTCACTTAATCCCTTTTTAGATGATACTGGGGTAATAAGACTAACTGGTCGTTTGGTGAAATCGTCATCTTTATCTTACACAGAGAAACATGCGATTATTTTACCTTATTCGTGTCGGTTTACTGTTCTTTTAGGGGAATTCGTGCATTTAATTTCTATTCATGGCGGTAATCAGTTGATGTTTAGGATTATGCGCATTGAATATTGGGTTCCTCGACTTAAGGTTCTAGTTCGAACTGTAAAAAATCGTTGTAAGCGTTGTGTATTGGATAAAAAACGCTCATGTTCTCAGATAATTGCTGCTTTCCCTCCGCAACGCACTACTTTAGAGCGACCTTTTACCACTACGGGTGTTGATTTTGCAAATCCCTTTTATCTGAAAAGTTTAACTGGTAGGTTCTGCCGGATCACAAAGGCAGTCCATATAGAAGCAACGACTGATTTAACGTCAGATTCGTTTTTGGCGGCACTACATCGGTTTATTGCTAGACGTGGTTGTCTACTGACAATATTTTCTAATAATGGAACCAATTTTGTAGGAGCTTATCGTGCGATTGAGGTAGATTCTCGAACTTTTCTGATGGAAAGCCAAGCTCGACTGTGCTCTACTTTTGCCGTTCAGGGCCTTTCATGGCGGTTTATCCCTGCGGGTGCGCCTTATATGGGTGGCTTATGGGAAGCTGTTGTCAAAAGCTTTAAACTTCACTTTTCATAGAACTTTCTACCATACTTGCGCGGATAGAGGCTTGCTTGCATTCTCGACCCTTATGTCCTATATCTGACAATCCTAACGAGCCTGTGGCCCGGATTCCTGGTCATTTTTTAATAGGCGGCCCAATATCGGCACCACCGGATTCATCTATTTATGAGTCACCTATAGGTTTAGTGAATCGATATCGCAAAATTAAGGCATTTCTCCATGATTTCTGTCGACGATGGAAAGAGGAATATCTTCATAACTTGCATTAACGCTATAAATGGAAATTTCCCGACAGGGACATGGCCGTAAACGAATTGGTTGCTATTCGTCATGAACAGTTATCTCCAAGTGATAATCATGTGCGCGTCGCCGACGTTCGCACAGAAAACGGGGTTGTGAAACGACCATTCACGAAACTGGTCATTTTGACCAATTAGTTGTATGACTCTTTATTAATCCATATTATTTCCTAGCATAATTGCCACTTTGTCGACAATTTTTGAAGATGCCTTGCTAGAAGAGTACGAGGAGGCTATGGAAGTGTCAGAACGGGCTACAGTGGCACCTAACACTCAATTTTCGACTGGGAATTCGATGGCGTTGGAATCTTCACCACCTGAACCTTTATCGAAAGTGGATGAGACTGTCACTATGGTACCAACAACTACTGAGCCTGTACCAACTAGATCTTCCAGCTCGGACCCGAAAAATGATTTACGGACAAAGGCAAAAATAGGCTCCAGTGTGCTCAACTGCAGCCTCTGCAAAAAACCTCACCCCTTAAGAGCGTGCTTTCGGTTTCAGCATCTAAGTCATGAAGAGAAATTGCGTCACGTGCTGATTTGGGGCCACTGCTCACGTTCTTTGGCCAGCAATCATAGGTTGCAAGACTGTCGAAGCGTCCGGAAGTGCAACAAATGTCAAGGAGATCATTATACTCTACTGCATTCTCCCAGGCAAGTTGAAGAGAAGGGCACGAAGAAAGGAAAGAAATCTAGGAAATAAAATTTTAAAAATAGTGTGCCTTCACCCATGGCCAGTGTAGCTACGTTGTCACTGCGCCATGTAGTGAGCTTTTCGCCAACACTGCCGGGGAAGCTTATTCTTGGTGATAGACAAGTACAGGTGCATGCGGTAATAGATCTGTGCTGTAGCGGAAGTCATATTAGCGAACAGCTAGTAGGATCATTAAAGATTTCCGTTACTAGCTCCTATTGCCGCATAACCCTTAGATCTTTATATGATCTTCTAAAAAAAATTTCCTTGACAGCGAAAGTTACTAAAATGCAGGGTATAAAAACCCCAAAAGAAAACGTTGCGGAGGTTGTTCGGGAACAATTTCCTGGTTTGCAGTTGGCGGATCCAACCTTTTATCATTCTAGTTATGTTGCGCTGGTTCTTGGTCCGGAGCTAAGTTCCCAAGTCATTACGGGAAAAACTTATTCTTGTCCGCGCTGTCCACTGGCTCAGTACACAATTTTTGGGTGGATTATATTAGGCCAATCGCCTATATAATCCAGTCCTAATTGCTACGACTTTCAGTTCATGGATGTGTTGTAAAAACCATGTTTTTGAATTTTAAAAAAATAATCCCATTTTAAAAAAAAAAAGAATTAAATTACTGGTCATATATGTATCTTGCATCTATCTACGTTGCTGCAAAGCGGCCGGCAATGTTTAAGTTGAATTGCTTATTTATATCTTGAGTGGCTGTAAGTCAGTTTTATAGAATGCATTCTCTTTCATTCTGTTGATTTTATTAGGATTAAATTATAATCCTTTTGTAAATTTTAGGAGTATTCTCATAAAAACGAGTAAAACCGCCAACGGTACAACTTAAGCATTGTTTTTTCGCCGTCTTTAGTTTATAAAAAGAACAAGATTAACATTCGTTTAAGAATATTTGAAGCAAAAACACTACACTTTGAAAGGTAATGTTTAATAAAGTTGAAAATCCTTTCTCTAATCGTATAAAAATAAAATTGTGTTTTATTTTCTTTATTTTAAACTTTTGCACGCAGACATCAAGGATTTGCAAAAATTACTTTGAACTACAGTTTGCATAGTGCACTTATAATTATAATTAATTACGTGAAAAACAATCCACTTCTTTGCAACTTTCATTAAGTAAGGTAGTTAGTTCCGTAAAATTCTTACTCTACAATTGTATTAAGCGAATTTTTATTATAATCGTTTATATAAAATGGTTTTTAAGCGTTTAAGGATTTATTTTTTTGTAATTTTATATTTATATTTCCATCGCTAAAAATATCTAAAGTCAATTTAGAGATTTTTAGCTGTAACGAGCATTGCCAAAATTAGCTATTTTTAACGTTTGTTGTCATCGCCAAGAGTCTCCTGTTCTGTATTCTCTAAATGTTTAATTTTAAGCAATAAGTATTTTGTGCTGCTAAAAAGTAATTTAAGTTTTGTTGAGAGTTTACCATGGAGGAAGTAAGGAAAAGAATAACAATTAACTGCTTTTTCTTATCTATCATTAAGTAGTTCAATGAAATGTTCCTATTTAGTAATAAAATCGTTTTGTTTTTACCTTTATGCTAAAATATTTCCAAAAACACAACTTATTTTATCATTCATAGTGTTACCGGGTTTTGAAGCTTTTTTACAACATCAACATGGGCGATTTCTTGGAAAAATGATATGCGTAAATCGTGAACTATATTATTATCCGAACAAATATATTACAAAATAAAATAAATTTTGATTAATATATTCAAAATTATTATAAAAAATTTACGTTTTACAACATATTTATAAAACTTTTTGGTGCGAAATGCATAACATTAATATGGAAAACAAAATATAAAGTTAGGCAACACTAACATAAAATGTTAAAAGCGAGCTTCATAAGTTTGTCTATGCCTAACAGCATTAATGAATATATAAGGAAAAGTATAGGCTTACTTTAGCACATTAGATACGGCGAAAATAGTAAATTTTAGCTAAGAGACTATAGTTACAGAATACAAATTTAGCGCCATCGCTTAAATATTCGCCTAAATTTATTATTAGCATTATAGCGATCGAGATAGAAAATTAGCTACGAGAATTACAGAATACGGCTGCTGAACAAAAACAACAAAAATACATGTATTATATATAAAGCTGTCACTGTCACTTATCTAGCCTTTCTTTTTTTTTTCTTTGTAATTATTTTTATAATTTGTATGTACATATTAAATTTAATAAGTACATACAAATTATAAAAATAATTTAAAAAAAAATACCTTAAGCGTTGCTAATGATTCCCATGGAAACTATAATACTCTCGCCCCAAATGACCATACGCTATTAAAATAGACGCTTTGTTGAATAAAACTTGCCAACCGTGTTACAATTCTGCCGAGCCGTTTTCGAGAAAAATGGCTTCATCCTGAGTGGGCACAAAATAGCTAATGATTCCCATGGAATCTATCATACTCTCGCCCAAAAGGCAAAATGGTTGATTTTTAAAATAAACTTGAAGTTGCAAGTACTTGTACATATATTTGTGGATGTTTATTACTTTCTTTAATAAAATATGCTTTTATAGAGCATTAAAGAAGTCAAAGACACATAAATTGACTCTGATCAAGACAACATTTTGGACTTAACTGCTGAAGATTCTGATGGAAAAGAAATTTTTGTCGAAGTTCTTGCTGCTTTCGAAGTAGAAAAAAGAAGAATCATTTATAAATATTTAAAAGATACTATATCTCAATACACAAAGGACAACTTAGGAAACATTTTAGAGTTTAAAAACAGTTGTATTTAAATTAATGTAAGAGATTTCAAGAAATTTAATTCCATTCCACTGCGTTTAGAACCCGAAGCTTGTAGTTTCGTGACTTATCTGACCGGTTCATTGTGTCAATTTCAAGCGTAAGCCGAACTGTTGATAAAGTTAGATTCATTAGCAACTTAAGCCCGGAAATAATTAAATAGCCAACTGAGGAGAGAAAGAAAGTTTCAGCTACGTATTTTGGTAACAAGTGCGGATTTTCAAAAGCTATTGGTAAATATTGGAATATGCTGGCAACGACGTAATGATCGGCTAAAAAATTTGCGCGTGTCTAAATAAAAATTCACGTTTATATACATTATAAAGTTTTTTCTCTTTTTTGTTACAATAAACTGTATTATTGAAGAAATGACGATCAGTGCATTGTGTTAAAAAATAAAATTTGTTGAGGAGGAAAAATATTTTGAAAAAGAAAAACAAAAGTCAACTTTTGTAATAAAATAACCTCACGTTTACTGTTCGTTGATGCGTTACAAGACAAACACTGAATGTAAGAACTGTTTCCCAAACTAATTTACCTTATATTTGATCTGCTGTAGGTGGTTCTGCTTGCTATGTGGGACGTGTGATAAAAATTTAACAAAGTCGCAATAAAGTTTAGATTCCTACTCATGTCTACAATATTTTCATGCTAGCTCTGCGAATATCTCGATAGATCTTCTTAATACCATCGCAAAAAGTAAAGGATCTCTTAAATTTACATGTGATTTGTTGAAAATCCTCTTGCTAGTGAAGAGAGCTCAGTATTAATTCGTAGTGAACTTTGTCACTGGATAGCTGATACTCAAGGCAACTTTAACATTATTATGCTGAGGTAGAAAATGAATTTGATTGCACATTTAAAGAACTCAAAATTGTATAAATGTGTGGATAATTCAACTTCCAAAAAGATACAATATTTGGAGGAACAGAACGAAGTTTTACACAGGCGCCTAAACAAAGGTATTAGTAGGTCTGTTCATTTACTAAAAATTGTTACGAATTTGAAACAATTGTTACTGGAAAGTGTTCATTAACCAAAAAAATTTGCAACGAGAGAGTGTAAACAGAGAGTAAAAAAAATGAGATACAAAAAATATCTTGCAAATTCTTATTGGTTAAATTTTTACTTGCGAGAATTAGCCAAATAGCTGTTTCTTACTTTTGTTCACAAAATAATTTACTTTAATAATGCCTGATAAAAAAAAATTTTGTAACATTAAAGAAAATGCAAGTATTTGACAATTAAAAGAATATATAAATAATATAATTTTGTAATTTTTCTTTAATTTAGCAATGGAAGTACAAATTAAAGTAGTGTAAAACAACAGAAATTTGGTTTAGAATCTTCTCGCTTTGTAGGTGTTTGTATTGTTTTTAGAATTAAAAGTAATCAAACCAGTGATTAAACATTCAATGCATGGTACTTTTTTCGGTACAATTTGAAGAAGAGTTGTACAATTCTTATGTATAATTAGAAATAAGTTATATGCATGTTAAAACTATTTTAATATAAATATTTTTACATTTTAATTACAATAAGAATGTTTATTAGAACTAACTGTAGAAAAAATTCTATACATGATGAGATTAAACATCATAAACTCGTTTGCAAATTACCAGATATTTAAAAGGATATTTAAAACATTTTACATATTTTTGCTATTTGGTACTTGGAGCATTATTTTAAATTTTTTTCGTGTGGTTACCAGTTTGCTGGCTTTCAGTGGTGTTTGTTTTACACATTTTTGCACTCTAGTACATTTGCTTTAAAAATAGTACTATTTTGTGTGCATACCTTACAGTTTTTACGTCTTAAGCACTAAATAAATAGACGACAGCAGGCAGCAGACAGCAAACTGTCAAAAATAAAATACATGTGTTTATATGAAAACGATTATTTTGACGACTTCACAGCAGCACGACTTCACGACAGCATTTGCTGCTGCTGCCAACTTAGGCTATTTTCTATTTTGACGGCCAGCAATAAACAAATATAGTGTTGCCATTATACATGTAAATTGGAAAAATATGAATAAAAACTTTTTTTTTTTAATATTAAACATAAAAGAACATTACAAAAATACAAGAAGGAAATAAATTTACGTGTTTTTATAGTTTTTCGTGATATTAATACATTTTTTTTTCAAAAACTTTATTTTTGTTCATTATAAAATATATATGCGGCATCCCTGAAATTTTAATTGCTTAAACACACAGCTGTAGTTGATGTCTACAAAATAATTATGAAGCTGACTTCAAAGCAGCATTTGAAGTTGGCAGCATTTGAAGCCGTGAAGTTGTGAAGTCTGCTATCGTCTATGTGTTTAGAGCTTTACATATCATTTCCGAAGCCGCAACAAAGTTCTTTGCTAATTTTTGCTAGTAAGGCGTTCATTTACTTTTTCAACTTTTTGAGAGCAATTTTGAAAAATTCTTTCTTACTCTCTCGTTGCAAGTTCCTGCTAGTAAAGTAAATGAACAGAACTAATATATCAGTGGTATTGCCATAAAAATTTGTATCATGTTAAAATTAGATGTCAATGAAATAAAGAATAATGAAGAGATAATGAAAAATTACTTTCAAAACAAGGCTCTGGAATTATCTGCCTTTGTTCAGCAGGGAAAGGATATCAATATTAAAAAAAGGATATATTTAAATTACCATCATTCAGTTAAAGCAGGAAGAATATGTTATCTATGCTGCAGTTTGCGAAGAAATAGGAAAATAATTAAATTCTGTTTGCCCAACACAGATGTGCCCAAAGTGAAAATCACACTCAATGATGGTAGACTCAAAGTTTTTAATTTGAAAAAGCTTAATGAATTTTTTGTCTTCCCTTGTTTAACATCAGCTTCTTAAAGTCGATACTATATAAGATTTATCATCAATTACAAAAGTTTCAAAAGCCATCTTACTATTTAAATTTACCAAATTATACCTCTTCTTGTATTCAATCTAACATAAATTTTATCGTTTTTTATAATTCTCTTAGCTTTTTATTACATTATTCCCATCTTCTATTAGAAAACTTAGGTCATATTGTTGATAGTAGTGACCTAAAAAAAACTTTTAAAAACCATAAAACTTGCTTGAAAATTAGACATGTAAACATAACAAGTATTAAACCTTTTTCAAGAACCTTAAAATTTGATGAATTTAAGTATATTATTAATGGGTAAAAAGCAAAATATTCCTTCCTATAATATCCTTCGCTTACCTTACTCATTTTTAATCAGATTTCAAATTGCTTTCAGCTTAGTTATCAAAATTTACTTAATTTTAAGGAAACAACCAAGTTACAAACTTTTAGTAAGATTAGGAATGTTTTTTTTTTTATATTCTGTATTTTAGTGCATACAGACTTATAAATATATACCCGGATTGATACATTAAATTTAATGAGATCTTATATTGGTTTGATACTTAATTGGCATATTTTCTATTTTAAGCTATTTTTTCTGAACTTAAAAAAGTCCTTAAAGCAGCTTTGGGGCTTCATTTGTGTAAGGCATGCTTGACCAGTACTCGTTGAAAATTTTTGTAAGAAGCAACTACATATATTATATTTGTCGATTTAGGAGATAAGAAGTCTGTGGATCGCAAGCCCACGAAATTTTTTAATTACACTTTGTTGGGATTGAAAGTATATATTGACGGAACTTTGTGCGATCTCGATAAAAACACAGTTGCTCGTCTATAGTTATTCATTTATAAGGTCGAAAATGAGTTTTCAATCTTGAGTTGATATACACCTAATTCTGTTTTTACACGGTTTTGATTTAATACTGTATAGAAAATAGAACGTTTAATTTTTTGCACGATTTTTTTCCATTTAGCACGATTCAAAAATTTTGGGCTTAAGTTTTTTTTGTCAAATTTAATTTTTTCGATATATGTTTATATGGCAAATTTAGGGGTTTTCCCGTTTTGTAGAAATAAGAAAATTTAATTGTCAGATCAATCTAAAGGGGTACATAATATTTTGCAAACTATCAATGCAATCAGACGTGTTTGGTAAAGAAAATTTTTATAGACAAATTTTTTTCTCCAACGTTACATTAAATTTTATTTTACCTATTAAGGCAAAAGATAAGACAAAAAATAATTTATGTATATTCATATAGTTATTTACACTTTTTAGTTTTGTGAAATACTTTATTGATCCCTAAAAGAAAATGTCGAGAACTACAAATAGAAAACTAAAACTTAAAGCCATTTCTTTAGAAACCAAAATTTAAATTTTAGATCGCCTTCGAAATGGAGAAGACTCAACATTTCTTGGCAAAATGTTCGATTTAAACGAAGCCACAGTTAGAACTATGAAAAAAAAATTAAATTTCAATTAGGCAATCGGTGATTTCTGGAACTAAACTATCTGTGAAGTCTTCATAATACACTAGAGATGCTAATAAAGAAAAAAAATAGAAAAAGCGCTCATAATATGACTTGAGGAATTGTCCTCATTGTGCATTGGCACAAGCACGGATTCCCGAGGATCAAACAACAAGCATTAAAGTTATATAAAATGATAAACGACGAACAACCATCTACTTCTACACAATCAACTCCTGAGAAGAACTTATTTTCTGCAAGTTACGGATGGCTGACAGGATTTCTCCAAAGGCATGCCGTTCATAACATAAAAATTAAGGACGAGATCGCCTCTGTAGATCAGAAAGCTGCCAAAGAATACCCTCAAAAAACTTCAAAAATTATAACCGATTTAAGCCTACAGTCCACTTAAGGTTTTTAATGCAGACGAAACTGGTCTTTTTGGAAAAAAAAATTCCGAGGAGAACATATGTGGCCAAATCGCTAAAGAGTGCTGGTGGTTTTAAAGCTGAAAAAGATCGAGAAACATTTTAATTTTGTAGATTAAAACATAAAAAATAATTACCTACTAACTATAAACACGTAAACTTTCTTAATTTATACACTACACACATTCTAATAATACAATGGAACATAAACGGATTCCAAAATAACTACAAACTTTTAGAAACTCTTTTGAAAAATTTAAACCTGACTTAGTAGTATTAAAAGAGACTCATATACATCCTAACAAAGCAGTCAAAACACCTAAACTATACTATACATATTTTCACACCACACATTCCTTAGCCAAACAGGAAACCGCATTCTTAGTCAAGACTAACTTACACCACTCACTTGTTTTCAAAACTCATCTGGGAATTACCAATTACAATCCTTTAAATTTCAAACAAGCAAAGAAATCCTTATTTAAAACATATACTTACCACCTAAAGAAAAAATTACAACTACCGATCTGGAAAGAAACTTAAATACTACTGAGCAATTTAATATAATATTAGGGGACGTAAATGGGTAGAGCCCCCTTTGGGGCTCAAAAACATGCAATGAACATGGTAAAGCTTTTTAAGATTTCGATAATCAAAACAACCTGTTCATACTTAATGGCAGACAAACCCATTATTCAACACATAACAGCTTTACAGCTGTTAATGTCACCGCATGCACTGCAAACCTTTCAACACAAATTTATTGCAATATAATCGACGACTTACACAGAAGTGACCATCAGCCAATTATTCTACGCTTTGAAAGATACAACACACCGCATTATTCTACCCAAAATTTAAACCGCAGTCCGTTAATTGGCAACTATACGCGAAAACAGTGGAACTTGATTTAGATAAAAAGAATAAATCTGAAAACATCAATAAAGAGAATGCACTTATCTCTAAATCAATATTATCAGCTGCAAGCAAAAGCATACCACAAACCACTGGTGGAATAAAGATCTTAATAACTTAAGAGAACAGAAAATGAAATTATTGTACCAAATAAAGAAAAAACCTACAATTAATTTGTGCATTGAGTATAAAAGAACAAATGCTTTGCTTAAAAAAAAAATTAAAGACGCAAAAAAAGATACTTACCAAAAATTCACGCCACATTAACCCTAAGGTGGATGTATCAAAAATTTGGAGGTTGATTAGATCTTTCTCAGACAAAACTACATCAATACAAAACATCAAGACACTAAAATCGCCAGATGGTAACTTCACGACATCCTCACAAAATATCTCTTATATTCAGCCCAACACTTCCCAAAATTATAAGAAAACAAAAATTTTTCCTCTGATTTCAATAAACAAAAAAACTATTATATTAACTTTAACTATTTACCATCATCAAACCTCAAAAAAACAGCCAAACAAATAGAGGAGCTGATTAGAAGATACGAATTCGAATTAGCACTCAAAACCACAAGAGATAACAGTCCCGGACCCACCAGGATAACCCACTAATGATTAAGAACGGCCCTGAAAAAAGAAAAGAAGAGACTATTAAGCTTATACAACAACAAATTTAAATACGGTGTAATACCCCACGCATGGAAAAAATCAACTGTAATATATCTGCCCAAACCACACAAGAAAGTGCTTAAAAAATTATCTCAAAGCGAACTTCTTAGTTTTTGACACAAAACAATTTAATCGATATAAAAAAAACTGGATTCTAACAAAAAACCTTTCATTTCATAATCACTGCTTTATTTTCAGTTTTGATTTCGACAAAATAGGTATTCATAGCATTCTTATGCTATGGTAAAAACATATATAATTATATAAAAATTGGTAAAAACATATATAATTATATAAAACCGTTTTTAAGCAATCGCACAATTACAGTCAATGAAAACTCTAACAAATCAAAACAAGTAAGACTTGAAAATGGAATACCGCAAGGATCTCCTTTATCAGTGGTACTATTTTTGATATCTTTTAAAAAACTTAACGTTTTAATGAAAAATCATACGCAAATTCAACACCGATTATATGCTGATAACTTTTATCTTTTAACAATAATAAATAATCACTTAAATATACAGAATATCTTAAACAAAGTCTTCATCGACCTAAATACTTGGTGTAATATTTCTGGTGCCACAATTTCACAACACAAAAGCAAACACCTTCATATTTGTCGTAAGAAAAACTGGTCAGAAAATCAATTTCAGATAAATAATTCCCTCTTCGTAGACGTAAGCGAACTAAAAATTTTAGGACTAATGTAAATCTGGAAGCTGGAACAGCCATATAAGTTACTTGGCAAATAACCTTAAATACCCTTAAAAGCATATGTGGCATATCTAGTGAAAGTCGTTTTACTTGTTTAACAAACATACTCAAGTCCAATTTTTTAAGTAAGGTAGATTACGGTCTTATCATATACGGCAAGCATCTAAAACCAGTTTATTTAAATGAAAAAATATCATCAATCCTTGAGAATTATAAGTCAAGCCTTCAGAACAACACCAATCCCCAACATTTTCACCGAACTAGGACTTCCAACATTAGAACAGAGATACAGTGTACTTCTAAGTAACCATATTTTGAAAATATCGCAAATCAAAATTAACATAATTTTTAACGATGCACTAAGCTTTAATAAACTCAAACGACAACAAAAATTACTTTCAGTCATAGCTCTTATTCTACAGCAAGTTGCTGACTTAGCAATATCGTTAAATACACCAACAAAAATAAGAAAGTTTTCTCCATCAACATAGATGACTATTTTGTACATATATCCAAAATTTATAAAAGTACTACAAATGCAGAGCAGATTAAACAGCTAGATTTGGAGCAGGTATCTATTTATAAAAGCAACAAATACATAATTTGGTATTGTGATGGATCTAAGACAACAAACGCCAATTCATTTGCAATAGTAGATGGAAACAAACAAGTTACTAAGACGGGCATTTTGCCACCTTTTACATCCATTTTCACCTCAGAAATAACAGCTACCGAAGAAGCAATTAAAGTCAGACCATCACGAAGCAAACTCTTAATATGTACAGATAGCCTTTCAGCCATAAATGTTTTAAGGTCACACAATCTCTCAGATCCACTAATTAAAAGAATCAAAGAAAACCTTTTTCGTAATAAAAATATTAAAATTTTGTACACGCCTGTTCACATTAACAAATTAAACTGATGTGGGATCAATCCCACTATTTTATTTTTATTAAAATTATTTATTATTTAATTCAAACTTGCTCGACTATGTGAGCTGGTGATCTACAACTGAACTTTTTTACAATTTAATTTTTCTTAAAAACCAAAATGCTTAAGGAAGGAAACCCAAAACCTTTGCTTAACTAGCAAAATCGACACACAAAATCAAATTAAAGCCACTCAAATTAAAGCAATTGCAAAACGATCCAAAGTGTCGTATTGACAAAAATGTGTTAAAATCCAGAATTGTAAATTACTTAAATTTTTAAGTTCTGTGAAAATTGAACTTTGAATGAATTAAATATTTAACCTAAGTGAGGGACGTTAACTACTCCCCCCTTTAAGATGGAGACGTCCCCGTCTGCTCAATGTAACGAATGACGTTATTTATTTATATTTTTTTGCGCCTCTTAATTAATATAGACCATGCGCAGAATATAAAGAGCAAGCGGCTGTGTTTTTGTTTAATAAGTTGCTGAGACACGAATCGTTTTTGTGGCTCAACACTTCACAAACCGAGGTTATGGATTTCCTTTTACAATTTTTTAACAAAATCTTGTATGGCGTATTTTGTATTGAATTCTTGTGAACACGCAGTGTGTTATTGTATCAATTTATTTTGTATACTAAACGTCAAAAAGCAAATACGAAGAATAAAATAAGCATTCAGAAGAAGGTTTTCAGGAAGTAAAATGGACAATAGGACTGAAAAAAGCAAAATTTAAAATTTTTTTATGCGAAAAGTATACTTCTGATATGCTAAACAATATCACATGTAGTTGATAACACGATTACCAATACAACTTTTCAAAAACATGCAATATAAAAGTGTATTGGTGTATTGAAATTTTATAAGAAAATTTCCAACAACAAGCATACAGTATTGTATTTTTGAATTACAGGTAATATTAATTTCTTCTCGCAAAATTTTACAATTTTAGGGAATTTTGTCAAGAATATGATAACATTTCCACTTTGTAGGATTTTGAATTTACAATTATCTTACACTAATGTCAGAATATAATTCGGATTTTTAAATGAAATTTATTTCGGAATTATCTAGCAAAATGGGATTGTTTATTTGCATCTTTCCCAAAGCCATGGACAGGGCTATATTGTCGCTAGTAATACGGTGCTGTAATAAGAAAGCGGATGTTATCTTTATGCACTTTTCTGTTATTGATTTTTATGGTTGTCCCTAAGTTCTCTTGCGCTACTTTTTCGACAAACGTATTACTAAACTTATTTCCCAAACGTTTTACCCTAACATAAACTTTATTCCCGGGACTGTATGTTTTAACTACTGTTTTTTTGTTGTGGTAATAGAGATCAGCCCTCTGCTTTGCCAGTATTTTGCGTTGAATCTTTTCTCTTAAATCATCTGGTATAGATTGTATTATATCAATTGGTCTAAGTTCGGCGGTTGAGTGAATTGACCTATTATATTTCGTGGTGGCCATTAGCACTAGTTCTACTGTGTCATAGAAGGCACACTCCAATTTAAGACACAGCGATTTCAATTAGTGCTCCATGGAACCTTTCAACTTGGCCGTTGGAGGAGCTATGCATTGGTGGGGTTGTGTAAACCTCTATATCGAAGCTATTCTTGGCTAGTTATTTTATTGTTTTTGAATTGAGGGATCTTTCGTTATCAAAAATTATTGTCTTTGTTCCTTTAAAAAAATTCAAAATTTTTATGAGTTTGAGTTTGTCGTCAATTATGGCTCTTGAGGCAATTGGTTTTACTACGGAAAATTTTGAAAATTTATCCAAGCAGATCAAAAAAATTTTTTGTCTGTGTTGTAAATGTCGATGTGAAGTATCTCATCCGGAAAGGAAGGTATGGGGGTTTCGCCCATTCTATGTCTTTGACGATGTCTTTGATACTTTGCTAGATGACAAATTTTACAGTTTTTCGTAATTTCTTTAAGTTTCTTTTTAATATCAGGAAAAAAGTAGTCTTGAAGGACTTGCTTTGTGTTTTCCGACACAGAGCGATGTCCTTCTATTGTGTTCGTTTGTTAGAATTTTGACTTGATCGTCAGGATTGAAGATGTCAGTCACGAATTTATTTGTGTACCGGAACTTCACAGATGGATAGTTTGTAACGAGGAGATGTTGAAGTCGACCTATCGTATGCAAGTCGCAATGAATAGCGTTAACTACCTGTGGATTTACACAATATTTTACTGTTGCTAAGAGATTTTCAATTTCTTCGAATGTTAAATTATGTCGAATACGGTCTTTGAAAATAATCTTAGTTACCTTCTTGCATTCAGGACCTTCGGTAAAGACAATCTGGTTCCTAAAACAGTTAACCTGATTGTCGACAGTAGGAATGACTTCGGTAAGTGAGATTTCGCTTCCGCATGCCTAAAGGGAAACCGTAGATCCAGAATCCTTTATAACATGGACAATTTGTCTGGAAAGTGCATCGGCGACTACATTGTCCTTACCAGGCTTATAAAAAAATTGTGAAGAATATTCTTCGATGAAGGCTCTTCACCGCTTCAATTTTGAATTTGGATTTTTGTTGGAAATTGAAAATATGATCGGTTGATGGTCAGTAAATATGATGAGGTTATTAATAATAATAATAATGTCTAAGGCTTTTTAAAGCCCACACAATAGCGAGAAGTTCGCGCTCGTTCAAAGCATAGTTTTCTTTAGTAGTGGACAAAGTTCGAAAAATCATTGTGATAGGACGTCCATTTTGCGATAGAACTGCTCCGATGGCATGCGACGATGCGTCCGTTGTAAGGCAAAAGGTTTTTCAAAATCCGGATACAAGAGAGTGACATCCTCAGAGGATAGTATTCTCTTTAATTTTTCGAAGGAATCTATGGCATCTTTATCTAAGTCTATTTTAACGTGTTTCGAATGTTTAGTATCGACATGTCCATTTTAGCCTCGCAAAAATCTAGTCAGCGGCTTCGCGATAGCTGCATAGTCTTTGACAAATCTCCTATAATACCTTGCTAAGCACAGGAAATACCTTAGGCTTCTTAGCGTCCTAGGAACCTCGTAATTCACCATAGCTTCTACCTTCTTCGGATAGGTCCTTATTCCTTCGGTTGAAACAATGAAACCCAAGTACTGCAAAGAGGTTTTGAAAAACTTTGACTTTTCCAGTGACACTCTCATGTTTGCGTGGTGGATCTTCTTCAGTATTCTGTTGATATCATCAATGTGTTTCTGCTCGGAGCCAGAAAATATTATGATATCATCGATGTAAACGTGAAAGGATTTTCCTATTTCTTCACGCAAAATATCGTCGATCGCTCTCTGGATAATACAAGGTGCGTTCCTAAATCCAAATGGAAAACGGCAAACCTCGAACTTTCCATTATTCACACTAAAAGCGGTTTTCACGATCACGCTCAGCCAAATTGATCTAATGAATCCCACTTTTTTAATTCAAAGTTGTGAACAATTTCGATCTTCCAAGACTTGATAAGATAACAGATGGGTATTTGTCTAGGATATTTTTAGAGTTGAGCTTAGTAAAATCAAATACTAGACGCCTATTGGGTTCGTCATTTTCATCCAAACCCTTTTTATCGACAACCCAAACTGGGCTATTATAGGGTGATCGAGACGGTCTTATAATGCCGTTCTTTAAAAGTTCTACTACTTCCCTATTTACAAACTCTATCATTGAGATGGGATAAACTGATACCTAGAATATATTGGCTCCAGGTCTATAGTTACGATTGTAGCTGAAATTTTAGTGTTGTATGGTAGAGCTTCATTTGGGTTCGCAAAAACGCCAGAGTTTTTATTGGTTTTTTGAAAAAAAAAACTTGTTCAACAGTCTTTAGAATGCTAAACTCATCTGCTAAAGCATTAACCATGTCTAGCCTTAGATACTTTCATTTTTCCTGACCACCATCAAAGAAGATAATGTCATTTTCAGTGTCGATAACATCTTTTATACTTTCAATGAAACAAAATCTAATAATGCCGTCAAAAAGGGATAAGTTTGGAAAGATAAAAAAGGTTTCGGTTCTATTAAAGACGTTAACTAATCTTTTTTTATTGACCATGCCGGCTACGTGAATGGATTTTACTAAGAAGGGGTTTTCTAATTTTTTTTATGCCTTCAAGTCCGGTAACATTCGTAATATAGCTTTTTGATGCGCCAGTGTCAATCAGGAGTTTTATGTTTTTACCACCTATTATTCTCTCGACATAGAGGAGTACTGATCCTTCTCTAAAAAATTAATTTTATCTTCAAACTCTAGGTCTGCTTGGGTTTGGCTTTCTAGCAAATCCTGATAAGGTTGAATATTATGGTCCCCTTGATAACCGTAAACTTCCTCACGAAATTCAGTTTGTGGGATTTCGTGACTAAGATTGTTGACTCTTTGGATCTTTGCAGGAATTCGTCTATCGGATGCAATATCTCTTTTCTACGCTTGAAATCCCTGAAACCTGTTACTTGGCACCGTTCGCATGCTTACATCAGTATCCACTAGCTGAGAAGTTGACGTAGGGTTGAGACCCTGTTGGTTCGTGTCTTGGGCTGAGCTCTGCACGAAAACGCGAAGATCTGGGTTAACCCTGAAATTGGAATTTATGGCATTATAACGTTGTGCCTGATTGAACGGTTGCTGAGGCCGATTTTGAAAATGTGGCGAATTCGGTTGCACAAAGTAGGCTGGAATGGCTCGTGGATGGGCCACTCGTTGATTAAAAGAGTTTTGCCCGGCTTTTTTATGGTTTTGTCTTGGGGGTAGATGGGGAAAGGGATTTTGCAGATTCTTACTTAGGCCGTGATTATAAATAGCTGCAAAATGGTAACGGTTTTGGTTAGTTTCCAGCTCTTGAGATAGGGCCAACGCGGTTGGTAGATCTGAAGGCTAACAGGAGAATAGTGTATCGCATAACGGCTTCCTAAGCACGGAGAGAAAAACATGCAGATCGTCATTCCGATATTTTTGGTTAAGGGCCTTAATTAAGGCATCATCGTCTTCATGGGACATTAAAACCTTATTGACAATGGCAGTCAGTTTCCTCTCTACTTCGTCGTAGAACTGAATGTTTGATCTTTGATCCCGCCTTAGCGTGAACAGTTCCTTTTCTAACGTAAATATGGACTTCTTGCCCATATAAGTGAAGTCTAGTCTAGCAATTATGGCCTTATAATTAAGGACCGTATTGTAGGCGCTTAGTACAGCATCTGCGCTTCCAATAAATCTTTAGAGCTACCATCGAAAGGCTCAAACAGCTTGTGCGCTGTGATAGCGGCATGGCGCCAAAAAACATATCTTTGCGATTCACCCCTGAACTTAGGTTCCCTATATTCTTCGACAACGGATGGTGGTTGTAAACTATTAACGTTGCTGATCAAATCATTGACTGTCGTTTGAAATTCATCCTTACCTTTTTCAACAGCCTGATTAATGGCAATGTCAAGAAGCAACTTTAAATTTGCCGCGTCCGTATTATTTCCGTTTCTTGCCGCGTCCAGATATTGTTAAAGCTCTCAACCTTGCCAAAAGTTTTTCTGATCTTTCTATAATTTTCCTACAGTCCATTGACTTTCGAAAAAGAAAAGTATTTCTCGGTATTTTAGTAAACTTTTTATTTAATTTCCCCAAAGATTGCTTTCATATAAAATTGTAAAATCCGAAAATAAAATAGGCTAATATCTTATCTTAATTAAAACTTAATAATGATATAAAATAACACCAAATCTGAATTATAATTCTTACACATAAATTTCCATATTGCTTCCCAGCAGTTGTTGTTGTTGATGATTTACGATGTTGATTTGTGCTTATTTCTTCTAATGTCAATTTTTCCAGGTGCTAAGAAATTGTCATCGCTTAAATTCTTTTCTTGGCTCTTTTCTAATTTTACTTTCAGAATTTTTGTTTGAACTGAATGACTATTGATTAATAGTTAGTTGTTGTGTGCAGTTTTTTGTTTATTGTTTTTCTTTTTTAATTAAATTTATTATTAAGCCAGGTTTTCTGTCACTGTGCAATTAAGATTTTGTTGTTTTTCATTAATTATGAATTTTTGTTGGGCTTGATCTTATTGATAAACAATACTTTTTTTTTGTCACTTGACTTTTCTTAAAATTTTTGCTTTTATTCTAAATTTTAAGTCGTTTTTGTTTTTTCATTTTATTTTTTATTTGTTTTTTTTTAATTTTAGTTTACTTTCACATATGATGACTTTTATGTTGGGCGCCAATTAAACTAATGTGGGATCAATCCCACTATTTTATTTTCATTAAAATTATTTATTATTTAATTCAAACTTGCTCGACTATGTGAGCTGGTGAGCTGTATTACAACTGAACTTTTTTACAATTTAAGTTTTCTTAAAAACCAAAATGCTAAAGGAAGGAAACCCAAAATCTTTGCTTAACCAGCAAAATCGACACACAAAATTTCTGGCAAATTAGCCAATCAAATTAAAACAATTGCAACACGATGCAAGGTGTCGTCTTTTTTAAAAAATGTGTTAAAATCCAGAATTGTAAATTACTTAAGTTTCTAAGTTGTGTAAAAATTGAACTTTGAATGAATTAAATATTTAACCTAAGTGAGGGACGTTAACTACTCCCCCCTTAAAGATGGAGACGTCCCCGTCTGCTCAGTGTCATGAATGGCGTTATTTTTTTTTTTATTTTTTTGCGCATCTTCATTAATAGAAACCATGCGCAGAATATAAAGAGCAAGCGGCTGTGTTATTGTTCAATAAGTTGCTGTGACACGAATCGTTTTTGTTGCTCAACACTTCACAAAATGAGGTTATGGATTTCCTTTTACAATTTTTTAACATAATTTATTTAAAGTCACATTTTGCTACATCATTGGTTTTAAATGCCAATTTAATGTTTTGGTGAATAACAGGTAATATTAATTTCCTCTCGCAAAATTTTACAATATTAGGGAATTTTACCAAGAATGTGATAATATTTTCACTTTGTAGGATTTTTAATTTTGAATTTACAATTATTTTACTTACACTAATTTTGGAATATAATTCGGATTTTAAAAGGAAATTTACTTGGGAATTATCTAGCCAAAGGGCTATATTGTCGCTAGTAATAGGGTGCTGTAATAAGGAAGCGGATGTTATCTTTATGCACTATTCTGTTATTGATTTTTACCGTTGTCCCTAAATCCTCTTTCGACAAACGTATTACTAAACTTATTTTCCAAACGTTTATTTACCCTAACATAAACTTTATCCCCGGGGCTGCATGTTTTAACTACTGTTTTCCTGTTGTGGTAATTTAGATCAGCGTTGAATATTTTCTCTTCAATCATCTGGTATAGATTGTATTATATCTATTGGTCTAAGTTCGGCGGTTGAGTGAATTGACCTATTATATTTCGTGGTGGCCATTAGCACTAGTTCTACTGTGTCTTAGAAGGCACACTCCAATTTAAGACACAGCGATTTCAGTTAGTGTTCCATGGAACCTTTCAACTTGGCCGTTGGAAGAGCTATGCATTGGTGGGGTTGTGTAAACCTCTATATCGAAGCTATTCTTGGCTAGTGATTTTATTGTTTCTGAATTGAGGGATCTTTCGTTATCACAAATTATTGTCTTTGTTCCTTAAAAAAAAATTCCAAATTTCTATGAGTGCTGGCTTGACGTCAATTATCGCTCTTGAGGCAATGGGTTTTACTACGGCATATTTTGAAAACTTATCCAAGCAGATCAGAAAAAAATGTTTGTCTGTGTTGTAAATGTCGATGTAAAGTATCTCACCCGGAAAGGAAGGTATGGGGGTTTCGCCCATTCTATATCTTTGAGGATGTCTTTGATACTTTGCTAGATGACAAATTTTTCCGTTTTTCGTAATTTCTTTGAGTTTCTGTTTAATATCAGGGAAATAGTAGTCTAGAAGGACTTGCTTTGTGTTTTCCGACATAGAGCGATGTGCTCTATTGTTGGTTAGAATTTCGACTTGATCGTCAGAATTGAAAATGCCAGTCACGAATTTATTTGTGTACCGGAACTTCACAGATGGATAGTGTGTAACGAGGAGATGTTGAAGTCGACCTAGCGCATGCAAGTCGCAATGAATAGCGTTAATTACCTGTCTATTTACACAATATTTTACTGTGGCTAAGAGATTTTGAATTTCGTCGAATGTTACATTATGTCGAATACGATCTTTGAAAATAATCTTAGTGACCTTCTTGCATTCAGGACCTTCGGTAAAGTTTACCGGATTGTCGACAGCAGGAATGACTTCGGTAGGTGAGATTTCGCTTCCGCATGCCTGGAGGGAAACCGTAAATCCAGAATCCTCTATAACATGGACAGATTGCCTGGAAAGTGTATCGGCGACTCATTGTCCTTGCCAGGTTTATAAAAAAATTGTGGAGAATATTCTACGATGAAGGCTCACCACTGTTTCAATTTTGAATTTTTGAGAGTGACATCCTCCGAGTATAGTATTCTCTTTAATTGTTCGAAGGAATTTATGGCGTCTTTATCTAAGTCTATTTTAACGTGTTTCGAATGTTTAGTATCGACATGTCCATTTTAGCTTCGCAAAAATCTAGTCAGCGGCTTCGCAATAGCTGCATAGTCTCTGACAAATCTCCCATAATACCCTTCTAAGCACAGGAAAGACCTTAAGTTTCTTAGCGTCCTAGGGACCTCGTAATTCACAATAGCTTCTACCTTCTTCGGATAGGTCCTTATTCCTTCGGTTAAAACAATCAAACCCAAGTTATTTAGTTAGTTAGTTAGGAGTGGCAGCCTCTCGCGACGAAGCTCACTTGAGCATAAACGAATGGCCCGTTGTGATACCACAAAGAAGGCGGCATGACTCCCATTAACCAGCCGTAAGAGTTCCAAAGAAAGGAGAGCCCAGAATTCTTAGTCATCTTCGAGCCAGGGATGGGCAGTGGCACAGGAGGTGTAGTACGGTCTCTTCCTCATCCTCCGAGCCACAGCTGCGGCAGAAATCATTAAAAGGCAGACCAAGTCTTTCAGCATGCCTACCGATTAGACAGTGTCCAGTAAGTACCGAGACCGTGATACTTATGGATTTTCTGTCCAGTCTGAGCAGCTGCCTGGTCCGCTTGAGGTCCAGTGTAATCCACAGTTGTCTGGAGACACAGCAGGAACTTTCATCTACCCATAATTTGCGAGCCAAATTTAGATAGTGGTTCTTTATGGCCATTTTCACTGTTGCCAGAGGAATTTCAACGTCTGGTAGCGGGGAGACATTAGGTGCCCCGTTTTGCGAGATCATCGGCCTCACAGTAACCCTGGATATCCCTGTGACCAGGGACCCAAAACAGGTCAATCTGTGATCGCTCCGATAAAGTGTTCAGTAATGAGCGACAACTCAGGACTAGCTTAGATGTACTATATGCACCAGCAAGCGCCCTGATTGGCGCCTGACTGTAAGAAAATATCCGAATAGCATGACCAGAAAGATCGTCCCTGAGCGCTATTTCGGATGTTTTCAGAATGGCCATTACCTCGGCTTGAAAGACGCTGCAGTAGTCAGGGAGTCTGAGGGAGAGTCTTAGTCCAAGATAATTGGAGAAGATTCCGCAACCGACTCTGTCGTCCAGTTTCGAGCCATCGGTGTAGATGTCAACAGTACCACCCACGACCACTTCGTTACGGACCCAAATCTCTCTATTTGGAATATGGATCCAAAAGCCGTGGTCCAGAGCGGGAGTAGAAGAGATGTAGTCCACCATTGATGGCAGTGGAACATCCCGATCGATAATCTTAGAGTGCCCTATGACCAGCCTGAGCCAGCGTGAGAGGGCATTAAGTCTGGCTGCACAGCATTTAGCCTGTTGCAATGCCAGAAGTTTGGTGGGTAACCAGTGGAGAAGAGCAAACAGAGCCTTTGTCGAAGTAGTTCGAAGAGCCTCAGTAATCAAAATGGCGGCTGTTCTCCTGACTTTGTCAAGAGGCTTTTGGTTGACCAATCTCTCAAGAGCGGGCCACCAAAACACAGCACCATAGAGAATATTTGGCTCTATAACTGCCTTTTAGAGCCAGGAGTTGATACGAGGCTGAAGGCCCCATCTTGGTCCTAGAGCTCTCTGACAGAGATAGAGCGCACAGGTCGCCTTTCGAGCTCTTTCGGCAATGTTTGCCTTCCATTGAAGTTTGGGGTCAAGTATCACCCCAAGGTATTTCACACTTTTACTTACACTGAGCACAATGCCATTCAGCCTAGGTGCAGTAAAATTCGGGATCTTGTATCTCCGTGTGAAGAGCATAACCTCCGTTTTGCCGGGGTTAACAGCTAGATCAAAATCGCCGCACCATTGAGACAGAACATTAAGCGAATAGTTCATCCGTTCTGTGAGTGTTGTCAGGTACTTCCCAGAGACTGCAAAAGCAATGTCATCAGAATAAGCTATCACACTATTACCCGTTTGGTCCAGTCGCCGTAGCAGCGTGTTGACTGCCAGATTCCAGATGAGGGGAGACACCTTGTGGAGTGCCTCTTTTCACTACCCTTTCAACGTGATCATTTCTCAAGGTGGACGTGATGATACGTGTCTTCAGTAGTTGCGCAATGAATCCCACCAGATTTGCATCAAGATCGAGATCCAAGAGGGCCTTTATAACGGCATTGGGGCAGACGTTAAAGAAAGCTCCTTCTATGTCAAGAAACACTGCAAGCGTAAATTCCTTATTTGAAAGGGACTTTTCAACATCGGATAGTAACACATGCAGCGCTGTTTCCACAGATTTCCCTTTCGTGTAGGCATGCTGCGAGCTAGAAATTAGCACGGGATTTATGGAGTTCCTGATCTGAAGATCAAGAATCCTTTCCAGCGTTTTGAGTAAGAAGGACGACAGGCTTACGGGCCTAAAGTCCTTGGGTTTAATAGGAGATGTCTTCCCCGCTTTAGGGATGAAAACAACGGGCTACACGCCAACCTATGGGCATGTAAGTATTTTCCAGGCAAGCATTGTAGATTTGCAATAGCCATGGTTTTATGAGGTCTATGCCATGTTGCAAGTCCGCTGGAATGATATTGTCAATTCCAGGAGACTTAAAGGCATCAAACGACATGATGGCCCACTCTAAGTGAGCATTGGTCACCCGGAAAGTGGGTGGAAAAACCGACGCGGAATTCACAATCCCCATCGCTTCGTCAATCCTTTCACTACCAGGGAAGTGAGTATCAAGCAGCGTCTCCAAGGTATCGATTACAAAGTCCATCCATCTACCGTCCGGCTTCTGAATACTCTCAACAACTCTCGGAGACGTGCTAAGAATCCTGCGTAGCCTGCTGGTTTCGGACGAGCTTTCTATGTTGCCACAGAAAGTTTTCCACGAGGCTCTTTTGGATCTACGTATGGCATACTTAAACTCCCTTTGTTTATCCTTGTAGGGCAGCCAGTTTCCACTATTTTTGGCCCTATTAAAGAGTCTTCTACATTCCTTACACAACTCTGCAATCTCCGTATTCTACCAAGGGGGTTTCGGTTTACCCCTTGGCTTCGGTGGATTGCAGGCCGCTTTCGCCGCAGAGCATATTTGCAAGGTCAAGAATTCAACCGCCCGATCAATATCGCAGTGGTCATTAATCTTGAAGGGAGCAGGCCTTAGGCCAAGCTCTAAAATGGACCGAAATTTATTCCAGTCCGTTTGTTTCCTATTTATGTAGGAGTGAGACACTCCGGAACCTACTGATTCCAGATCTAATTTGGTCAGAAAAGGAGCACTCTTGAGAGACACTCCAATTTCTGACAATATCAGACCAGCCATTACCTGTCAAGGTAAGATCGAGAACCTCCCTTCTACTCGAAGTGACGAAGGTAGGCTCGCTTCCCCTATTGACAATACTTAAGTCATAAAATAATATAAAATCAAAAAGAGACTCACCCCGTTCATTGACATCCATGCTGCCCCACATATGGTGATGAGCGTTGGCATCGGCCCCAATGATGACCGGCGATTGACTGTTGTTAGCCTCTGCAACCAGAAGCTTTAGCAGGTCATGTGGTGGTGAATTACCATGATCATGGGCCATATAACTGGAGACCACCCAGACATCCTTCGAGCCCGTCTCAACTGCTATAGCAACGCTGTCTCTGTCACTGAATCTGCGAAGAAAGAAAGCGTTAATATTATACTTAATCATAATACAGGCCCTGGGTTTACCTTGACCTGTGACGTAGACAGTTTTGTAGCCGTCCATAGATAGTCCGGAAACCCGATCATTAATAACCCATGGTTCCTGGACCAGAACAATATCCTCTCCTTTCTGTGAAAGGCGCAGGAGTAAGGCCGCAGAAGCAGCGATGGAATGATGAAGGTTAATTTGCACAACCCTCATCATCATTATTTTTGGCCGTAAGGGCAGCGTCGGAACCGCCCTCAGACAGGAGTGATTCCTCGCTTTTTGCCAGGTATTCGGATCTGAGACTCATTTGCCGGAAAAAGTCGCCAACAAACTCAGATGAAGAGATAACACTTCTTGTGTCATCCGACATATCTGAACCGCACATGGAGGCCGGAGCCAATTGTAAAGGTTAAGTTTGTCCAGCGGCAACCTCTGGTACCAGAGGTTCCGTGGGAGGTTTAGAATTTTTCCCTATATTATCCCCCTTATAGATCCTGAGAGAGATCGAGTCGTTAATGACAATGATAGCGTCACGGAAGTGGCCCTTTGGCTCGCTTACTTTAGCGACCTTCCAGTCAGCCGTAGGTAGCTCTTTATTGCTGAGT
Organism: Cistogaster globosa; assembly: GCA_937654795.1. Classification (NCBI taxonomy): domain Eukaryota; kingdom Metazoa; phylum Arthropoda; class Insecta; order Diptera; family Tachinidae; genus Cistogaster; species Cistogaster globosa. The sequence goes on from OW569408.1 coordinate 10,832,155, forward strand.
TTAATCATTTCGTCCGGAGTGGAGGGATCTGCCGGGATTCGGGCGAAGGATCTTGGCCGGTTCGGAATCTGATCTTTGGATACAGCTAAGAGCTTAGCATCCGACCAGATTTCACCTAGGCTGTCAATTGCCTGCTTGTACAGGTGCGCTGAGCGTTGATCAGCACAAGCGATCAATTTAACATGCCCCTGATACCAGCCCGCATCACGGCATGAGGGGGAGGGGCCAGGATTGGCTGAAATTATGTCCTTATAGACACTGCGAAGAGCCGCTTGGACTAACCTCCCATTGTCTGGAGATATAGTCCCGTCACTTTTACCAGTGTCTATTATAGCCAAAACGAGGCTATCCTTAACTATCTCGCTAAGGGGACGTGAGGACACCGGTTTGGATGTTAAAGTTTTTGGCCGTTTGGGCAGATGAGGGACTGTCGTAGCGGTTTCCTCAGCCGACCTTTGTCGTTTCTGAGGTGCCAAGTTAGGTGGAGGGCGAGACTCCAAGTTCTGTTTGGCCCATTTAAGTATAGTCTGGTCCTTTTCAGACAAAGTGTTCTGATCTTGCCCACCAAGCTTTTGCAGGATCCGGTAGGTAGATCTTCTGGTCATATACGCCCGCGTCGACGCGTTGATGTGTGCACGAGAAGAGGTGGACGTGCTAGGGCTCAGACTACCAGTTGTTTGGGCTGGCTTAACCAATGCCCTTACATCCGTAGTTGGACCAATATGCGGGGGAGCCCCTCTTTCACTCTGTTTTGTAGCAGGAGTGATTGTGGTGCTCGAAGAGGGCATTACGCAACCCTTGGGGATTGCGGTGCGGGATGTCGAGGCAGACAACAGAGTTGCTGCATCCAGCTGTGGTCTGGAGGTAGAGGTCAGAGACGAAGGTTGTTTATGGATTGCCGGCTTTTGCCGTTGCAATACAACCGGCTCCCTTTTAGGGTTGGACTTTGTGGTCTTTTTTGTAGTTGAAGTTTTATCCATGCGAAATGGGTCCCCACTCATAGCCGCTATCTCCACCCGTATGTGTAGTCAACTCAAAGGTCCCAAGTACTCCACAGAGGTTTTGAAAAACTTTGACTTTTCTAGTGACACTCTCATGTTTGCGAGGTGGATCTTCTTCAGTATTCTGTCGATATCATCAATATGTTTCTGCTCGGATCCAGAAAATATTATGTTTTCCTATTTCTTCACGCAAAACATCGTCGACCGCTCTCTGGAAAATACAAGGCGCGTTCTTAAGTCCAAATGGACAACGGCAAACCTCGTACTTTTCATTATTCACAATAAAAGCGGTTTTTCACGATCAAGCTCAGCCAAATTGATCTAATGAATCCCACTTTTTAAATCCAAAGTTGTGAAAAATTTCGATCTTCCAAGACTTGATAAGATAACAAGTGGGTCGGGTATCGGGTATTTGTCCGGGATAGTTTTAGAGTTGAGCTTAGTAAAATCAAATACTAGACGCCTATTGGGCTCGCCATTTTCATCCAAACCCTTTTTATCGACAACCCAAATTAGGCTATTAAAGGGTGATCGAGACGGTCTTATAATGCCGTTCTTTAAAAGTTCTACTACTTCCCTATTCACAAACTCTATCATTGAGATGGGATATAACTGATAGAACTGGTAGAGCTTCGTTTGGGTTCGCAAAAACGCCAGAGTTTTCATTGATTTTTTTGAAAAAAAAAACTTGTTCAACAGTCTTTGGAATGCTAACCTCATCTGCTAAAGCATTAACCATGTCTAGCTTTAGGTACTTTAATTTTTCCTGATCACCATCAAAGTATATAATGTCATTTTCAGTGTCGATAACAAATTTTATACTTTTAATGAAACAAAATCCAATAATGCCATCAAAAAGGGATAGGTTTGGAAGGTAAAAAAAGGTTTCGGTTCTATTAAAGAAGTTAACTAATCTCTTTTTATTGACCATGTCGGCTCCGTGAATGGATTTTACTAAGAAGGCGCTTACTCTTTTTTTATGCCTTTAAGTCCGGTAACGTTCGTAATATAGCTTTTTGATACGCCAGTGTCAATCAGGAGTTTTATGTTTTTACCACCTATCATTCTCTCGACATAGGGGAGTACTGACCCTCCTCTAAAAAATTAATTTCATCTTCAAACGCTAGGTCTGCTTTGGTTTGGTTTTCTAGCAAATCCTGATAAGGTTGAATATTATGGTCCCCTTGATAACCGTAAACTTCCTCACGAAATTCAGTTTGTGGGATTTCGTGACTAAGATTGTTGACTCTTTGGATTTTTGCAGGAATTCGTCTATCGGATGCAATATCTCTTTTCTACGCTTGAAATCCCTGAAACCTGTTACTTGGCACCGTTCGCATACTTACATCAGTATCCCCTGGCTGAGAAGTTGACGTAGGGTTGAGACCCTGTTGGTGCGTGTCTTGGGCTGAGCTCTGCACGAAAGCGCGAAGATCTGGGTAAACCCTGAAATTGGAATTTGTGGCATTATAATGTTGTGCCTGATTTACTGGTTGCTGAGGCTGATTTTGAAAATGTGGCTAACTCGGTTGCACAAAGTAGGCTGGAATGGCTCGTGGATGGGCCAGTCGTTGATTAAAAGAGTTTTGTCAGGCATTTTGAAGGTTTTGTCTTGGGGGTAGTTGGGGAAAGGGATTTTGCAGATTCTTACTTAGGCCGTGATTATAAGTAGCTGCAAAATGGTATCGGTTTTGGTTAGATTACAGCTCTTGAGATAGCGCCAACGCAGCTGGTAGATCTGAAGGCTTACAGGGGACTAGTGTATCGCATAACAGCTTCCTAAGCCCGGAGACAAAAACATGCAGCTCGTCATTCCGATATTTTTGGTTAAGGGACTTAATTAAGGCATCATCGCCTTCATGGGACATTAAAACCTTATTGACAATGGCAGTCAGTTTCCTCTCTACTTCGTCGTAGAACTGAATGTTTGATCTTTGATCCCGCCTCAGCGAGGACAGTTCCTATTCTAACGTAAATATGGACTTCTTTCCCATATAAGTGAAGTCTAGTCTAGCAATTATTGCCTTAAAATTAAGGACCGTATTGTAGGCGCTTAGTACAGCATCTGCGCTTCCAATAAATCTTTTTCTCAGGATTGCTACTGCCTAGTATTTAGAGCTACCCTCGAAAGGTTCAAACAGCTTGTGCGCTGTGATGGCGGCCTGGCGCCAAAAAACATATCTTTGCGATTCACCCCTGAACTTAGGTACCGACTTCACTACATCTAGAGTTTTGTTACACTGTACGTTAGTCTTTATTTCTATTTCCCTATATTCTTCGATAACGGATGGTGGTTGTAAACTATTAACGTTGCTGGTCAAATCATTGACTGTCGTTTGAAAATCATCCTTAGCTTTTTGAACAGCCTGATTAATGGCAGTGTCAAGAAGCATCTTTAAATTTGCCGCGTCCGTATTATTTCCGTTTCTTGCCGCTTCCACCACTTGTCTGTCAGATATTGTTAAAGCTCTCAACCTTGCCAAAAGTTCTTCTGATCCTTCTATTATTTTCCTACAGTCCATTGACTTTCGAAAAAGAAAAGTATTTCTCGGTATTTTTATAAACTTTTTACTTAATTTCCCCAAAGATTGCTTTCATATAAAATTTTAAAATCCGAAAATAAAATAGGCTAATATAAAATCTTAATTAAAACTTAATAATGATATAAAATAACACCAAATCTTAATTATAGTTCTTACACATAAATTTCCATATTGCTTCCCAGCAGTTGTTGTTGTTGTTGATGATTGACGATGTTAATTTGTGCTTATTTCTTCTAATGTCAATTTTTCCAGGTGCTAAGAAATTGTCATCGCTTAAATTCTTTTCTTGGCTCTTTTCTAATTTTACTTTCAGAATTTTTGTTGGAACCGAATGACTATTGATTAATAGTTAGTTGTTGTGTGCAGTTTTTTGTTTATTGTTTTTCTTTTTTAATTAAATTTATTATTAAGCCAGGTTTTGTGCCACTGTGCAATTAAGATTTTGTTGTTTTTTCATTAATTATGAATTTTTGTTGGGCTTGATCTTATTGATAAACAATACTTTATTTTCGTCACTTGACTTTTCTTAAAATTTTTGCTTTTATTCTAAATTTTAAGTAGTTTTTGTTTTTTTATTTTTTTTTTAATTTTAGTTTACTTTCACATATAATGACTTTGATGTTAGGCGCCAATTGAGCTAATGTGGGATCAATCCCACTATTTTATTTTTATTAAAATTATTTATTATTTAATTCAAACTTGCTCGACTATGTGAGCTGGTGAGCTGTACTGAACTTTTTTACAATTTAATTTTTCTTAAAAGCCAAAATGATAAAGGAAGGAAACCTAAAATCTTTGCTTAACCAGCAAAATCGACACACAAAATTTCTGGCAAATTAGCCAATCAAATTAAAACAATTGCAACACGATCCAAGGTGTCGTCTTTTTTAAAAAATGTGTTAAAATCCAGAATTGTAAATTACTTAAATTTTTAAGTTGTGTGAAAATAGAACTTTGATTGAATTAAATATTTAACCTAAGTAAGGGACGTTAACTAACATCCCAGGATCCATCCATCCATCATTTTTTATAAATATTTATGCAAAAAAGATATCAATAATTTAGTAAAATCGCAAATACAATACAAGAACATGAACTCACCTAACTCCTTTTACAAAACCATTAATCCCTCGATACAAAAAGCAATCTATCCAAGTTCTTTAGCCAAACTACAACAAAAGTTACTCAAGAGACTACGACTAGGACACTCAAAACTTACACAAGAGCATATTATTAATAAAAACTTAAACCCACCGAAATGTCCGCAATGCAACAGTAATCTAACTATACCACATATCCTGTCGGGCTTCAACAAAAATAACATACCACCAACTCTAAAAGAAGCCATACAAAACATTGATTATGAGATATTAAAAAAGCACTTACCCCCAGAATTTATTAATTATATCATTGTAACGTACACCACTCTGTTTAATATTTATAACTCGCTGTTTAAAAAATATTAACCTAATACAAAATAGAGGAGAAGGCCATTGCAGCCAGTCCTCATTCATTAGTATTTATTGGAAAATTAATTTTCAATAAATAAATATTAATAATATATTGTGCCCGAAACCAGAAAATATATGATTGAACAAGGCTTAGAATTAAAAGTTATTTTTTTTTTTTTTTTTTTTTTTGGTAGACAATGCACCTGGGCATCCCAGAACATGAAAATGTACAAGTTTTGCTCCTGCCACCTAATACCACATCCCTAACCCAACCACTGGACCAAGGAATTATCGCAGCACTTAAAACTTATAACATCGATGCATGGAAAAAGTTGCGTAACATATGCTGCTTTAGCATTATCAGATTTACGACCATCATCTTTAAACGCATGTTGAAAAGAAATTTGGCCAGAATGTGTTTAAAGTAAGAATTGTGTGGAGCCAAATACAAATGAATATCCCAATATAATTACTTTGGCACAGAAAATTGGTGCGGAGGGTTTTGATGACTTGGTATCCGATAGCATTGGTGGATTGCTGGTTGATAAAGTTCTCAGCGAAGACGAAATATTAAATTTTGCCTTAGAGAATGCTGATTTAATAGAAAGCAACGATAGTGAAGAACCTTCTAAACTTACTGCAAATATAATTCAAGAAGGACTTCAGCTTTCAAATAAGATAGGAAACTATTTCGTCACAAACGATCCCAATGTCGAAAGAGCTGCACAATTCCAACGTGAGCTATATTCTTGTATGGCTCGTTACAAAGAATTATATAAACAGCTAGCAATAATTGGTAAACAACGGCTCATATCAGAGTTTACTGTTAAAATGTTAGATGCCGAACGAGCAAGAGAAAGTCCAAATTAAAATTATTCGAGTGATGATTTTATACGAAATCAAAGCAAGCAAATGCAAGTAGCTGATGACGACAGCGATTAAAATCTGTGTTCCTTCATTTATGGTTATTATTTTAATCATTTTCTTAAAAATAGAATAAGCATTTTTTTTGTTAACAATAGAGCTATTTAGCATAATCGTTTTTAGTTCCTGAGCTTGTCATACTTTAAATTTGCTTTACTTCTAAGCTTAGAGTGCATTTTTTTTTTTTGTCTTTTATACACGGTTTTTTCTTGAACCAATCTACCGTGTAAAAACAGAATTAGGTGTATTTCTTATTAAAGCTGCCTTATCTTCGGACTAGCGAGCAACTCTTATCTTATGATTGTCGAAACTAATAAAACTAAAAAGTTGGTGGAAACCACGCACGATAAAGGGAACGAACATTTTGCTTACTTAACTGTTCCCTTGATGGTTTTGGGTGCCGATCACAAGCAAAATTCCTTCGAATGCTATAAATAGATTGTCAGTAATTTTAGTTCACGTCAGAAGGTGTTTGTGTGAATTGTTAGCATTCCATTGGTTGCAGAAGTCTTTAGCTTTATTGTTGCAAAATCTACAAATTTGGCTCGGTGAGCTCATGATGAAAAACATTTATTCACTAAAGACATGTTTTTGTAATTTCTTAAGGCTCGTTTATGATTATTATGATTTAATTTTATCTTTGTTACTAAAATAGTTCTTATTTGTATCAATAACAATTTTATTATTAGTTTCATTACTATTAAGCTGTATACTATAATTTTCCTATGTATTTTCAGCTTATGAGTCCAAATTTGAAACAGGAGGTAAATATTTTTCGACGATAAGGCCCTGTTCCAGATAAACTTCTTATTCCGATCCACTTTCATGGAAATTAGTTAGTTATTTCGAAAATATTCTTAATTTTCTTTATAAATTAATTTACAATTTTACGTATTTTAATTAAATCTCTATATAAAGGTGTTTTTTCACCCAACGATATAAAAAATCACCCTTATTCTGTTTGGCATTGTCAACATCGTCGTCAATTTTAAGACAACATCAATTAAACACAACATCAATACTAATTTGGTATTTCCTAACAGCTTAATGACGACGTTGACTGTTTATCGATAATATAAATAAGTAAGATACACATATCTAATATTTGTGACAGATAATTCAATTTGTTTTCTATTATTGAGGCTGTTGTAGTCAAAGTGGTAAACACGTTGACTACAAACCTGGTTGTTTCAGGGTTCAAATCCTGCGGAAATCAAAATACAAAAAAAAATGTTTTTTTTCTGTTTAATTGTATAAATACATATTCGTTGGTATTTTCTCATAGCAGATTCGCCGGCGAAGTAAAATAAATAACTCACTCTCTCTCTCCTTTCACCACCAGTCTTACCTCTCATCTATCCCTTTCCTAAAAAGAATGTAGCACGGTTACGAAAAATAACTAAATAGGTTTTAATGCCTGAAGTGCTACTTCTCTAAAAAAAAATGTAAAGAAAGTTTTCTGGAAAGTTTAAGTTTTCTTAAAGAAAAATAATAAAAATTTAAAAAAACAATTAAATTAAATAGTCTAAGGGCCATTATTGCAACTTGTCGTTAGTTAAAGGTATGATTTTAGCTGCTTGATAAAGAGCTTTGCATTAATAAAACTTTTAATTTTTAATGTTATTATTTAATGGGTAAAAAAATAAGTGAAGTTTTTTATATGCAAATCCATTGATCAGTCCGACAAGTTTTAATAATGCCCTTGCGAAACTCCTAGCAAGGAAGACTTTTTCTAACTCTTCCTATAATTTTTCAAATTTACAGGGGTTAATAATTTTGTTGTTTCACATTTCCTTTATGTTATTTTATATGTTTCTTACTTTGCTTTTTTCAATATCGCCGTACGCTTTCTATTTTTTTTAAGTTTTCTTAAGCACACGACACAACACAACACCAAAAATTACGACGACAAACTAAACGGCAACATCAATTGTTCTTAGGGAATAACAAACATATGTCGACAGTCATCGATTACTGACAATATTGACAACGGGAATATAGATTTACAACAAACGAAGAAAAACGACGCCAAAGAGAATAAGGGTGAATATTTTAATAATTTGTTTAAAAACTTTTTGTCTCATATGAAACAAATACAAGAATACAGTCAAAAGTAAACCACAAGCAACAAACAAAAAAGCTCTTTATCCTTCGATCATTCGAAGTTTTAAGGCGGCACTAGTTATCTTTATAACATTGGATGTTTTGTTAAAAAAATTTACATTCATAAAAATTCTTAAAAAAATTTAATGTAAAAATTCATTATCTACCCAGGTAGATATTATGAGTTCACGTAGAAAATTAACTTCATGAAATCGAACGATATTATCAGGAATGATCTCGAAGATAACATTAGAGGAGGAGGTGTTACCTTTTACATTCGTGACATTATTTTTCAAAAATAGTAAAATAAACATCTGATCCGGATTCCTTTGAATGTCTCTTTTTTGAGGTTAACGCTAGTAGAAAAACTATAGTTGGTGTTGTATATTCTCCTCACGGAAATAGGTATATTCTGTCTGGATATGGTATTGGGAGACATTTTTTGCTGTTATGACAATGTATTTATATTAGGAGATTTTTACAGTAATCTTTAATCCAGTCGGGGGCTAACAATATTAGAAATCTAATTCAGTATACAAATATATTTTATTTGCACAATTCAATGCCCACATACTTGTGTTATGAAGGTATAATGTCCAATAAACTTTTAATATAACATTCCATTTCCAAATTATATCGATATCAAATTACCGTGTGACTCTAAATTATTTCAATATCGTGTGACTCTAAATTATTTTAATATCGTGTGACTTTAAATTATTGCAATACCGTGTGACTTTAAATATATTTTGGCATTCTTTAATTATTGCATTTGCATCTCGTATTACCATTACTTTCATGACACCACATTAATATGTAAGAAATTATTATTAATAAATAATATAAAAAGAAGTTGAATAAAAGATATGCATGGAGTTGTAAAAACGTTGTCGCGACACAAACACCAAAGATTATTGTGTTTTTATTTCCTCTATGTATATTTCGAACATATTACATGGCGACCGTGACAACTGAAAAGTGTTAATTAAGACGTGAACTAAGTGGGTTGTTATTGTGTAAAAGTGCAAGTGATTAAAAATGTATTAGAAAAAAAAAGGAAAAAAAAATAATATATAAAAATTAAAAAAAAAAAAAAATTTTTTTAAAACTCTAAAAAAAAAAAAAAAAAGAACAAAATAATTTGTCTTTTTGTTAAAGATGAATGAAAAATTTAAAAGAATGACGAAGTGATTCAAGAAGTATGCATATAAAGTTTCTGTTAAAAATGATAAATTAAAAACAAAACCTTTTAAAAAATATATACTTAAACTAAGCTAAAATGACTTGGTGGAAAAAAAATACTGTCAACCATCCCATTGCTAGTAGCAGGCTACGAGGTAGGGAAAAATCAGGAAGAAAACGACAATAAACAATTAGAAAAAAATATTGGAAACTATGAAGGAGGACAACGTTGATAAGACAACCGAGGGCATGAGTCACATCGAAATTATGGCTCTGTTGCTAGCAGTAGCAATGGTAATTATCTACCTGGTTAAATTAGTATGCAAAACAATCAAAGATATGCAAAGGGGACAACACCGACAGCCCCAAGTATAAGTGAACCACAGCAAATGTATTATAAAAAAAAAAAAAAAAACTTTTAACAGTGCAGTAATAAATAAAATAAAATAAATTAAAATATCTTTTATAAATCAAATAATTAATAATTAATAATTCTATTTCATAAATTAATATATTACAAATAAAGTGAACTTATACAGACAGTGAATTGTATAAATATTGCATAAACAGCAGAAAATAAAAATAATAATATATATATAAAAAAAAAAAAAAACAAGAACAAAAGAAGAACTCTGCAAAAATATAAAACCAGCTTTAGAGCTTTAAAAACGTGTTTAATTTATAAAAAAAAAAGAGAAAAAATAATAAAGCTAAAAAAAAACAAAAAAAAAAATATAACTATATAAGAAATAAATTTAGTAGAAAACAGTTTCAACATTGCAACAAAGTTTTAATAACAATATAAAAAAAAAGAGAAGGAAGAAGCATCCCCACGCCATGGGATGTATGCTCTCCACGCCGAGGAGAAGCCAATGTTGTACTCCAGGAACAACAACACCAATATCAACACCAGCAACACCAACAAAAAAAAAAAATGGATAAGTAACAAAAGAAAAATTTATTATAGTATAATTATTTAAGATAGGCAATAGTGTCAAATGCAGAATTTTTTTTTTTTAAATATTTTTATTGAAAACAAAATAAACATCTAACTTGTTATAATTAACCTTTATATGACAATATTAATTATTTAACAATAAATTATTAAGAGTACGATTTGGCAAAATATTAAGAAGGAAATATAAATATGGGAAAATTATTCCAGTCATATGTCTGACTATAACAGCTGACATTATCAAAACCTGACCCATTGCAAATGCAAAACGCAAAATGCCCTAATTGGGAACAGTTATCTCAACAATTTCATGAAAATCAAAGCAAATTCCTCCGGTCCTTCAAATGTTTAAACAAACAGAAACTGCCTAGCAGAGCAGTAATAGAATATCATCTGCATTTAATAGAAATCCACTTTAATACAATAGTAAATACTTTTAATAACACTGCTTATTACCTTACACCCGAACACAGACAAGAGATTTTTGAATTAATAACCAAATTGAAGACAAAGGATCAGTCAATAGAGAAACGGTTACAAAAAGAACTAGTAATAATATTCAGGGAGAATGGATGCGTAACTATAACATTGGAGGAGATAGATTATGGGAGCATATTGGAAAACTCGAATATCTGGGAACAGTTTGAAGACATTGACCATGACCTAGCGGACTCAAAAATGGAACCCATTAAATTCATAGAATTAGCCACTAAAATCCTACCGGAATTTGATGGTAAATTTGAGAACCTTCAAAAATTTCTTGATGCTTTGAACCTGTTAGAATCACTGAAAGAAACCCATGAAAATCTTGCAGTACAAATAATACAGACAAAAATCAGCGGGACAGCTCGCATATCAATCAACGATTTAACGTCCATTGCAGCCATTGCAGACAAATTGAAAACGGTAATAAAGGGAGACTCCACTGACATATTAGTATCCAAATTAATGACCGCACGCCAGGGAAGTAAACCAAACAGCGTATATGCCCAAGAAATAGACGAGCTCTCGAAAATGTTATCAAACGCATATATTTCAGATGGCTTACCACCACAAATAGCAAACAAGTATGCCGTACAGGCAACTGTAAAAGCCCTCGCGAAGAATCTAAATAATGATAGAACAAGAATCATCATTGAAGCAGCTACCTTTGATACAATAGACCAAATAACAGAAAAAATTATGAGCACAGATATACACCAATCAAGTGTATCAAATGTCTTACAACTGCGTGGTAGATACCGATGGGGCAGGCAAAGATACCCAAATGGGCGCCTGAATTATAACAATCAAGGATCTCATACATACCGTGGAGATCGTCATTACCAGCAAACTAACAGGGGAAACCCCCGAAGAGTTAATAGACAAAACAATTACCGGCCAAACTCAAATAACAACCACAGTAGAACTAGTAGGCAACATACTAATTCCAGACAGTATGCGGACATGAGGGTTATGAATAGGGTCTCGGGAAACCCCGAGGACCCCCAGATAACACTGGGGGAAGAATAGGACATATCTTGACTTTGAATCTGAACCTCAGTGCTTTTGTTAACCTCTCCCTTACGGGAAGTATACAGGCACTAACATTCTTAATAGATACTGGCGCAGATATCTCCTTATTAAAACACGGGAGTGTTAAAGGACCAATTGATGGTAATATAGTTAATGAATTAAAAGGCATAGGCGAGGGTAGTCAATTCACGATCGGCGTAACTCAAGGTTGGTTGTGCCTCAACAACTTTAAACTAAAACATGAATTTCACGTTGTACCTGATGATTTCTCAATCCCATGCGATGGAGTTTTGGGACTTGACTTCATTAGGGCGCACAATTGTATAATTGACTTCCATTCAAGGGATAACTTCTTGGTAATCTGTCCCATAAATAGCACCATTCAAATGGAAATCCCCATAGTAACAGGTCCGATTCAAGACACTATTGTTATACCACCAAGATCAGAGGTGGTACGGAAAATAAAATTACAACAGGGAATAGACGATATATTTATTCCACATCAAACAGTAGAAAAGGAAGTCTTTATCCCAAATACTATTACAAATCTCAATAGCCCGGTGGTATGCGTGATGAATGTATCTAATTCTTCGAAAATAATATCCTTAAAAAATATAAAATATGAGCCTCTGTCTCAATACGAGACTAAAACAATAGACACAACTATAAAAAATTCTAGGTCTAATGAGATTTTAGAAAGACTGATGGTAAATTGCCCGCGAATTGCAAAGAATGACCTTTTGGCTCTGTGTGCCGAATTTACTGACGTGTTTGGGTTGGAAACCGAACCGGTATCTACAAACAATTTTTATAAACAAAAATTGCGTATAGTGGATGAAACACCGATATATATAAAAAACTATAGAATTCCGGAAACACAGAAAGAAGAGATTGAGAGGCAAGTTGATAAGTTAATTAAAGGTGATTTAGTTGAGCGCTCTGTTTCGCCTTATAACAGTCCAGTGTTATTGGTTCCAAAGAAATCTTTGGAAGGTAGCGGTGATAAGAGGTGGCGTCTGGTAATTGATTATCGACAGGTAAACAAAAAACTTTTGTGCGACAAATTTCCTCTCCCAAGAATAGACGATATACTCGATCAGCTTGGAAGAGCTAAATACTTCTCAACATTGGATCTAATGTCTGGATTTCACCAAATCGAATTGGAAGATGGTTCGAGGGATATTACCTCCTTTTCAACACCCAAAGGTTCATTTAGGTTTAAGAGGTTACCTTTTGGACTCAAAATCTCACCTAACTCATTTCAACGAATGATGTCACTAGCATTTGCTGGTTTAAAACCGTCAACCGCATTTTTGTATATGGACGATATTATAGTAATCGGATGCTCTAAAGCTCATATGATTAAAAATTTAAGAGAAGTTTTTCATATTTGCAGAAAGTATAATCTTACATTGCATCCTGATAAATGTAGGTTCTTTTGTCATGAGGTCACATTTTTGGGTCATAAATGTACGTCCCAGGGAATTTTACCGGACAGTAATAAATACGATACTATTAAAAATTATCCTAGGCCTAAGGATGGTAATGAAACTAAACGTTTTGTGGCCTTTGCTAACTACTATAGAAAATTCATTCCAAATTCCGCACATTTCAGTAAACCATTAACAAATCTAACAAAAAAAAACGCAACATTCCATTGGTCGGATAAATTATATCGATATCAAATTACCGTGTGACTCTAAATTATTTCAATATCGTGTGACTCTAAATTATTTTAATATCGTGTGACTTTAAATTATTGCAATACCGTGTGACTTTAAATATATTTTGGCATTCTTTAATTATTGCATTTGCATCTCGTATTACCATTACTTTCATGACACCACATTAATATGTAAGAAATTATTATTAATAAATAATATAAAAAGAAGTTGAATAAAAGATATGCATGGAGTTGTAAAAACGTTGTCGCGACACAAACACCAAAGATTATTGTGTTTTTATTTCCTCTATGTATATTTCGAACATATTACACTTGGATGCACAGTTTTAATCCACATCATTATTAGATTATGCACTACTAAGTGATCTTAATCTTGCTAAGGTCTCCGGACAGTTTTCGAACCCTTCTCTTACACATTACTCTATTATTTACATCTGTGTGGATCATAGATAACCGACTAGATTAGACACGGAAGGATAGGTGGCATCATTTAGTTAACCCCTTCGTTTTTAGAAGACAGAAAATTTTTATTTTGTATGGTTCTGTCTCTTTTCTTTTAAGGAGTTAATGAAATTTTATTTTGTTTACATTTTGTTAAACAATTTAATACAAATTGGCGCTAAAAATAGGAAAATTTGCATTTTCTAGCGCAATTTTCCATTTTTTCCACCAATTTTAATGTCAAAAGCTCAATATACTTATATGTGTACAACATTATCAGAGAGTGGAAGGAAGTACTACAACACAAAGCTAAAAATATGTAAGTATTTATTTATTACAAAATTTAGGCACTTTTGTAAAATATTTTATATTTTAAAGAGTCCCAAGTGCATTATGCGATGTCTAGGGCTGCAGAGAATTCATCGGTTCCCGAAGGATCCGACAAGGTAAGTTTATTTCAATTGTGTTAATTTGTGTGCAGTTTGGGAACAATTTAAATTTTATCTGATGTGTTATAGGCAAAATGTGCTGTGGAGTCTTCATCAGAAATTGTGGATGATTTCAAGCGAATCTTGAGTGATGTTTTGTAACAGAAGCCAGATGCAAGGGTGTTAACAAATTTTTATTGTTTCAGGTATGATTACTGTGTGCAATTCTGCTTTGTATGTAAATAAATTTCAAGAGTAGTTTTGTTTTTTTATAAATAAAATTAGTTTTGAGTTATTATTTTCGTAAATTTTAGCGCATAAGTCTAGTTAAGCGAACCGGTTCTAATCACAAAGTATCCAGGGTTATAGAGAATTGAAAAATAAGAAAAAAAGTGCAGTAAAAATTGTCGGTTGCCACTGTGAGCTGTGTGTCTTAGAACTTCTCGTATAAAATTGTGAATTTGCACTACATTTTTAGTGGGAAGTAAGAACGATAGTTATCATTTTATCTCCTTTTGTAAATTATATTTTAGCCCTCAAAAGGGCTTTTGAAAGTTCTATTTGTGTTTTTAAGTATTTCTTGGGCCTTTAAAAATTTAAGTTTATTTGTTTTAAATTTATTTAGAGCCCTGAAAAGGGCTTTTGTTTTTTATGTAAGCGCCTGTATATAAAAAAACTAATTTACTTTTTATTTTCAGCAAAACGTACCATTTTGGGTCCTGCTCTGCCAGTTGTCCATCCATCGTGCTAACATTTTGTTTCCATTTAGAGGTAAGTTCCTGTAAAACAAAGAAAATGTATTAATGAAACTAATTTCACCTATCTATTATTTCCAGCCAATACTTACGAATTTGCCGTAACTCAAATATATTGTTTTAATTAATGTGTTTTTTGTATTTTTTTAATAAAGTTTAAGAAAATGTAAAAGTTTTCAACTAATGTTTTTGTTTATTTTGTGTGTATCGGCCATGATTTTGTAGCTGTCATTAGTTTTTTGTGCATTTGTTGAGGTAAGAATTGTATCAAGGCGAATAAATTACCAGGTGGCAGCGTAGGCGAATTCAGTATTTTTTGCTGGTATACTCGACTGTCAAACTCCATATATAAAAAATTGGGGTACATTTTTTATATATGGAGTTTGACAGTGGTGTATACCAGAGATCGGTTTCGGTTGCGTAATTTTCGAGTCTACTTAAACAAGCACTTAGTTTTTTAGGAGTCAATTCGTTTATGTTCAAAAGCAAAAAACACTTGTTGAATAAACCGTTCGTTTAAAACATTCATTTTATGTACTCGCCATTTTGTACGAACATGAATGTTCTGATAGTGTTGTTTAAGGTTTGAATCTATTTTTGCATCAAAGCCAACTTGTTGTTAGCGAAACAAGTGTTTTATTCAGTTGTAAATTAAACAAGCACTTAGTTTTTTAGGAGTCGAATCGTTTATGTTTTTATGTTCAAAAGCAAAAAACACTTGTTGAATAAAAGCAAAAAACACTTGTTTAAAACATTCATTTTATGTACTCGCCATTTTGTGCGAACATGAATGTTCTGATAGTGTTGTTTAAGGTTTGAATCTATTTTTGCATCAAAGCCAACTTGTTGTTAGCGAAACAAGTGTTTTATTCAGTTGTAAATTAATTTTCAACTCGATGTTTTCTTCTCTTGTTGTTTTAACGTAAAAGTTAATTTTAGCTGCGTAATATAATTAACATTGATTGTTTTAAAGTTTTTAATTAATTTTTGTTAATCTTTTTTACTTAAGATTTTGTTATGTCCTTTTTATAGTTTTAAAACTAATTTTTTCATGAAAATGTTACTTTTTTAATATATAATTTACATAAATAATTTTTTTAGAAAAAAAAATCTGAAGATTAAAAAAAACAAATTATATACCTACTTTGCATTTCATTATTTATATTTGGAGCAAAAATTATAAAAATATATATTTTTACATTATATATTTATATATTATATTATTATATTTTTCTGCATAGCGCTTTTTTACTTTCAAGTGGCTCGATTGTTTTGGGTATAGTATAGTTTTTGCAGTGAGATATACAAAACGAGTAACGATAACCACCAAACCAAGGCGAATTAATTTTACCAAGTGGCAGCGCTACGGCAGTTGACTTTTTTACTACAGTTTTTGTTTATGTATTCAAATGTCAAAAAAAATTGTTTTGTTTACAAGCAATAAAAAATCGTGTACAATTTATATCGGTGTTTTCGTGGAAAAGTTGTGTGTAATCAAAAATAATTACGACAACGAGACATTAAATTTCGTTTCGAGCAGACAGTTGCTTTCTTTAAAATTTGTATAATAAAAAATATGACCAAAGAATTTCATGCATAAAAATTGTTCTTTAAAACTTTTTTTTCATAAATTTACTCTACAAATGAAACGAATAATTTTAATTATAGTTTTTTTTTTTATAATTTTTATTATAAATGTATACTATCGTTTGTAATAAATAATAAATAAATAAATTTCACACACTGAATTACAAAACCTATAAAAATATTTATTTTATATATTTAAAGGTACATACTGTTAACGATCCCCATTGCTGTTTTAAAGGCCGGTGAAACACGGTGAATCATGGACAAAATATCAAAGACGAAGCTGAGGTAATCGATATGGATGATGATGAGACCGATGAGGAAGACGATGGCGAAGAAGATGACACACAACTTAAAAAGAAACAAAGATTAGAATTAAATTTTTTTTTGAGCAATAATTTTTTGCCCAGTAAGAAAAAACAAACATTCATGGAGATGAAAATATCATACGCAATCATTTGTATGAAGTGAAAAACCAAGAAGCAAATTAAAATTTCATTCATGGGCAATGAAAAAAAAAGCAGAACAAAATTTCTTTCATGGACAATGTAAAAAAAAACAGACGATCATTCTGAAAAATGATACGAGAAATAACAAAAATGTACTATTCATGGTGAACAAATACCTACCCTGCTTATTAATTATAGATAATATACATATATAAAAAAACTAAACAAACAAAATAACAAAAAAAATTAAAAGATTAAAAACGGAAAATGCAACTATTTAATTAGTATAAAATCCTGTACTCATCAGTCTCTTTTACACTTGTGTAAAATCAATCATTGTAAAGAAAGAATTTTAAGGACTGCTCTTCCCATCAGTTATCAACTCAATTTTCTTAATTCCACTGTACACTAATGTAGAGTGCTAGGAATAGCTTAAGTTTAAGTTCGTTGGTTCTTGTTTGTTATGTATGCGAATTTCCTCCAACTTTTGATCCCCTGCTTCTGAAAACTTTAGAATTTTAAAACAAATTATTTTACAATTTTAGGTTGTAAGCTATAAAAAAACAAGATTTGTTTGTTTAGACCAG
The DNA here is from genome assembly GCA_937654795.1 of Cistogaster globosa. Lineage (NCBI taxonomy): Eukaryota > Metazoa > Arthropoda > Insecta > Diptera > Tachinidae > Cistogaster > Cistogaster globosa. The sequence continues at coordinate 10,849,760 of OW569408.1, forward strand.
AACTTTAGCAATGCCGAATCCTTAATATAACCTTCACAAGTTGTGTAAATCTAGTTTAGTGAAGTAACTCCAATAAAAAAACAAGTATTATGGTTAACAAAGAAATAAAACATAAGAAAAAATTTTAGTACTATACATAAAACTGTCATCGGCTCTTTTTAAAAAGTTTAAGTATTTCCTAAAAGATCCCTTCAAAGGCTGTAAAATAATTTCCATATAGACAATCGAACTTTTTTATGAAAATTTTAGAGGCCTTTAACTCGGTAAAAATGGGCGAGCGCCAATTTTTTCACTTGATGTTTTGTTTTCTAATTTTTTAACACTCTATCGCCCCATATATTTGTTTTTTTTTTTTTTTTGGAGTAACTTCATTGTTCCAAATTATATGGACAAATTAGAGGCAGGCGTATTGCTTTGCCAACTGCCTCAAAGAACATGGACCGATCTTGCTGATTGTCAGTAGTAAAATATTTGAAACTATGTCTGATCGAATATTGTATTTAAATTTTCTCTAGTTCATCTAGTGCCCTGGCAAAGTTGATTTCAACACCAACACGGACGGACAGACGGACATCGTTCAATCGACTTCGCTAAGCATAAGAAGCCGGAATATATATATTTTATGAGGTCGGAAATGGATATTGTATAAATTACAAACGGAATGACAAACTTAGATATACCCTTTTTCAACCTGTGGTGAAGGGTATAAGAATGAGCAGTAATTGAACAGAAAATCACAAACATATAAACAACGAATTTGTGAATAAATTAAAAAAAATAAGATTTATTTACCTGAAAATGCTCAGAACAATGTGCGCAGCCAAAGAAATATTTAACATAACCATGCGTTGCCAGTAGTGTTATTGGCTTTCTAGAAGGATTTGTGGATGCAGACTGGGGAGGAAATGCGATGGATATAAAATCTTATACTGGTTTTACGTTTTTCCTTGGAGGTTGTCCCAACTCATGGGAATCCAGAAAATAAACTTCAGTAGCACGAAAGCTGAGTATATGGCAGCATCGGACGCTTCAAAGGAAGCTGTGTATTTGAACGCCCTTTAGCGGAACTTAATGTTTTCAAGGATAACCCTGTGATATTATACATAGATAATCAAGGTGCTCAAAAATTGGCTGAGAACCCAATTTACCATAAGCGCAGTAAGCACATCGACATCAAATTTCATCACCTAAGAGAAGTTGTCCAGAAACAAGAGGTGAAGTTGGTGTATTGCCCCACCGCAGATATGATTGCAGATATTTTGACAAAGACTTTACCCAAAGTTAAACATTGTAATTTTGTTAGTATGATGAATCTTAAATGAAATATTTTTGTAAAACAGCATCCACATTGAGGAGGAGTGTTGAAATTAAATACCCTTTTACAATGTGTATGTTGTTCCCTTTTACTTAAGTACTTATTCTTATGTTTTTTTCTTTTTAACTCACTCTCACTAAACCAATTGAACAACAAGGAACAAATAAAACGTGTTAATGAATTTTCAACATGTAGCACCTCTATAGGATCTTGACTTTTATCTGAATTTGCTGCCTGAACAGACATAAAGTGAAATAGTTGCCACAGAGCGCAGGTGTAATCGCGTAATCCTGGCTGAGACACAATGCAGCCAGTATATTGCATTGGGGTGTAAATGGGATCGTAATCACATTCCAATTTCTTCAACTCGTTTTCAAAGTCTTTACCCGATAATTTTTGTTTTTTTCTCGAAAGAAATGCGGCCCGTTGAGATATCAGCGAGCGTCCGGAGGAACTTAAAGGGTTGCAATGCTCTAAAACTGATAAATATCTTTGTAGAGCTAAAAGTTTTTACCACTGATATGCGGCAACTTGGGTATTTTATTGTGCAGAGTATTAAGAAGGATTTAATGGTTTCTTTATAGGAAAACGATAATTCATGCAGGGGAGCATATGGTACTATAGACCCCTGGCGATCAATTGTGGCAATTTTATATCTAATGCCATTTATTTGATATTTGGCTGCCACTTCAAGATCTTTTTACCGGTATGTTGGGATATCTTAAAAAGTGTCAAATGGTTTCGATACCTACTGTGGAGTTTTTTAGTTCGTATTCTAAAATCACATATTTTTTAAATTATCCAAGCCTTCAAATAATAATAACGCACTGGTTGATTGAACCGCTTGTAAATATGGCCATGAAGACATATTACTCATATTGTTTTCACCGGCAATAAACTGGGAAAAATGTTCGTTATGGTACTTAAATTTTGGGATTGTATAGCTTTTCCGTAACTATCAATTTAAGGCTGATAAGCTGGTCTAAAATATCTTAATGTAGGGTAAGCCACAATTTCATACCCTCGGCAAATGCCGTTACAGTAGTTTTCGCTTATAGTCCACAACTAAAGTTGCACAATTTTTGTGGACTATAAGCGAATTAGGACTATAACCGAATCTCTTTTTAGACCACTTTATGGACTATAACTGAATCCAGATATAACACACATTTTGGACTATATACAAAGTATGCGATTTCTTCAATAAAACCACTTTTTTTAAACAAAATTATAGTTTATTTAAAATATAAGCAAATATTGATTTAAATAAAATCAATAGTTTAAACAAAAACCTTTACCTATTATTATTTATTGTAATTCAAATGCTTTAAAAGCTTATTGTAATAAAAAGTTGCCAGAAGTCTAAATAAAAAAGGTTGCCAGTTTGCTTAAAAAAGGTATTAAAAAACAGGGTGGACTATATAAAAGTTATTTTCTATACAATATTAGCTATGCATGCAAAGAAAATTTGGCCTTTAAGTGACCGATGTTAAATATTCTTGCCTCTTAATTTAATTAGAGCTTACCATAAATAGTAATTTAACTTTACAAAAAAATTTCACATCGTTTTAATTATAAGATGTTTTTGACAGGCGTATACATATTACACAAACAAAAATGCCTGATGTTGTTGTATTGTTGAATTTATTTTTCCAACGCTGCCACCTTGTAAAATTAATTCGCCTTGCACCAAACTGAAATACTTTATAATTTTTTTTCAGATTTACACAATAATGTTCCTACTAAAAGAAATCGAAATAATAAGTGTTGATTTTTCCAATATACCGGATATAAGAAACAATAGAGATCTGGCTTTTAAAGAATATAGGGAGAACATCAACGAACATACATGGAGAGCATAATGCAGACATAGAAATCGAGTAAAGACCCCAATAAGGAACCACAAGGCCAGGTTTTGGACAAAATAACTCAATAGATGTAATAGCAGCGAAATGTGGAAAACATTCAACAGTCAACGGGGAGAAAAAACTCCTAACCTTTTCGAGCGATATACCGCTGATGAATTTAATAATAACTTTATTTTATCGCAATCACGTGCACAAAGCACTTCTATAGATTTCTCGAATATTTCTTATTTAGGATTTAACTTTAGATGTATAGACAAGGATAAACTGTTCTTTGCCATTTCACGCATTAAGTCTAATGCAGTTGGTCCGGATGAATTGCCTTTAAAATTCATTAAAAAAAAGTATTGCCCTTGATAGAAGATCTTTTGTCATTCATTTTTAAGATCATAATTACAACATTTTGCTACCCTGAAACAGGACGAATTGTGCCAATAAAAAAGAAATTTATTCATTGCAATATAGACGGCTTTAGAACAATGAGCATTCTTTGTTGTATGTCAAAAGTATTTGAGATAGTTATTAAAGACCATATATGGGCTCATTTGAACTCGCGTAACAATACAAATGCTGACAAAAATCGAGAAAATATAAGTGTTAAGAAAATATCCACATTGGTTTCACTTGATCTAAGTAATGTACTTGACACTGTGAATTATAACGTTTTATTAGAAAAACTATACTCAGGGTTAAATTTCTCTTAGACTTCCTGCAAGCTTATGTATACACTAGTGCCCCGACTTGCGTGGTCCCGATTTCCGTCGTTTTGATTCGCGTCGCTTTTTAAAAACTAGAAAAATTCGATTTGCGTAGTTGCAATTTCAAGTTGCCTCGTTTTGTTTCCGATCTGCGTCGCTAAAAATGGTTAAATGTTTGGCGTCAAGTGTGTTTTAGTGGCGTACTTAAGGTTCAGGGAGCCATGTTATTTCTTTTGTATATTGATTATATCATACAATGTCAAACTTGTTGATGACATTAATTTACTTTTCACCGGAAATAAGCAATTTCTCGATTGCTATGAGGCAACTACATATAAAGTATGTTTTTTCACAGGTTCCTCTCTAGACTATTTAAAACAAACTTAAATTTAACCGAAATAAAATAAATGCTCTTGCCTTTGGATCTATTGGAAATGCTATTAATAATGACTTTGTTTATTGTTTTGGAGCGTTACTTGATAAGGACTTCATGTTTAATAAGCACATATCAGCAGTCGGAGCTAGGGTTGGAAGCGCGCTTCTTTCGTTATCTAATTTAAATTTTGTTTTTCCGGTTTATATAAGTGATATGTATTAATACCGAGTAATCATGGTTACTTAGTAATTGCATTGTTATCATCTCTGTTGTAGAATCATTTTTGTTATACTCACTTTTGTAATTTTTCTAGAATAAAGACAACGTGTTTTTCTAATAAGTAAGGTTGTATTAATTTAAAAAGAAGAATACAACATTGGTGTCAGAAGTGGGATGAGTATATCACCGGAACAGATGAATGCTATTGCAGGAATGCTAGCGGAAGCAATGAGAGAGGCGATGGCAAATTCGGCATCAACTTCTTCTTCGCCTGCGCCGGAGTTGGCACCGAGAACACCACCATTTTCGATTGGCGAGTACAAGCAGACTGAGGGTGCTACAGTTGCAGATTATTTTAAAAGGTTTGATTGGGCATTACAGTTGTCGAAGGTGGTGGAGGCAGAGTATGCAAACTATGCCCGGGTTCATATGGGACCTCAGTTGAATACAGCATTGAAAATTTTAGTAAGCCCCAAACAGCCAGGGGAGCTAACATATAACGACATCAAGAATACTCTTATTAACCATTTCGATGGCAAACAAAATAAATAAACTGAAAGCGTAAAATTCAGAGCACTGAAACAAGAAACAAGTGAGTCAATTGCGAATTTTACTTTAAGGTTAAAACAGGGAGCTGTTTTTTGTGAGTATGGTGAGTTTTTAGATCGCATGCTGATTGAGCAACTGCTGTTGGGGTTAGAGTCCGTGGCAATTTGTGACGAGTTAATTGCAAAGAAACCCGCAACATTCTCCGAAGCTTATGAACTCGCGTATAGCAGGGAGCTGACACAAAAATCCACAAAAGAGCTGAGCGCCAATGACGTCCTGCAATATGAACAAACATGTAAAGTAGGAATGGTGCCAGATAAGACCAAACGAAGTAAAAGTTTTGCTCCTGCCAGCAAGAATATACAATGTTACGGATGCGGCGGCAACCACATGAGAATCGATTGCAAATTCAAGAATTAAAAATGCTTCGCGTGTGGCAAACTAGGTCACATCGCTAAAGCCTTCCGCAATAAGACCAATCAATTATCGCTGGAAGAAGACGACATTGAGCGGATGGAACAACTAAATTATATCGACAGGTTAGGTAAATCAAAAGCATTCGACTGCAAACTCATAGATGTTTTAATTAACGGTAAGTGTATTCGAATGGAACTGGATACCGGGGCGCCCTGTAGCATTATTAGCAAGAAAAATTTATATGCTTTTAAAGATAAATGGAAATTGATTAAAGCAGATAGAAAATTCGTAAGTTACACTGGTCACAAAATAAACTGCATTGGAAGGGTTTCGGTGAAAGCGACAATCGGAAAGACCACACGATTGCTAAACCTTTATGTGGTAGATGATGATCTGGATACACTCTGCGGTCGCGAATGGATTACTCACTTTGCACACGATATTAATTTTGTCGATTTGTTCACCGCAGATAAAACTAAAAGTTTTTCCGATGACAACACGTATTTAACGGCGAATAAAGTCAAGACTATAGTGTCAAGTAGTTACGCTTTAAGTACTAGCTAAAAAAGTCAGCTTGAACGAGTTATAGAGCGCCATGAAACAGGTTTTGGGGAATCAGCTGGCAAACTTATAGGGCCACCAGCTAAGGTGCACATGAAATCAAACGCAACACCAATTTTTGTTCGCGCGAGAGAAGTTCCTCTGGCATTAAGAGAAGCCTACGCCAAAGAGATTGACGCAGGGAGTCTATGAAAGAGTCGAGTTTTTTGAATGGGCGTTTACAACGCATGTAGTAACAAAGAAGAACGGCGGGATACGAACTACGGTGAATTACAAAGCCACTGTGAATAATCAGATGATAATCGACGAACACCCCATACCAAAGGCAGAGGATCTATTTAATAAAATGCAGGGCGCTACAGTTTTTGCCCACCTTGACGTAACTGATGCGTACACCCATCTAACCATCGATGATGAATTTGCTCATGTACTTACGCTGAATACAATTACGCACGGACTCATTAGACCAAAACGTGCAGTTTACGGAGCAGCAAATATAACGGCAATATGGCAAAGAAGAATGGAATCAGTACTCCAGGGGATTCCAAATGTACTAAATTTTTTTGATGACTTTTTGATTTTTGGTAAGGATTTCAAAGAATTAATTAATGTTTTAGAAATTACCTTAGACAGAATGAAAACGTGTGGCTTGAAGCTTAACAAGTATAAGTGCATCTTTGCGGCTTCATCGGTTGAATTCTTGGGACATGTGATAGATGAAAAAGGCATACATAAATCTACAAAACACATCGAAGCAATCTTGAAAGCACCTAGGCCATGTAGCATCAAACAATTACAACTATTTTTAGGCAAAGCATCGTATTATGGCACGTTTATTCCGGATTTATCTACGAGAGAAAGACCACTCCGTGAAATGCTGAGGTCGAAGAATATGATTTGGTCTCCGGAGGCTGATAGAGCATATAAGGAATTGAAAAAAATCCTAGTGTCCCCACAAGTGTTAATGCCATATAATCCAAAGCTACCGTTGTTGTTAGCTACGGACGCCAGTAATGTTGGGTTAGGTGCCGTCCTTTCGCACCGGCTAGAGAATGGAGAGGAAAGGCCCATTGCTTACGCCAGTCGAGCAATGAGCCACACAGAATGCCGATATCCACAAATAGATAAGGAAGCGTTAGCTATTGTTTGGGCCGTACAAAAATTTTTTAAATATCCTTATGCGCGACGGTGGACCTTAATTACAGACCACAAGCCCTTAACACAGATTTTACAACCTGATAAATCACTGCCTGTTCTCTGCATTTCACGCATGGCAAATTATGCTGATTTCTTAAGTAATTTTAATTTTAATATACTATATAAAAGTTCAAAACAAAATGCCAATGCTGACTATTTGTCGCGGGCAACGCCGGGAGTGCCACACTGCCCGCAGGTGAAAATTAACAATTGTTCAAGTGCCGACTTTGATGAATTCGATAGTTTTATTATACGACAAATAGACCAACTGCCCGTAACTGCAAGAAAAATTGAGCGGGAAACAAGACGAGACACTGAGTTGGGAAAGATTGTTCAACTATTAGAAAAAGGATGCTGTTTGCTGAAGTATGGATACAAGTCTCCGGAGGCGAACTACAGGCTGGGAGGAGGCTGTCTGACCTTTGAACATAGAGTAGTAATACCAAAACAATTGCGAAATGATGTGTTAAAAAGATTATATGCGGCACATTTGGGAATCGTGAAGATGAAAGGGATGGCTCGGTCATTTGTTTACTGGCCAAAAATAGATGACGACATTGAACGCATGGCCAAAGAATGCGACAGTTGCTTGAGAATAGCCAACAAGCCGAAAGTGTATGCGGGCCATCATTGGGAGTACCCAAGTGCGCCTTGGGAAAGAGTGCATGTGGACTACGCTTGCCCAATTGATGGAATCATGCTGCTCATAATTACAGATGCGTTTAGCAAGTGGCTAGTTATAAAAGTAACGAAGTCAATAACGGCGGCAGCAACGATCACGTTGGTTGACGAGGTATTTGCATCCTACGGCGTTCCAGCAACGGTGGTGTCAGATAATGGTACCAATTTTTCGTCAAAAGACTATTTAACAAGGGTGGATGTTAAGTACCACAAATACACCGCGCCATATCATCCACCCACAAATGGGCAAGCTGAACGAAGCGTACAAACCGTCAAAAATGCTCTTAAGGCCATGGGATCGTCGGCGCAAACTTTAAAACAGAATATCAAAGAATTTTTACGGCAATACAACAACGCACCACAGTGTACCACAAATGTATCCCCATCAACGTTATTTTTAGGACGAAAATTGCGCATGAAATTGGATTTAATACAACCAGAAAGTGTGGCTACCAAAGTCGTTGCGAAGCAATTTCTAAAAAATGCACCAAGTTATAGAGAGTATGAAGTCGGAGCGTATATATTATGCCTAATGATAAGAAAAAGGCACCATGGGTAAGAGGAACAAAAATAAAACGATCTGGAGACTTACAATATCAAATACGTTCCAAGGATAGAGTCGTGAAAAGGCACATTAATCAAATGAGGCGAGGTAAAAAACAGTTTGACGTTAGTCCAGCGAAGAAGCAGCCAGAATCCAAGATTTGTAATCCATATACCTATGGTACCCAGGAAGACGTAGGGATAAATGGCGAAGCGAATTTACCGGTTTTTCTTGACACACCAACCAATAAACAGAAAACTCAACCGAGGCAAGTAAGAGAGTCGGAAGATAAAAATACAGTGGCTTCAAGTATGGAAAGTTTAGGAAGACCTTCACCGGGCGGGTCAGAAACTTCAACGTCAACGTTTATGGGATTCGAAACACCACACTCGGGAGTAAGTTTAACGGAAGATGATATGGCGAATAGATCAGCGCAAGACGAAAACACACAGCCGTCAATAGGCCTCCGTCGCTCGACAAGACAGCGCAGAAGACGTGTTCTATTTTCTCCATGATTAGTTTGCCAAGGAGGGTAAAGGTGATATGTATTAATACCGAGTAATCATGGTTACTTAGTAATTGCATTGTTATCATCTCTGTTGTAGAATCATTTTTGTTATACTCACTTTTGTAATTTTTCTAGAATAAAGACAACGTGTTTTTCTAATAAGTAAGGTTGTATTAATTTAAAAAGAAGAATTCAACAATAATAATAATAAAATTATCGCATTCCTTACTCATGTCACACATTCTATATTGCCTGAAAGTTTTCACTGGCACTATAAAATTAAACATATTTAACTAATATATGTATATAACCGTATACGGTCATACGTATATTACGTTATATTTTCCGTCTTATAATCTACAAGTCGGTGTCCAACTATTGCAAAAACACAAAGACCTTAAACTCTCTCGTGTAACTTTTATTTTACCCGGTCAACACGTAATTCGTTAATAATTTTTTGAATAATTTTTTGGAAAAAGAATTTCTTGTGCGGCAACGCTGCTTTTAAATTTTGCCAATAGTTTTACTTTGTGCGAGCGTTAAAAAACTTAAAGCAAGTGTTTTTAAAGGGTTTTCTTATCTTTGTAAACCAAATGTCTTAAAAAAGTTGTTCTTAAAAGGCATTTAAAATATATTAAGCAGTTTTTGCTCGTGATGTTTTATAATTTAAATTTATATGTGAACTTCGATAATGAATTATAAGAAAATGACTTAATTAACTTTATTTTTTCAAGAAAGAAAAATTAATTTTAACAAAAGTTTGCTGACGTTTTCCAAAGAAAACAGGAAAAATTAGACACTAGCAGAATTAAATGCAGCATTTTCTGGATCGCTGCAACCTTCATCAGCATTAGATTGTGCACATTGTAAACATCATCTATTTAACCAACTAATTTTGTAAATAAGAATACCAATATTCATATCAATATTTATTTGGTTAGACGAAGTCGACACACAAACCAAAGTATTTCTTCACTGTTCTCTTTGTAACCTGTTTTGCTAGTGTGTAATTTTTCTTGTTTTTTTGGAAAACGTCCGCATACATTAGTTGAAATTATCTTTTCTTTCTAAAAAAAAGTATTTTAGAAATTAAAAAATGAACTCAAAAATCATGTGAGAAAATTTCATGACGCATTGACGAAACACATATTGTTATTGATCCTTCACCCAATAGTAACGACGAATCTACGCAAGGAGTTTCTGACGAGAATCGGAAATTCATCAACATTTATGTTGGTTTTCCTGGATCCTACCATGACGGCTTGGTTTGAAAAAATTTTCCCTTGTATCAAAAACTCACGTGGGCATGTAGAGGTAGTTAATGTATTTACATATTAATAAATAATAAACAAAGGTATATAATTTCTTTCACTTTAGACTTTTATTTGTTGGGTATCCGTGCAGGGCACAAAAAACCTTCAACTTGAAGTTAAGTTCTGGCCGAGTAAGGATTGAACATACATTTAGAATCGTAAAGCAACGATTTCGGCAGTTATGTTATTGCAAACTACGTGGTACTCCGAAATTACGCCATTTCATAAGAGCGTGTTGTGAATTGCATAATTTGGCAAACGAAAACAAAATTGATTTTGTTGAACAACTACTGGAAGATAGTGTGTCTGATGACTTCAAAGCACAGTTGGAAAACCTAAAGGGCAATGCTATCAGAGATCCGATTTGCAAAGAAATATCACAAGATAAAACTAATTTTGAATGAAATTCTTAAAAAGATTTCAGAATAAAAATTAAATAACATTTATTATAAAAAAAAGACAAATAAAATTCATTTTTAACAACTATATTAAATTATTTTGTGCGGCTAGTTGTTTAAGAAGTTCAAGTTTTCTTTTTTCCATTTTCTTCTTTTCCAATTCTATGTCTTCTCTTTTTTCAGCATTTCCAAAATGTTAGGGTGAAATTCCTTCTTTTCTTTAATAAGCTCGTCTACCTTTTGCAGCAGCTTCTATTTTGGGCAACTAAAATGCTTTTTTTTTGCAGACTGATTAGAACATCTTGGAACATTATCTGAAATAAAAGAAATACATATGTTTATATACATATATTTGTATGTATATATTTGTGCATAAGAGATTTCATAACTGTTCTCTTTTCGTTGAGCAGTCCTGTATTTAATTACTTCTCATTGACTGACCAGTGCCAGAGTTCAGTTCATCGTCTAGAACCTCTCTTCTCTCTCTTTTTTTAATCGGAGCTGTCCAAGGTAACTTCTGGCACTACTGATCTTTTTTTCGCCAAAATTTTGCTTAATTCGCTATGACATAAGGCTATATTAAAAAATAACTCCTTTAAATATGGGTGTACTTACCTTTCAAAAGGACACGATTGCCGGTTTTTTGTTGTTCAGTACTGTTGCCTTAAACTGTCGTTCAAGGACGTGAAACTTATTTTCAATTTGCGTCGGTTTAAATAAAGTATCTTTTTGTGCCAAACATTCAGATACAAGGAAACACATTTTTGGCTGTGATTTGACATTAGCATTTTTTCCAACCTTTGGTCGCAGCTCTTGTATTTTGGATAGCATCAATTTTACAGCTGACTTTTCCAAAAATATTTTATCCTTTCCATTAAGTGTTAGATCATTAGGCACGAACATTTCCTGTGCTGTACTTGTTGTTGCTATTTGTTCAGATTGTGCCAAATCGTTGGGGATGAACATTCTTCTACTGTAGTTGATGTTGTTTCAGATTGTACTATTTCATTCTTTGTTTATTTATTGCCAATTTACACGATGAAAAACCGACGACCCATAGTTCCTTACGGACCTTTTCGGTCACTTGTTCTCTATACAAGTTGTCTGCAAAAACACTTTGCAAATATAGTATATCTTAAAACAAACATGCACATTAACTTACCATTTTGAACACGGGTTAAAGTTCCACGAGAACATGCAACAGTTATTAGGCTTTTCGGCTTAAGTCTAGTTCCGTGAAGCTTGACCAATCGAAAAAAAAATTATACAGGGCGATAGAGAATCAAAAAATAATAAAAAAATGTAAAATAAAAAAATTGGCGGTCGCCCTTATTTTCCGAGTTATGGGCCTCGGAACTTTTCATAAAAAAATGTGATTTTATACAATAATTTTGAACAAATTAGGTCAATATGGGTATCATTTTGAAGCTTTTGGAAATATCTACTAAATAGTGGTCAAATTTTTTACAGAAGTTAAGCTATTAGGAATCAATAGCTTTTCCTAATGGAAATATGTGTATAGTACGCAGAAAATCTTTGGTAAGCGAAGCCGGTGTTGGGTTTACAATAGAGGAGAAAATCCTTGCGAAGGCCGGCCGGCTATGCAAGAAAGCTTTAGTAAGCGAAGCCGGTGTTAGTCATACCATAGAGGAGAAAATTCTTGCGCCCGGCCGAAGGCCGGCTATGCAAGAAAGCTTTAGTAAGCGAAGCCGGTGTTGGTCATACCATAGAGGAGAAATCCTTGCGTCCGGCCGAAGGCCGGCTATACAGGAAAACTTAAGTAAGAAGCAAACATAAAGTTTCAAATTCAAATTCAGGTTTGATTCTTAATGGGTTAATTTTTTTTAAATTTCGCACCATTTAATAGATATTTCCAAAAGCTTCAAAATGATACCCATATTGACCTAATTTGTTCAAAATTATTGTATAAAATCACATTTTTATATGAAAAGTTCCGAGGCCCATAACTCGGAAAATAAGGCCGACCGCCAATTTTTTTATTTTACATTTTTTTATTATTTTTTGATTCTCTATCGCCCTGTATAATTTTTTTTCGATTGGTCAAGCTTCACGGAACTAGACTTGTTCCGGCTTTTCATTTTTTTTAAAAATTATAAATAAATTTTTAATAATAATAACTGGCTTATACCTTTTTTAATTTATATTCAATCACTTTCTACAGCTGTTGGCAATGACGCTAATGCTTTGTTTTTAAAATATTTTTCATTTTAAGCGTCTAAAATAACTAAAATAAAATTTATTTAAGTAAGTCAGCACCATTAGTATTTTAAGACGTTCAATTGTGTTTTTTTGCGTTTTAGCAACTTTGGACAACTTTGTCACATTCAGAGAGTAATTTCTTTTTACTCTCAAAAGTCCAGACTATTTTGTTATGCATCTGGAACAGACCTATAGTTTATGAAAAACAGCTTCTAACAAACACAATGAAATGCAATTTTGTGACAAATATTTTAAAAATATAAAAAAAATGTCCTCAATACTCAAGTACTCACCACCTTAACTTATTGTATTTATTTATTTAAATTTTTCATAACCAAAAATTATTTTAACTAAGAAATGTATACACAACTTAAACTGTTGAAAAATACTTAAATTTAATTAGAAATGTTGAAAAGTGTTTTTAAAGACATCAGAAAGATTTAAAAAACAAGTCAAGGTGCTATTTTTGGTTATCCCGAATCTTACCATTTACCGTATATCTAATTAAAAAGACCAATATTGGAGCAACAGAGAGTACAAAAATATGAAAAAAATAAGTACTAAATATAATTTTACCTACAAATTTCACAATCGTACTTTACTATAAAAAGTTCAGAAGCCCATAACTCGATAAATATAGGCGAGCGCGAATTGACTTATACTGCCTCAAGGGACATAGACTAATCTTGCTGATTTTTCATAGCACCTCAAAAACTGGAAAAAGGGTACATATATAATAAGTTTGCCATTTCGTCCATATTTCTACAATATCCATATAAAGTATATATATCCCGAGTTATTCTGCATAGCGAAGTCGATTGAGCGATGTCCGTCTGACCCTCGTGTTAGTGTTGAAATCAACTTTGCCTTATCACTAGATTAGCTAGAGAAAATAGTTTCGAAAAATTCGTTATTAAAAATTACCAAACTTGATCCATGTACTTTGAAGCTGCAGACGAAACACCACGCATGTAGCACGATGCTGGAATGATCTGCGTTATGAATTGAAAATTTTTTCAAAATCTTATGTAACTAATTGCGCTTTACAGAACTTATTGGATTCTTTAATTTTAATCCTTTCATTTTCCACACAGGATAAATATTGGTAATCGTAAATAGATTACTGCACTGTACATGATGCGCAGTACGTTTGTAAAAGCAAAAAGTGGCAACAATGCAAATGTCATCTGTTCGTAAATGCATCTTTAAAGTATATTATGCGCAAGTAAAAGCAAAGAACTAATCATAAAAATGGCGGGTGCAATAAACGTGTGAGTATAAATTGTTTTTATTATTTATTTATTTTTGTTTAATATTTTGTTGTTGTGATTTTTCCATTTTCACAGTATTTCTTTGCTTGTAAATGCACACTAAAATGAGCAAAACAAAGTACACGCAACATCTGATTAGCAGTGGGAGTGCAGAATAATCATATTATGCAGTACAGTGATGCAATTACGAGCAGGCCTATTATTATTAACTTTTTTATTCCTGTGTAATTTTTTACTTTTTCTATTTAATTAATTTGGTTGGGGAGCTTTTTGACAAATGTTATTAAAATGCTAACAATTTAATTAATTAATTGTATTTTCAATTGATTTGAATTTTGTATAAGTTTGGATTTATTATCTTATGTTTAATTACTATGTAATATTATTTTGGCCATGTTTGGCTTGATGTTACAGAATAAAGTAGATAAATAATAAATCATTATCATTACTGTTCAGTGATGCAAAATCAAGAATCCATTTCGGTATCAAAAAATTTCTTCGAGAGTACTTTTTTTACCCCAATGGTATCAAGTTGGTTTTTTTTATTAACAAAAATTACATGAATATAAAATTACCAAAAAACATATGCGTGTGTATAAAATTCATAAATGCAGATATAAATAACATAAGTAAAACAACGACAAAAACATAAATAATTTTAATTATTTGCGTACTTATTTTAAGGAACTGAAGTATTTCAGAGATATGAGATCAAAATTAAAGAAAAAATAATAATACTTATAGGTGTTGGTTTTTTGATTAAAACTTTTTAAATATATCAAAGTTATAGCAACAACAGTTTTTAGATTTTAGTAAATCTTTGGTTTGTACAATACTTCCTACTGTTGAAACATTAAGCCTGTTTCTTTGTTTTGTTTTAATGAGGTTTTGGTAAGAGAAAATTCTTTCTACGTTTGCGGAAGAATGAGGTAGTGACAAAATACCATAAGCAATTCTTGAAATATCAGGGAACATATATTCGTCTAACGTGTTTTTAATTTTTGAAATGGTGGACCAGAAAATACATATATTTTCTGTAATTAATGGCTTAAGTTCATCCATGTCAGCTAATGCTCTATATTGCGAGTTAATTTTTTCAAAATTTAACCTTTCATTGGGAAACATTTTGATTAGAAGAGGTATAATGCTGTTTGTTTTACCAGCTAAAACATTTTCAGGGGAAAAATTGCTAAACCATATTAACATTTCATTGTTAAAATCCACTTTTGTCCTTAAGACTTCACAAAATTTTATATAAAATTTTCTGCAGTTTTCTTTAAACTCATATGTTGGGCTCGATTTGATTTGTATTAATATATAAATCAGCTTCCGTTCCGCAAAAAATATCGTTTAGCGATATATGATTCTCATGAAGGTTTAATTTTGAAAAATCACATTTATCTAAAACATCTTTATTAATAAAGTTTCGAGCTAATTGCCGAAATAAAAATTTTATTCTCGGCAAAAATATATGAATACGTGCGTCTTCCGACTGCATTTCTGTGTTTACTGTATTAATTATTTTTAAAACATACTTAAGAAATAAAAATGTCATTTTAAAAAGTGGATTTAAAAATCCCGTTGTTAAAAACTGCATTCTTACATTTTCTGACTTTTTTTCAAAATCATTTAATGTAAAATAATATTGCAAAGGCTGCCATTGCTCCAAAATTCTATTTATAACTTCTTCTCGTGAAAGCCATCTTGTAGGAGCATATTTAAGTATTGTATGTGTTTCAGTCCCGAATATTCTTGAAACTTTACGAAATCCTCCTTTCTGCTTGCACTGTTGCAAAAATGATAATTTACTTCCTTCAGAAATTTCTCAATATCATCTGGTATTCCAAATTTCGATGCAGCAGCAAATGTTAAATTTAAGATATGACATATACAACCATTTGAGAATATATGCGGAATTCTTGCTTTAAATTTTGTTTGGACTCCATTTGTATTACCCATCATAACTGCACAGTTATCGGTTGTAATGCCTATCATATTATCTAAAGGTATGTTACAATCCTCTAATACCTTGACCGAGCTTTCAAAAATTCCATTGGCAGTACTATCGTCTATTTGCACTAAACTTAAAAACCGATCACGGCATTGCCCATCAAAAATTCGAATGACTATTGCAAGGGTTTTTATGACGCTAATGTCGGTGCTTTCATCAATTACTAATGAGTAATAATTACTTTTACAAAAACTTACAATATCATTAGTGTTTTTAGGGCCCAGGACATTTGTAATCAATTTTTGAGCTTTTTGTCGCTTTATATTAAAATTTTTACTTATTTGAGAATCAGGTATTCCATTTTTAATAATCAAATTCAGATGATCTAAGGCTGCAAAGGAAATATTGTGTTCAGCAGCAAAAGCACTCACCATTAGCTCCAGATTTTTCGTGGATTGATTTGTTGGGCATTTGGTTGTATTTGCAAAAAAATTTTGAATTGTTGGTGTAGTTTTAGCGGCGTTCATGTTTTTCTTATGATTTGTGCTCAAATCATGGCGATTTAAATGTGATAATCCACCCGCAATAGGAATTTTACACACGCGACATGTTTTTTCGTTTCCATTATTTCTTAACCACAAAAATTTGTTTGCCCATTCATCTCGAAATGGAACTATATAAGGCTTATTTTGCTTACCCGACCTAATACAAATAATCAGGCTAATTATTTGAAATACTTGTAAACAAAAACATAAAACTTACCTATCTTTACCAGAATCCATAATTTATTTTAAGTTAATTCTAATAAGTATGTATGTACCAATTTATTTGTAGACGAATGCCAATAAGAATTTCTTTCCACGAAAAACTTTGAAAAAGCTTCTTTTCTAAGCGGGATAATAACGCACCATAAAATAAATTGCATAAATATATGTACATAACAGAAAGTAGCACGTTTTTATCTAAAATCGTTTAAAACACACTAAACAAACAAAATTTCTTATTTTTGTGTAGAGTTTGACGTTTATATTGTGTACATTATTACATTGAGATGATTACATTTGTCATTCATGTATAAATGGTATAGGAAAAGAAATCACAATAAAATAGAAAAAAGGGTTGCTGAGCTGGCAAAAAGAGAAACAGTTTACACCTTTGTTATAAAGTAAAGTTGAGCGTATCAAATAACCCAGGGGAGTATCACGGTATTTTTTAGCATTCAATAGTATCAAAAAAAGTACGATCGTATCAACTTTTTCATCACTGTTACTGTTACTATAATTGGTACTTTTAGAATCCAAATAGTAAATCGACATAAAGTCTGGTAGCTGATCTACTTAAAGTTGTTACCAAATATTTTATGGAATAGAACAGAATTTATCATTAGAGACCAATAAGTAATGAAACTAAAGTCTATTCTAAGTGATCTTGTTTCCTTATAAGCAATATGTAAACGATTTCAATGGTATATCTGCTTCCCTTGATTTATTGGATTTTCAAGCCTTTTGGCCAAAGTGTGGCAAAAAAAAAATGTTGGAAAAAACGTTAACGACTATTAAGAAATGTATCGACATAACCGACCCTTGTGACCTCGCCATTGGAACTTCGCAGTAATAATTCGGACAGTAGACACACTATAATTATGGAATATGCAATGGTATTGTGATCCTGTTCATATTAAAAAATAAATCTTTTAGAGACTTTTATTTTTTGCCTAAAAACATTTTAATGAAGGCAGAATGAAGATATGATTTTCCAAACTGCATTCGCAGCTTATAAATTAGATCTAGTTTCTTAACACATTGGCGTAGTCACTAGCTAAGGAAAGAAATGTATACAAAAACGTAAGAAAAATATACTTACACATTCTGTTTTCAAAATTATTTATTTTTCCACAAACTAAATAAAACCTGCAACTTATTTTATACTGATGTAGTGTCTGCAAGAACTGTAAGTTTAAACCATTGTTTTTATACCCTTTACCACAAAAAGAGGAAAAAAGGTATATCTAAGTTTGTCATTCCGTTTATAATTTCTACAATATCCATTTCCGACCCTATATATTCTGAGTCCATATGCAACTTAACACCCAACAACATTCTAATATAAATTATTGTTATTATTATTATTGTTGTTCTATTAATTTAAATGTTTTATTTGTTATAGTAAATCATAAATAATTAATTGTTGTAATTATTGTTATGTTATGATCTGCATTGTAAAACTCTGTTATTTATTATTATTGTTAACTGAGTAACATAAAGTTCATTTGTTATAGAAATTGAAAAAATAAAAATTCAGTCACATTTACGACATCAAAACGTGCGTTTGTATTAGCAAAATCGTATAACGGTTATATCACGCACTGTTGTTAACTGGCGCCGATCGCAAAAAGTTTTAATATTTAAAATAACAGTTTAAGATTTTATATACGAAATATAATGAAAAATATCCAAATTTTTAAAATGTGCTTAATTAGCGTCCAGCTCAGTTTACTTATTACTTGCAATTAATCGAACACAAAAATAAAAACCACATAAAAGAAATGAAAAAAAAAAAAAATAACGGAACATATTGATTTCACCATAGACAACACTTATGGCAATTTTACATATATTGGGCAAAACAAACATCAGTTAATAAGTTTTAAACAAAAATAAAAATTTGTGTATTTAACCCAATGCGTTATAAAAAAAAACTAAATATATATGTATGTATATGTATGTTCCCTTTAATCTTTAAAGGACCTCAAAGGGAAAATAATTGAAAACTGATTAAATAGTAATATGTATATAAACTTGTCGTGCACAGCCAAATAATATAAAAAATGCTAATTTAATAATTGTTAAAGCCAAATATTTTATTCTTTTATTGGCCCTATCAAATTAATAATACGAGAAGAATGAACTACGTATATATTAGAAGACGAACTTAATTAAGTGCGGAATCAGCAGGAAGTGGATTAAGAAGCCGAAATCTATCAACATACATAGTATATATATATATATATATATATATATATATATATATAAAAATATATATATATATATATATATATATATATATATATATATATATATATATATGAGTATTATATTCAATTTATACGTTATTCAATTATGATTATTTATTTTATTTATTAGGTGCGTTCCCGTACTCTATTTTGGGATCCCAATGTTACCGAAAACTGTTCCCGTACTACAAGTTTGGGTAGAAGAGAGAGCTTTTGAGAGAGTAAAATTCTTCTTCTTTCTGCACGAAACAGCCCAGACTTTTTCTTTGGGTAAGTTTGTGTAAACTAAAAAACAATCAGCTGATTGAAAACTAAACAGTACCAAATACAAAAATTCTATGTTTCATACACGCAAATGTTTCGCAAGACTGTTATTTGTAAGTTGTATTCCTATAAATATTAAAATAAATTCAAGAACATACAAAATATTTGTGTTCTTATGTTTAATATAAACAACTGCATGTATATTTTGCTCGACATCTTGTTTTGGGATAGAAATTTGGTTTTTTGTGTTCCCGTACTTTCGGGCATTTTTTTCTTTAATTGAGAATAATTTATGTTTTCTCTCGTTTTACCCAAAAAGTACGGGAACGGAACTATTATATTCATTAAAAATATTCAACTTATACTGTTCAATATGGAAAAGAATTTATAACACAATTGCTTTGTTTTATTGTCGACCATTCTGGTCGACCGTACTTTTATTTCTGTTTGTTCTATTCTATAGTACTTCAACACTTGAAGTACTTTGTCTTAAAAAAACTTAAAAACTAACTTAAACTTATCGTGAGAAAATGCTTGGTCGGCATAAATACATGCCGACCAGCTGCATGGTATGTGTGGGCATAAAATATTCAAATAAGCAAGATCATCAAGTTACTTGCTGATAACGAAATAACTGATGCAGTCAAACACATAAGTATGTGGACAAATATGAATTATACAGTCAAACACATGAGTATGTGGACAGATATATTTTATACACACAAATACACTACACCTCCCTTTTTCAGAAAGAATGATCAATACGAGGTGGTTGATCAAGTACAATAGATTTAAAAATGAAAGGGGGTGTTTCTCACGAAACCTCTATTGCAAAATTACACATATTTAAAAATTATAGTTTGCAAATTGAAAGTAACAATAGAGTAGTTTCATTTATTTAATAAAATGTTTTACAACTAATAAAATTTTTGTTATTTACAATATATTTTTTTTTTTTTATTTAGGTTTTTATAAAATGTTTTGGAAGAAGAAGTTAGGGCGCTTTTGAGGCGACCTTTCACCCTTTTACGGAAAGAATAATCATAATTGGTTGATTATTCTATAAAGGTGTCACGTAGGACAGTAAGGTGAGATAAGTAGTAGATTCATGTGGAACCTTTAGCTACTTAGAATGTAAAGAATAATTCACACTTGATTAAAGCATTGAAATGATACTGTATAGTAATGGTGCAGTCGTCTTAACTGTCCAACAGATCGTTGCACGTATTTGAGAAGAAGAGAAAAAAGGAAAAAAAATCATGAACAATTAGTTTTTAAATACATATATCATAATCATATATTGTATTAAAGGAAAATAAAACCTTTACAAATAGCGAATTAATTAAAAAAATATAGCGAGCAACACGATTCCTCTTCAATGCGACTAAAACAAAAAAATTTAGTTATATTCTATTTAAAGTAACATTAGAGACACGAAGAAATAATTGTTTGCTCGGATAATTTATGCAAACTTCTTCTTCTTCTGTGAACTTCTTTACTCTATTTTTATGAACAGTGAATGACTTCCCATGTTCATCTAGGAGTTCCAAATTATTCTTGTTGTCTATTTTGGATATTTTATAGGGGCCTTTAAATACAGAATCTAGTTTATGACCTGCTTCATTGCGAATTAAAACGAGATCACCGAGGGTTAATTCAATCGGATTTGCCCTTTCGGCGGAAAGTTGTTGTCTTTCCCACTTAGCATTTTCTATGATATTGGCAGATCTTCGCTGCGCCACCTGAAGTCTGAATTTAACTTCTATTTCATATGAATCAATACAGTACAATGGTTCTACAATATTTTCTTTTGTACAATCAAGAGTTGGTGGGATCTTCCCGTAAATCAACTCGAATGGGCAATAACCATGAGCTGTAGATGGTGTGGTGTTGTAACAATATACGAAGTATTTTAACCACACGTCCCAATCTGATTTATCGGATGAAGTGTATGTTCGCAAATATTCATTAAATGTTCTGTGAGATCTCTCAACAGTACCTAAGGTCTGATGATGATATGGAGTAGAATTGATTTTCTCTATCTTCATCATTGAACATAACTCTGATAAAACTTGATTTATATATTCTGTTCCCATGTCCGTTAGTATTGTATTCATCGGACCGTAAGTCAAAACAAATCCTTCCATAATAGCTTTGGCTACCGTTCTGGCTGATTTATTCTGAATGGGTATTGCGACTAAATATTTAGTTAGATCGCATATCATAGTGACAGCATATTCATTTAATGACTCGGACCGTGGTAGTGGTCCTATGGTGTCAATTATTATTCTGTCAAATGCTTTTAACGGTGTAGGCGTTAGGATGAATGGCTCTTTACCGTTGACAACTGTTTTATTTTCTTGGCATGCTTTGCACCTTCTTACATATTGGGCTATGTCTCTAGTCATGCCTTTCCAATGGTATTGAAGTCTGATTTTCTTTATCATGCGTGTTACGCCTGGACGTCCTCCCGAAATAGGATTATCATGATATTTTTGCATGATTTGTAATTTTTCTGTATCGGTAAAAATTTTTGTTAATTTAGGAGTGAGCACGATTGTTAACATACTTTCTTGAAGTATTTCATTGCCTTTATTCTTAAAGGTTTCAACATTGGTTCCTAGGAGCTTAAGCAGACTATCATCGAGGTGTAGTCGCATGGTTGTTAGACCCATGTTATCAGCTATTTTTTCAAGCTTTAGAAAGAGGTGACCTAAGTCTACATTTCCATTAATAACCGTGTCTTTCAACATAAATTCGGAAAGAGTTCGCTTTCCTTTTTTAATTATAACTTTATTTTTGGTAAAATGCAATTGTGGCATTTTACTGTGCTCTTGGGCATTAATTGCCTCATAGACCTTTAGTTCAACAGATTTTGTATTACTCTTCATACCATTGTCATTACAATTTCTACTCGTTTTTGCCTGAAGTCTCGTAGTTACTTTCAGTATTGTGTTAGCATCAATATTTTTTATATCATTAAAATTTATACGCGATAGCGCATCCGCGGCGTAATTTTCTCTACCCCTAATATACTCAACCACAAAGTCATATTCCTCTAGGTCTAGCCTCATACGGGTTAATTTTGATGACGGATTTTTCAATGAAAATAAATAAGTTAGGGGTCTGTGATCGCTTTTAATTATAAACTTTCTGCCGTAAACATATGGTCGGAAATATTGTATTGCCCAATGAATTGCAGTTAATTCCTGCTCTATTGTTGATTTATTGCTTTCACCTTTTGTGAAAGATCTGGATGCGTAAGCAATTGGTAGCTGAATACCTTGCTTTTCTTGGCTCAAAACAGCCCCACAGGCATGTTTACTTGCATCTGTGGTTATGCAGAATTCTTTAGAAAAGTCTGGATATTGTAGGATTTTTGGGCTTAGCAGTTGATTTTTAAGGTATTGGAATGATTTTTCACACTGCTCAGTCCATTCGAATTGCACATTTTTTCTAGATAATCTGGTGATATGTCGTGATGATTCAGCAAAATTTGGAATGAATCTTCTGTAATAATTACAGAACGCTACGAAGCGTTTAGCTTCATCACCATTTGTAGGTGTTGGGTATTTTTGTATAATTGAATATTTGCTGTCGTCAGGTAAAATACCTTTATCGGTGCATTTATGACCTACCAATGTTACTTCACGACAAAAAAATGTACATTTATCCGGATGTAGCTTGAGATTATATTTTCTGCAAATGCTAAATACTTGTTTTAAGTTTTGTAGCATGTGTTCCGAAGAACATCCTATCACTACTAAGTCATCCATGTATACAAAGGCTTGGGTTGGAGATAATCCAGAAAAAGCCAATGACATCATTCTTTGGAATGAATTCGGGGCAATTTTGATACCATAAGGCAGTCTTGTAAAGCGAAAAGAGCCTTTTTCTGTGGAAAAAGACGTAATGTCTCTAGAGTCTTCTTCCAATTCTATTTGATGAAATCCCGACATTAAGTCGAGGCATGAAAAAAACTTGGCCCTTCCCAACTGATCAAGAATGTCATCTATACGAGGCAATGGGAATTTATCAGCTATTAATTTTTTATTTATTCCTCTATAATCTACGACTAATCTCCACCTTTTTTGTGTCGAACCAGGTAATGACTTTTTCGGAACTATAAGAAGAGGACTGTTATATTCAGAGATTGATGGCTCAATTATGCCATCATCTATTAGCTTATCTACTTGGGCATTAACTTCCTCTTTGTGGGCATGAGGAATTCTATAATTTTTGATGTACACTGGTTGTGTATCATGAAGTTTAAGTTTTTGTTTGTAAAAATTGTTGGTACTTATTTTATCTGTTTCTAAAGCAAAAATATCTATGAAGTCTGAGCATAATTTTCTCAAATTTTTAGGAGCGTATTCAGGAAAGTTTTTTGTTAATTTTTCAAGTTTTACCTTATTTATTTTGGCATTAGTTTCAGAATTGTTATTGACGATTTTATAGTCATTTAGACTTTCGGATTTTACTTGAATGTTATAAATTATAACGTCTTTATCTGTGGTATTAATGATTTTTACCAAAGGTCTTGATTTAGTAGTTATTGTGTTGGCGATATATACTCCATCCTGAATAATTTGTTGAGGTATTAATACTTCTTCCTCATTTGACATGAAATTTATCGGTCTTATAACTTCTGATCTTGCTGGAAGTGATATGGAATTGATATTTGGACTATTTCTTAAAGGGATTGCTACGTCGTACGGAACATCACTAGTTCTCAAGGTGATCCAATCTTGATCATCTTCGTAATTTAAAATGCATTTGTATTTTCGAATAAAGTCCATACCTATTATTCCGTCTACTTGAATCGGAAAATCATCCTTTACGACATGAAAATCGTGAGCTATAAGCAGATCTTCTTATTTTAAATCGGCTTTAACTTTGCCTATTGTAGTTATTACACCTTGACCAATGCCATTTATTCTAGTTCGCCTAGTAGGGTCTATTGGTTCGTTTAGAACTTGGTGGTGTTTTACGACTGATATGTCTGCACCTGTATCTACTAAGAATGTGGACCTGTTGTCATTTAGAGTAGTTCTGGAGACTAGATAACTGTATAAACTTGTATTTATGTTGTGGATTTTTTTGTCTATTGAGTATTTAGGGGTGTCGGTTCGTTTCCCGAACTATTGTCATGCACGCAACGTATATTATTATTTCTATTCACGTTGCGGTTGTTATTGTTGTAACGGTTATTATTGTTATTGAATTGATTGCTAACTCCGCTATTATTGAAGCTTCTAGTTACATAACGGCCAATTGTATTCCTGTTATTAGGATTTCTGTTACTAGTGTTACGATTATAAAAAGTAGGCGCCCTATTAGAGTTATTGGGTGTGTTACTAGTATTCCTAGAGTAACGTTGTCTATTATTAGAGAAATTAGAAGGAATATTGTTGTAGCTGTGTTGAAAAGTTAATACAGCATTAGGTTGTCCGTATGCGTCGGTACAACTGCTTATGAATTTTGTTTTCACTTCATCCATGTTTAGGAACGATCCTGATTCCATGATCAGTTTGACCCGTTCGTTGGACGCATTTTTTTACTATTTCTGAAACTGCTGCACGTGTTGTGTACTTGCTTGCAGTTTCATTTGGCAGACCGTCAGATATGTAGGCGGTCTCTAATTTTTTAGTGAGTTCATCTATTTCTTTGACATAGGCATTGGCATTTTTGCCTGTTTGTTTTATATTCATCAACTTTGCATTGATGACGTCAACGGATTCTCCCTTAACAGTCGATTTGAGTTTTGAAATTATCGCTGAAATGGTCGATTCCGTTGTTACTATGTTCCTGGTAGTGCCTTTTAATTTTGTTTTAATAAGGCTTACCGCAACAGCTTCATGTGTGCCCTTTATGGATTCCACAAGTGTCAAAGCATCAATGAAGCTTTGTAGATTTTCTGGACTTCCGTCGAAGTCAGGTAGGAGTTTTGCTGCTGTGTTTAGGAATTCAATGTTTGTTTGTGACATGTTGGTAGAGGCTCTACTTGTACTTGGTAGATTTGAAGTTGGGTCTGAATCTAGTTCTGGTAGATATTTAAAATTTGTTTCCTCATGTAATGAGTTTGGGACATTTAGTACGATACCTCTTTTTAAGGATATCGTTATTTATTTATCTCTTATATCAGCAAAGAAGGCTTCAGCTGCTGTTTTATGAGAGTGGGTTAATCTATTATAATTAACATTAAGAAGAACTCTAACCTGTTCGAATCTTCGCACGAGATTATTTATGTGTTTATTGATTGTTTCAGGTTTTATCTCTCTATTGAGATTAAGGCATTTATAAGATTTGATGAATTCTTCCTTTATTGCTCTAGCCTTATTCACTATTATTTCCCATTCCATGGGGTTTTTAAATTTTGAATAATGAGAGACAAAAAAGGAATATATATTCAATGTATGTTGTAATGTGTGCTTTATAGCTATCTAAAACGGAGATTCAACATTTAGACTTGGTCTAAATTTCTGGCTAGTGAAACTGCGCGCGTGTAATTTTTTCGTAATGATCTCTTATGAAGCTGGTAGAGCGTTATAAGGAGCTGCAGCGCCAGTAAGAAGATGATAATACTTAGATATATGACTGGATATTGCACTTTTACCGTTATGTCGTTGATTACGTTAGCATTAGGGTTTTCTATTTTTGATTCATGGCCACCCATGGTACTCAGATCTATTCTGTTGATTTATTACATATGGGGACAAGAAACAAAAGGAAAAAAACAATTTAAATGAAGTAGATTCTGCGACGATCTGTGGAAGTTTTACGCTTGTTGAACATATGAACGAAAATAATGATATATAAAAGGTTTGCTGCGCACAGCATCAATATTATAAGTATTGACCTAATCATGTAGATTTCAACTGTCATGTACGTATTTCGAGTAACTGTTTACATAAACAAAATGCAAGTTTACAATATTTTACTTAAAAATAAGTTTATACAGGTACACGAATGTTAATGTGTCTATAAAAGTCAAGGGCGTGTTAGTGAAAAAAAATGGTGCTTATATCACGGATGCCGTGACCATTTTGTGATGGTCAATGGAGTACAATGATATAAACCAGATATCGCCGACTGATATCTGAATTAGGCTTTGATTCCCTTAAAACTATACCACTGGAGGGACACGTATGTATCGCAGTAGTAGGTTAAGTTGAATAGAATTTTTATCATAAATTTTTTTTGTTTGTTTTTAAAGAATACTATGTATATACGGTTATTTAATATTTATTGTTGAGAATTGTGTTTTAGTATTTAAAATAAAAATTAAAAACGATTACTTTTAAAATTTATATTAAAAAAAAATATTTTTTTCTACTTTTTTTTTTCTTACTGTAACAAGTTTGTTAAAAAATTATATAAGTAGGTATGCATCTATCTGTGTATTATATTCTTTAATGATAGTTAATCAATCAATTTGTTTAAAATTACATCTGTTTGCTGCTTTGTTAGATAAAACATTAAAATCATTTAAATTTATTTGTTACCAAGAAAGACATTAGCAGCTATAAATTTCGTTTTGTTATTTCATTTTTTTTTTAAGATTTGGTTGGTTGTTCTTTATATTTATATATATGTGTATTGGTATTTTATTTCAAATTTTAACATATTTTTTTCTTCTGCTACACAAATTTATTTAAGTAGACTAAAGGTTAGGATTTTTATTTTCTAAAGAAATTGTACTATGTACAACGGATTAGAACAATTGTTTCAATTTAGAAAAATGTGTTTGGAAGAATTGAAACAAGCACAAGTCAATTGTGAACGATATTCATCCGATATGACGGTGCTGACGGAAGAGCTAAGTGCAAATTGGTAAGCCACTAACAGTTTTCTGGCTAAATACGATTCTTTTATAACCAATATTACAACTATAATGGATGCTACACGCAAGTTCAATATTCACCTGCATTTGTACAATATGAAGCTAGTGAGGTACCAAAGGAAACGATACGTCATTTTTATCCAGCCGAAGAATGCGATATAAATTTAGAGCTTGCTGATGATTTTAAGTATCTGACCTTATAAATCCGCAAATCTTGTCAAGCGAGTTGTAGACTCCAAGTCGTGGGCATGGTAGGGTGATGGTTCAACATCATACTTCGACTCCAACGTTGTAATCGGATGAGGGTGGACGATAGTTCCGGGATATATGATGTTAAGCGGGTTGAGAGAATTTGGTTTTATTAAATGTGATACCGGACGACTGTCATAACTCACACTTATAAATTCACAAATTTCTACGCTGTGCACCTCGGGCTTAAACTCGATAAATTTTACACAAATCAATTTTTTTTGTTTGGCAGGATCGCCATGTTCAATATGGAAAAGAATTTATAACACAATTGCTTTGTTTTATTGTCGACCATTCTGGTCGACCGTACTTTTATTTCTGTTTGTTCTATTCTATAGTACTTCAACACTTGAAGTACTTTGTCTTAAAAAAACTTAAAAACTAACTTAAACTTATCGTGAGAAAATGCTTGGTCGGCATAAATACATGCCGACCAGCTGCATGGTATGTGTGGGCATAAAATATTCAAATAAGCAAGATCATCAACGAAATAACTGATGCAGTCAAACACATAAGTATGTGGACAAATATGAATTATACAGTCAAACACATGAGTATGTGGACAGATATATTTTATACACACAAATACACTACAATACGTTGTTCAATTATGATTATTTATTTTATTTATTATATTCATTAAATTTTTATATTTTTTTTAGTTTTTATTTTAGTTGTTCTTTTATTTATAATTTTTATATTAATACCTAAAATAATCAAATTTATAACATTTCGTTACTTCATTTCTGCCCAAAAATTATTTTTTTCCTTTCGTTAGTAATATAACAAATAAAATGAATAGAAACGAGGTATTAAGTCTGGTTGAATCAGCATTAGGTTTTAATAGAACAGAAATTTTGGAACATAATTGTAATTTAACAGGTGTTGTTGAGCAACTGCAACCAGTTCGAATGGAACCTTTAACTCCAGTAACCTTTCAACCTGGTGCTGCTAACGGTAATACAAATTTATATTTGGTAAAATCACTTCCCCAGTTTAGTGGAAATGGTTGCGAATACCCGGCATGGATGGCAGCCGCGAAGTTTGCTTTAAATTATTATATAAAGGGATCTGAAGCATATTATGTTGCCATTGGTGTTTTGAGAAATAAGATTGTTGGTGAGGCAAATGCTACTTTGAGCTCATATAATACAATTTTTATTTTTGATGCCATAATTTCACGACTAGATCAATCTTATTCTGATAAAAGACCTTTGTACCTGTTAGAAAATGAGCTTACTGTTTTGAGACAGGGAAATTTAACTATAAACGAATATTATGACAAACTCTGATTATAAATAAAATTCTCATGACTTATACGAATCATGATGTTATCGAAGCTTTAAATGAGCGAGTAAGAGCAAACGCGTTACGTGTATTTGTGTCAGGTGATATTTGCTAACTCAAAAAAGTTTTCACCAATAACTGTACCTTTTTTGAACAATAAATAACCTAAAGAATTTTTTTTTTTACCGTTCTCCAAGCCACAAACAAAATCTTTCGCCTGTTCTATTGGAGGTTGATAAAAGTACAACATATTTTAGAAAGCCAACACCACCAATAATAAGGGACAGAAGCCAATTTCCTATGAAAAAAAATCTGGGCGGCAGCTGGTTAGTTATTATTATGGCCAGTCTCCAGTTTAGAAGATTCAGAGAATCAATTATAACAAACAATTTGGCGAGAATGAAGATATATTTGAAAATGAAGCCTCTACTTATGACGAATCCGAAGATGATCCAATTGATCATTTGAATTTTTTAGTGTAAAGTCGCTCTTGCCTAAAAAATCAATGAATGTGCAAGAGCTGAATCCTTTAATAGACACAGGTACTTCTAAAAACTATATACGAAATTAAGATTTTATTAAAAATATTAAACAAGTGAATAAACCCTTTCAAATTAAATCAATAAATGGATCTACGCTTATTAAAGAAAAATGTGAAATAAAGCTTTTGAATTGGACAACAACTTTCTTTATATTACCATGTTTAAGTTCTTTTGAGGGAATTTTAGGTTATGACTTTTTGTAGGAAATAGAAGCCTTAATTGATGCAAAGAATGTTGTCCTTATGCATAAAACTGGAAAGGAACGTATTAACCATTTTTTATGCAGCCAGGTAAATTTATATTGAAATCGATAGAAAATATATTCCTGTTAATATCTAAAGTGAATTCGAAGAAATTATTAAAATAATGTAATTGCTTGGAGCGAGCGCTTACTGTCAACACTCAAATTGAAGCCACGATAAATTTGACAAAGAAGGAACCCATTTATTTTCGTAGTTATCCGTATCCTATTTCTGCAACAACGTTTATAAATACCGAAATAGAAAATTTGTTAAGAGATGGTATAATTAGAAAATCTTAATCAGCTTATAACTCACCTATCCATGTCGTTAGCAAAAAAGGTATAGATTCTGAAGGTTGGCAAAAAATGCGTATGGTCATAGATTTCCGGAAAATAAATGACTTTACTGTCCCAGACAAATATCCATTGCCGGATATTACTGTAATTTTATCGAATCTAGGCAAATGAAAAATTTTTACGACTCTTGATTTGAAATCTGTATTTCACCAAATCAGATTAGCGAAGAATGATAGATGTAAAACTGCTTTCAGCGTCAACATTGGAAAGTATGAGTTTTGTCGTTTATGTTTTGGACTCAAAAATGCTCCCAGTATTTTTCAACGGACCATTGATGATGTCTTAAGAGACAAAATCGGGAAAACATGTTTTGTTTATATGGATGAAGTGATAGTTTTTTCTAAAAATGAAAATCATCATATATCTTATGTTAATAAAATATTGAAAAAGTTGGCGAATTCAGGAATGCGAATTTCTACAGATAAATCAAATTTTTTTAGGAATGAGGTTGAGTTTCTAGGATTTGTTATTTCGCAAAATGGCATTAAGACATCTTCTGGTAAGGTCCAAGATATTCTTAATTTTTAAGTTCCCAAAACTCTACGGGCGTTAAGAACTTTAATTGGTCCTGCTGAATATTACAGAAGATTTATGGCAAATTATGATGATAAAGTGAAACCGTTAACCATCTATCTTAGGGGAGAAAATGGAAATGTTAATGCAAGAACATCAAAGAATGTCAAAATTAGTTTGTGTCAGGAAGCACTTACTGCGTTAGAAAAGGGAAAGCGTATATTAGCTTCTGAAGATGTACTACTTCAGCATCCTGATTTTAATAAATCATTTGACTTGACAACCTATGCTAGTTCTAATGCTATTGGCGCTTTTTTGTCACAGAATGGTAAGCCAATTACCATGATTTCTCGTACGCTTTCATCTACAGAGCAAAATTATGCAACCAACGAAAGAGATCTGCTCTGCATTGTTTGGTCCTTGCAAAAAATAGCGACATGTCAATAAAAGCGAAAATGTTTTATACAAAGTGGCAAAAAAGTATTTTTAAATGAGTTGTGAAAAGGGTAATAATTGATGTTGTAAAAAATCCGTTGAAATACGTGTATTTGGAAATGTTAAAATAAATATTACTGCAATAAAATAATATTATTTTTCTTGGTTTAGATATGAATAAACAGTAAAATAAAAATAGTTATTGAACACTAAAAATTAAAATATTTTAAGTAACAAACCTTAAAATATCTATTTAAAAACTATCAAATTTAGTGAAATTTCACGGACGCATTTAAAAGAATTTTTTTTGATTTATAAAAATTTGTTTTATAAATCGCAATATACACACATTAGCTAATTACTTTTAGACTAGCTATTAGTTCATTTGATTTAACTCAACTATTGGTTAATTAGATTGTGTGCGAAGTATTTATTTATTATAAAAATCGGCACATGTTAAAAATTTTACCTTTTTATTTCGTTCTTCAGAAAAACTGCAATATAAAAACTAAAAGAAATAATGATACTTTTGGTGTTTAAAAAAACGCCTGTATGTACATACGCACAATTTACGGTTTTTGTTCGTGCAAGCATAGATTTTTTCATTTATTATTTTCTTTATATATGCATGTATACTATGAATACCATGGTGAATACTATGAAACATGATGGTTAGCAATGATAGGTACCAAAGTCTCTAGCAATTTTCAAAAATTTTAAATGGCATGAATGAAATGGTTGATTAACTTGCGTTGGCATAATAAAAGTAGTGCGAAAAAAAACAGTCGAAGCAAATGGAGAGTTAAACACAAGCACGTGCATTGATCATTTTAGGCAGTTAAATGAATGGCAAAAGCAATGAACATATGAATGAGCAATAAAAGTGAATATGCAGTATTCTTGTCTCTGATACATAGTGAAATGTCTTATTCAAAAACAATAACAGTTAATTAATTTACTAACCAATTGATAATTTCTAAAGGTCCAGATGATAGCAAAATAACGAAAATAATATTTCGGCAATATAAAAGGCATTTTTTACCCTACACCAATATTCAAAAACTTTTACTTACTTTACTTTTTGTGTTAATCCTCGGTAGCCAATGCAATGCACTGCCATTTGGGTACATTGGCAGAAATTCAAAATGATGTTCTAGATCATTTCCCATCAGTGAAATTTATTCATACTAAAAAGCTCGTAATAGATTTAAAAAATAAATATGATCAGTTGGAGACATTAAATTTAGAGCATAATCGTGCGCACAGATCATTGAATAAAAATTATAAACAAATTAAATCTGAATATTTTTTCCTTAAAATAAAGAAAATGCTCTATTCGATAATTAAAAATTGTAAGATATGTTTAGAAAGTAAATACAATAGAAAACCAAGGAAACCAGTAATTGGTCCATCACAAATTCCAGATTTTCCTGGACATATGCTTTATATTGATAATTTTTCAAATGGTAACGTGCATTTTCTTACTTGTCTTGATAAGTTTTCGAAATATGCTATTACAGTACCAATAAATTTAAAAACACTAAGCTTACAGTGTCTGATAATGAAAAGTCTTTTCAATCAAAAACCATACATAATATGCTAAAAGATTTCTTTGGGATTGAACAATTTTTTGTACCGCCTTTGCACAGTGAGAGTAATGGACAAGTTGAAAGATTTCATTCGACTCTGCTTAAAATAGCTAGGTGAGTTAGGATACAATGTGGGATTGATAACATATCGGATCTTATACTTATTTCTACCCACAGATATAATAACACTATACATTCTATTACAAATCAAAAACCTATTGATATTCTTCAACCTCTTGGTGTTGCTAACTTAAAAAATATACGGGAAAAGATAGTTGCTACACAGGAGAAAAATAGTTTAGGTAGTGCTAATCGAAAATTTAGTGTAGGAGATGTAGTATTTGTTCGATGAAATAAAAGATTAAGTAACAAAATTGAAATATACCTTATTTGGAAGAAGTCATTGAAAAGGATTTAGGAACAAAAGTTATAATACGTGAAAAACAGGTTCTAAAAATAATATTAGGTAATATCGTTCAAAACTAATTTGCTTAATTCTGCTCGTTAAAATGAGGACGTTTCAGTTTTAAAAGGAGGCAGTTAACACCCAACAACATTCCAATACAAATTATTATTATTCTTGTTCTATTAATTTAATAATTAATTATTGTATTTATTGTTATGTTTTGATCTGCATTGTAAAACTCTGTTATTTATTTTTATTGTTAACTAAGTAACATAAATTTCATTTGTTATAGAAATTGAAATAATAAAATTCAGTCACATTTTCGACATTAAAACGTGCGTTTGTATTAACAAAATCGTATAGCGGTTATATCCCGCACTTTTGTTAACTTGCATAGCGAAGTCGATTTAGCGATGTCCGTGTTAGTGTTGAAATCAACTTTGCCAAGGGACTTAAGGCCCAACTATAATGTGCATAAACTAGCTTGTGCTTATGTCAAAAACCCAACGAAAAGCCTGTCAAATGCTTAGGTAATTCTTTAAAGATTTTTATGTGGCTACAATGTACTTACATAAATTTAAAAAATAATTTGCCACAGTTGCACATTCATGTTTAAATCGTACTTTCCCAAAAATATATATATTTTTAAATAAATAAAACTTGTAAAGAAAAAGGCATTGAAAAAATATATATATTTAATAACATTGATTTAAATAAATGTACTTTCTTTTACTAGTTTTCAATTAAATTCGATAAAAATGGCATGTTTTTTATGTATTTTTGGTCGAAAGTACCAATAGATGCAACGGTGTCACTGATTTAATTTGAAAGCAATTAAAAAAAATTATAGGGAATTGTTATAATAAAAACGCATCATTTTCTCTCATATAAATCCTTCTTTTTTCTTTATTTTCTATTAAATAAAAAAAATCTTTTTTAATGTCGCTCTCCACTGCAATTTTTTCTTTATTGATTTATGTATGTATACAGCAAGCGCAATCAGCTGTTTCTGTACGGAATGTACGATCAGCTTCGTACATTGCTTAAGCAAATGACATTTGATGAAACTTGACGAAAAGTTCTCTCAAGTACATTATAGTTTACCACATTTGATTTATATGTATTTGCACAGTTGTATAAGTTGGCATAAGCTTGTATATGCACATTATAGTTGGGCCTTTATTGAGCTAGACAAAATTTAAATACGCCAATCGATCAGACATACATACACAGTTTCAAAAATTGTGCTATTGAAAATCGGCAAGATAGGTCTATGTCTTTCGAAGCAGCTGGCAAAACACAACGTCTGCCTCTAATTTTTCCTTATCATTTGAAACAATGAAGTAACTGTAATCAAAAAACCACATATATGGGGCGTTCGCCCATTTTTTCCGAAATATGGGCCTCTGAACTTCTCATGGAAAAGTACGATTGTGCTTCATATTTTATAAGATATCAATGTAGGTATTATTTAAAAGATTTTAAAGAGTTCTATAAAAAAAAATAAATAAATTTTTTTTAAATACTTAAGCCATTAAGAGCCGATGACATTTTTCTGTAATTTCTACTTTTAATTCTTTGTCACCTCAATACTTGTTTTCTTGATTGAACTCATTGAAGAGCATATTAGATTTGGCATAGCCGAATATAGTAGCACTCTTAATTGTTATAAAAAATGTTACTTGCTAATTAGAAGTTTAAATTTTAAGTTAGAAATATCCACTAAGACCTGATCATACAAAAGCTAAAAATCAGGTCAAAATCAATAAAATTAATGAAATATATATATATATATATACATATATATATATATATATATATATATATACAAAAATATATATTGCTTTTTTATCAAACATTAATTAATTTAACCGGGGGCTCAACCGGGATCCTCCCTTTAACAGTTTAATCATGAAAAACGAAAAGTAAGGATATTTTTTCGGGATGCAATGCCAAATAATTAAAAAAGTATCCTTAGAGAAAAGCAGAAAATAATCTTCAACGCAAAATGGCAAAAAAGTGTTCTAAAAAAAGAGGATAATAAAGTCAAACAAAAAATTTTATTATTTTAATTTATTTTTAAAAGAAGTAGCACTTCAGGCAACAATGCCTAGTTAATTAGTGTTACCGTGCTACATTCTTTAGGAAAAGGAAAGAGGAGAGAAATGACTATTAAAAATAACTGTTAAATATGAATCACGGTTATCATGAATAAAACTCCACATGAAAATTTCCGAACTTGTGAATAATTGGTATCATTAATAAAATGCCTTGTGAATATTTCCGATTGTTTACATTTTGTAACTCCGAATTGCAAGAGGATTTGTATGAGAGAATAAAGCAAAAGTGCCTAACTTTTGGAAAAGCATCGGTCCGCCTGAAAAATTAACTGCAGAATGGAAAAAAGTATTAATTTTATTCATTAATCCGACTGACTGAAAACAATTCATTGACAAGTTTGGTAAGATAAAAAAATCTTGTTGTGGGTGTGTGAACCAACTGCTATCAAAACACAACTATGCATTTTAAATGTCATTTTTTGACTATTTCCTTATTTCCTGTGAAAACAATAAATTCTCTCTCTCTCTCTCTTGTTGTAAGTTTAAGTGATAGAACACGCTTCTTGTAATTCTTAAGTAAAATAAATGAATTGTCTTTTGAATTAATATTTGGGTTTTTTATTTATATCATCCAAACTACACCATAAATTGGCGACGAGGATTTTGGAAAAAAAGAAAAAAATTTTGCAGCGTAAAAACAACATAAATTGGTAAAAACAGCAGTAAAAACAACTTGGCGAAACCGGCATTTTGTTCTTTGTACAATTGTAATGGCAGTAACAAAGATCCAGGAATTACTACAGCTGCAAAGCAAATTACTTCAAATGCTTACAGAAGGCCGAACAGAAAAAAGTCAAGAAACTTTAATGGAAAAGTTGGCCAGCAGTATAGCTGAATTTTTCTATGATCCGCAAAATAACCTAACCTTTGATATATGGTACGCCCGCCACGAAGATGTGTTTACGGTGGATGGAAAAGATTTGGATGATTCAGCCCGTGTACGGTTGTTGATGAGAAAGCTTAATTCTGTAGCATACGGAAAATATGCAACGTACATCTTGCCGAAAAACCCTAGAGACATTTCATTTTCAGAAACAATAAAGACCTTGCAAAATATATTTGGTTCAAGAGAATCTATTTTCAGTCTTAGGTACAAATGCCTGCAATTAGAAAAGCAAACACAAGAAGACATTGTCACCTATGCAGCTCGTGTAAATGAATGCTGTGAAAAATCTAAACTGGCAGATATGACAGCTGATCAGATTAAGTGCTTGATTTTCGTTATGGGTTTAAAGTGTAAACAAGATGCTGAAATGCGTACAAAAATGCTAGCTGTTTTGGAAGATGAGACAGAGCCAAAGTTGAACAAATTGGTCAGTATTGCAGAGCGAATACTTAATTTGAAGAAAGACTCGGTAATGGTGGAGCATCCAAATAAAATCGTGAAGGCAGTCAGAGATCCAAAAATAAATAATGCAAATGGTAAGTCGAACGTTAAGCCACAGCCTAAGCAGAAAAAGATACCAAAATCACACTGCTGGAATTGTGGTGCAATGCACTACGCAGAGCATTATGAGTTTAAAAATCATAAGTGTACTCAATGCAAACGTATGGGTCACAAAGAAGGGTATTGCAGCTCACAGAAAAATAATAGGAAGGAAAACCATTGAAATGATAATCGACCAGCAAGCAACCAAGTACAGGTAAATAGTGTTAATTTTGCAGCTCGACGAAAGTATGTTGAAGTTGTTATTAAACCAACAACACCAGCGACAATCAATGAATGAAAACTTTCAAACTTCAGATTGATTCTGCTTCAGACGTAACTATAATTGGTAAACAAAACTGGTTTGATCTGGGCAGTCCAGGTTTGCCTTTCCAAAATAGTCACGCTATCAGTGCGTCACAGGGCAAAATTCATTTCATAGCAGAGTTCCCTTGTGAACTTCAGCTAAACGGAGAAGTACAACAAATGAAAATTTTTGTAGTGGATATTGATTCTCTAAATGTGCTAGGCACAGATGCACTTGATATTTTTGGTATATGGGATAAGCCATTAAATAAAATTTGTTGTCAAGTCGAATGTTTGGTGAAAGAGAAGGCAGAATCCGTAATGGCAGAAATTAAAGAGCGGTATGCTGATGTTTTCAATGAAATACCATCTACACGCAGCAAGGCAGTGATGCAACTACATTTAAAGCCAAACGCAAAATCGGTATTCCGTGCAAAAAGACCAGTAGCGTATGCAGTTCAACCATTGATAGAAGAGGAATTGAATAGATTGAAGCAATTAGGCATTATAACACCTGTGGATTTTTCTGATTGGGCAGCCCCCATAGTAGCTGTTAGAAAGGCATCAGGAAAAGTTAGAATTTGTGGTGACTACTCGTTAGGTTTAAATGCAGCTCTTCTTCTTCGGAACTTCATCAGTATGCGTTGCATACAGCAGAAGATATTTATGCGAAGATTGCCAACAGTCACTGTTTTACTCACATTGATTTGTCGGATGCTTATTTGCAGACGGAAGTGACGAAAGAAGCAGCCAAATTACTAACCATTAACACACACAAGAGTTTATATACTTTTAACAGATTGGCACTAGGGGTTAAAAGTGCACCTTCGGCGTTCCAACAAATAATGTATACCATGTTAGCAGATATTGATGACACGGCAGCTTACATAGACGATATAATTATTGGAGGGTCGACATGGGAAAAACATGTACAGAATGTATATAAAGTCCTGCAGAGGTTACGCGAATACA
This sequence comes from Cistogaster globosa, assembly GCA_937654795.1. Lineage (NCBI taxonomy): Eukaryota > Metazoa > Arthropoda > Insecta > Diptera > Tachinidae > Cistogaster > Cistogaster globosa. The sequence continues at coordinate 10,887,406 of OW569408.1, forward strand.
ATTTTCATATCAAAATGGATACATGCAAATTTTTCTCTCCAGAAGTGAAAAAATTAGGCAGCATAGTGTCAAAATCGGAAATACGACCAGATCCAGAAAAGATCAAATCGATTTTAAAAATGACGCCCCTACAAAACGTTTCAGAACTTAGAGCATTTTTGGTTTGTGCGAAACATGAGCAATTTGAGGGCACCCTTAGAGAAATTGCTGCATAACAATGTTTGAGTGGACCACAGATTGTAGGCGAGCATTTGAAAAGCTTAAAAGCATTTTAAATTCTGATTTGCTATTGACACATTATAATCCCAGTCTACCATTAAAGGTAGCGGCAGATGCATCTGGTAAGAGTATCGGAGCTTTCATTTGTCACATTATGCCTGATAACATAGAAAAGGTTATCGCACACTCAGCTTGTACTTTAACGCCAACAGAACAAAAATACTCATAGATAGAGAAGGAAGCGCTTGCGTTGATATTTGCAGTGAAAAACTTTCATCGATACATATTTGAAGAAAGTTCATTTTATGGACCGACCACCAACCATTAATTTCAATCTTCGGCAGTAAAAAGGGTATCCTAGCACATACTGCAAACCGATTGCAAAGATGGGCTTTCACTTTGATGCGTTATGATTTTGAGTTGCAGTACGTAAATACAAAAGATTTTGGTTGTGTTGATACTCTGTCGAGACTGATTAAAGATGATGAGAACGAGGATATGGTGATAGCATGTGCTCAACTTGAAGAAGATATGACATCCATCCTGAATGATCAAATTAGCGGTTTTCCAGTCACGCTTAATATGGTACAGCAAGCTACAAGCAAATGTGAGCAGTTACAGAAAGTCATAAAAGCTTTAAATTCAAAGTAGGAAACGAATGTTGAAGATTACCTACTTTTATATTATGGGCGCAGAGATTCACTGAGTGTGTTAAAAGATTGTGTACTTTACGGAGATCGCGTGATTATACCAAAACCTCTGAGAAAACGTGTGTTGCAGCAGCTACAAAGAGGTCATCCAGGTAAAGAAAGAATGAAGTCCGTTGCCAGGAGCCACGTGTTTTGGCCTGGCATAGATGAAGAAATTGCAGAGTATGTACGAAATTGCCAGCCATGTGCAGTAGCAGGAAGATCACCAGTAAAATCTACACCACAGCTTTGGCCTGCAGCAACAAAGCCGATGGAAAGATTACACGTAGATATAGCAGAACCTTGTGATGGAGTTTACTACCTAGTGATGGTTGATGCTTATTCTAAGTGGCCAGAAATAATCGAAATTAGAAATATATCCTCTTCAACAGTGATCGAGAAAGTAGACGAGACGTTTGCCAAATATGGAAACTGTGATACCATCGTTTCTGACAACGGGACACAATTTGTGAGTGCTCAGTTTGAAGAATTTTTGAAGAAGAAAGGCGTAAACCATGTGCGAACTGGCCCTTATCATCCGCAGTCAAATGGCAAGCAGAGAGGTTCGTAGAGACCCTTAAAAGAGCACTAGCAAAACTCAAAAATTAAGAAACGAGTTTTACGAACTTGCAAACCTACAGGTCTACTCCAAATCCAAATGTTCCAAATTTTAAGACATCAGCAGAATCATTTCTGAATCGAAAAATAAGAACACCATTGAACTTGCTAAATCCGTTGCGTAAGCAAGAACACCACATTACGAGCTCAGAAAACCAAAACCAACATGAAAAAAGATTAAGGAAACTGGATGCGAGTGACCTAGTCTATGCTCGTGTATATTCACGAATCTTATACTACTCCATTTACCGTATATCTAAATAAAAAGACCAATATTGGAGCAACAGAGAGTACAAAAATATGAAAAAAATAAGTACTAAATATAATTTTACCTACAAATTTCACAATCGTACTTTACTATAAAAAGTTCAGAAGCCCATAACTCGATAAGTATAGGCGAGCGCGAATTGACTTGATGTTTTTTCCTTATACTGCCTCGAGGGACATAGACTGATCTTGCTGATTTTCCATAGCATAGAAGTCGATTGAGCGATGTCCGTCTGACCCTCGTGTTAGAGTTGAAATCAACTTTGCCTAATCACTAGATTAGTTAGAGAAAATAGTTTCGAAAAATTCGTTATTAAAAATTACCAAGCTTGATCCATGTACTTTGAAGCTGCGGACGAAACACCACGCATGTAGCATGATGCTGGAATGATCTGCGTTATGAGTTGAAAATTTTTTCAAAATCTTATGTAACTAATTGCGCTTTACAGAACTTATTGGATTCTTTAATTTTAATCCTTTCATTTTCCACACAGAATTAAAATTGGTAATCGTAAATAGATTACTGCACTGTACATGATGCGCAGTACGTTTGTAAAAGCAAAAAGTGGCAACAATGCAAATGTCATCTGTTCGTAAATGCATCTTTAAAGTATATTATGCGCAAGTAAAAGCAAAGAACTAATCATAAAAATGGCGGGTGCAATAAACGTGTGAGTATAAATTGTTTTTATTATTTATTTATTTTTGTTTAATATTTTTTTGTTGTGATTTTTCCATTTTCACAGTGTTTCTTTGCTTGTAAATGCACACTAAAATGAGCAAAACAAAGTACACGCAACATCTGATTAGCAGTGGGAGTGCAGAATAATCATATTATGCAGTACAGTGATGCAATTACAAGCAGGCCTATTATTATTAACTTTTTTATTCCTGTGTAATTTTTTACTTTTTCTATTTAATTAATTTGGTTGGGGAGCTTTTTGACAAATGTTATTAAAATGCTAACAATTTAATTAATTAATTGTATTTTCAATTGATTTGAATTTTGTATAAGTTTGGATTTATTATCTTATGTTTAATTACTATGTAATATTATTTTGGCCATGTTTGACTTGATGTTACAGAATAAAGTAGATAAATAATACATCATTATCATTACTGTTTAGTGATGCAAAATCAAGAATTCATTTCGGTATCAAAAAATTTCTTCGAGAGTACTTTTTTTACCCCAATGGTATCAAGTTGGTTTTTTTTATTAACAAAAATTACATGAATATAAAATTACCAAAAAACATATGCGTGTGTATAAAATTCATAAATACAGATATAAATAACATAAGTAAAACAAAACATATTTTCATAAAAACTAAAAAATACGATATTCATGACAAAAACATAAATAATTTTAATATATACATACATATATATGTATGTAGGTGTTTACATTTGCGTACTTATTTTAAGGAACTGAAGTATTTCAGAGATATGAGATCAAAATTAAAGAAAAAATAATAATACTTATAGGTGTTGGTTTTTTGATTAAAACTTTTTAAATATATCAAAGTTATAGCAACAACAGTTTTTAGATTTTAGTAAATCTTTGGTTTGTACAATACTTCCTACTGTTGAAACATTAAGCCTGTTTCTTTGTTTTGTTTTAATGAGGTTTTGGTAAGAGAAAATTCTTTCTACGTTTGCGGAAGAATGAGGTAGTGACAAAATACCATAAGCAATTCTTGAAATATCAGGGAACATATATTCGTCTAACGTGTTTTTAATTTTTGAAATGGTGGACCAGAAAATACATATATTTTCTGTAATTAATGGCTTAAGTTCATCCATGTCAGCTAATGCTCTATATTGCGAGTTAATTTTTTCAAAATTTAACCTTTCATTGGGAAACATTTTAATTAGATGAGGTATAATGCTGTTTGTTTTACCAGCTAAAACATTTTCAGGGGAAAAATTGCTAAACCATATTAACATTTCATTGTTAAAATCCACTTTTGTCCTTAAGACTTCACAAAATTTTATATAAAATTTTCTGCAGTTTTCTTTAAACTCATATGTTGGGCTCGATTTGATTTGTATTAATATATAAATCAGCTTCCGTTCCGCAAAAAATATCGTTTAGCGAAATATGATTCTCATGAAGGTTTAATTTTGAAAAATCACATTTATCTAAAACATCTTTATTAATAAAGTTTCGAGCTAATTGCCGAAATAAAAATTTTATTCTCGGCAAAAATATATGAATACGTGCGTCTTCCGACTGCATTTCTGTGTTTACTGTATTAATTATTTTTAAAACATACTTAAGAAATAAAAATGTCATTTTAAAAAGTGGATTTGAAAATCCCGTTGTTAAAAACTGCATTCTTACATTTTCTGACTTTTTTTCAAAATCATTTAATGTAAAATAATATTGCAAAGGCTGCCATTGCTCCAAAAATCTATTTATAACTTCTTCTCATGAAAGCCATCTTGTAGGAGCATATCTAAGTATTGTATGTGTTTCAGTCCCGAAATATTCTTGGAACTTTACGAAATCCTCCTTTCTGCTTGCACTGTTGCAAAAATGATAATTTACTTCCTTCAGAAATTTCTCAATATCATCTGGTATTCCAAATTTCGATGCAGCAGCAGATGTTAAATTTAAGATATGACATATACAACCATTTGAGAATATATGCGGAATTCTTGCTTTAAATTTTGTTTGGACTCCATTTGTATTACCCATCATAACTGCGCAGTTATCGGTTGTAATGCCTATCATATTATCTAAAGGTATGTTACAATCCTCTAATACCTTGACCGAGCTTTCAAAAATTCCATTGGCAGTACTATCGTCTATTTGCACTAAACTTAAAAACCGATCACGGCATTGCCCATCAAAAATTCGAATGACTATTGCAAGGGTTTTTATGACGCTAATGTCGGTGCTTTCATCAATTACTAATGAGTAATAACTTTTACAAAAACTTGCAATATCATTAGTGTTTTCAGGGCCCAGGACATTTGTAATCAATTTTTGAGCTTTTTGTCGCTTTATATTAAAATTTTTACTTATTTGAGAATCAGGTATTCCATTTTTAATAATCAAATTCAGATGATCTAAGGCTGCAAAGGAAATATTGTGTTCAGCAGCAAAAGCACTCACCATTAGCTCCAGATTTTTCGTGGATTGATTTGTTGGGCATTTGGTTGTATTTGCAAAAAAATTTTGAATTGTTGGTGTAGTTTTAGCGGCGTTCATGTTTTTCTTATGATTTGTGCTCAAATCATGGCGATTTAAATGTGATAATCCACCCGCAATAGGAATTTTACACACGCGACATGTTTTTTCGTTTCCATTATTTCTTAACCACAAAAATTTGTTTGCCCATTCATCTCGAAATGGAACTATATAAGGCTTATTTTGCTTACCCGACCTAATACAAATAATCAGGCTAATTATTTTAAATACTTGTAAACAAAAACATAAAACCAGAATCCATAATTTATTTTAAGTTAATTCTAATAAGTATGTATGTACCAATTTATTTGTAGACGAATGCCAATAAGAATTTATTTTCACGAAAAACTTTGAAAAAGCTTCTTTTCTAAGCGGGATAATAACGCACCATAAAATAAATTGCATAAATATATGTACATAACAGAAAGTAGCACGTTTTTATCTAAAATCGTTTAAAACACACTAAACAAACAAAATTTCTTATTTTTGTGTAGAGTTTGACGTTTATATTGTGTACATTATTACATTGAGATGATTACATTTGTCATTCATGTATAAATGGTATAGGAAAAGAAATCACAACAAAATAGAAAAAAGGGTTGCTGAGCTGGCAAAAAGAGAAACATTTTACACCTTTGTTATAAAGTAAAGTTGAGCGTATCAAATAACCCAGGGGAGTATCACGGTATTTTTTAGCATTCAATAGTATCAAAAAAAGTACGATCGTATCAACTTTTTCATCACTGTTACTGTTACTATAATTGGTACTTTTAGAATCCAAATAGTAAATCGACATAAAGTCTGGTAGCTGATCTACTTAAAGTTGTTACCAAATATTTTATGGAATAGAACAGAATTTATCATTAGAGACCAATAAGTAATGAAACTAAAGTCTATTCTAAGTGATCTTGTTCCCTTATAAGCAATATGTAAACGATTTCAATGGTATATCTGCTTCCCTTGATTTATTGGATTTTCAAGCCTTTTGGCCAAAGTGTGGCAAAAAAAAAAAATGTTGGAAAAAACGTTAACGACTATTAAGAAATGTATCGACATAACCGACCCTTGTGACCTCGCCATTGGAACTTCGCAGTAATAATTCGGACAGTAGACACACTATAATTATGGAATATGCAATGGTATTGTGATCCTGTTCATATTAAAAAATAAATCTTTTAGAGACTTTTATTTTTTGCCTAAAAACATTTTAATGAAGGCAGAATGAAGATATGATTTTCCAAACTGCATTCGCAGCTTATAAATTAGATCTAGTTTCTTAACACATTGGCGTAGTCACTAGCTAAGGAAAGAAATGTATACAAAAACGTAAGAAAAATATACTTACACATTCTGTTTTCAAAATTATTTATTTTTCCACAAACTAAATAAAACCTGCAACTTATTTTATACTGATGTAGTGTCTGCAAGAACTGTAACTTTAAACTATTGTTTTTATACCCTTTACCACAAAAAGAGGAAAAAAGGTATATCTAAGTTTGTCATTCCGTTTATAATTTCTACAATATCCATTTCCGACCCTATATATTCTGAGTCCATATGCAACTTAACACCCAACAACATTGTAATATAAATTATTGTTATTATTATTATTGTTGTTCTATTAATTTAAATGTTTTATTTGTTATAGTAAATCATAAATAATTAATTGTTGAAATTATTGTTATGTTATGATCTGCATTGTAAAACTCTGTTATTTATTATTATTGTTAACTGAGTAACATAAAGTTCATTTGTTATAGAAATTGAAAAAATAAAAATTCAGTCACATTTACGACATCAAAACGTGCGTTTGTATTAACAAAATCGTATAACGGTTATATCACGCACTGTTCTTAACTGGCGCCGAACGCAAAAAGTTTTAATATTTAAAATAACAGTTTAAGATTTTATATACGAAATATAATGAAAAATATCAAAATTTTTAAAATGTGCTTAATTAGCGTTCAGCTCAGTTTACTTATTACTTGCAATTAATCGAACACAAAAATAAAAACCACATAAAAGAAATGAAAAAAAAAAAAAATAACGGAACATATTGATTTCACCATAGACAACACTTATGGCAATTTTACATATATTGGGCAAAATAAACATCAGTTAATAAGTTTTAAACAAAAATAAAAATTTGTGTATTTAACCCAATGCGTTATAAAAAAAAACTAAATATATATGTATGTATATGTATGTACCCTTCAATCTTTAAAGGACCTCAAAGGGAAAATAATTGAAAACTGATTAAATAGTAATATGTATATAAACTTGTCGTGCACAACCAAATAATATAAAAAATGCTAATTTAATAATTGTTAAAGCCAAATATTTTATTGTTTTATTAGCGCTATCAAATAAATAATACGAGAAGAATGAACTACGTATATATTAGAAGACGAACTTAATTAAGTGCGGAATCAGCAGGAAGTGGATTAAGAAGCCGAAATCTATCAACATACATAGTATATATATATATATATATATATATATATATATATATATATATATATATATATATATGAGTATTATATTCAATTTATACGTTATTCAATTATGATTATTTATTTTATTTATTAGGTGCGTTCCCGTACTCAATTTTGGGATCCCAATGTTACCAAAAACTGTTCCCGTACTACAAGTTTGGGTAGAAGAAAGGGCTTTTGAGAGAATAAAATTCTTCTTCTTTCTGCACGAAACAGCCCAGACTTTTTCTTTGGGTAAGTTTGTGTAAACTAAAAAACAATCAGCTGCTTGAAAAGTAAACAGTAGCAAATACAAAAGTTCTATGTTTCATACACGCAAATGTTTCGCAAGACTGTTATTTGTAAGTGGTTTTCCTATAAATATTAAAATAAATTCAAGAACATACAAAATATTTGTGTTCTTATGTTTAATATAAACAACTGCATGTATATTTTGCTCGACATCTTGTTTTGGGATAGAATTTTGGTTTTTTGTGTTCCCGTACTTTCGGGCATTTTTTTCTTTAATTGAGAATAATTTATGTTTTCTCTCATTTTACCCAAAAAGTACGGGAACGGAGCTATTATATTCATTAAAAATATTCAACTTATACGTTGTTCAATTATGATTATTTATTTTATTTATTATATTCATTAAATTTTTATATTTTTTTTAGTTTTTATTTTAGTTGTTCTTTTATTTATTATTTTTATATTAATACCTAAAATAATCAAATTTATAACATTTCGTTACTTCATTTCTGCCCAAAAATTATTTTTTTCCTTTCGTTAGTAATATAACAAATAAAATGAATAGAAACGAGGTATTAAGTCTGGTTGAATCAGCATTAGGTTTTAATAGAACAGAAATTTTGGAACATAATTGTAATTTAACAGGTGTTGTTGAGCAACTGCAACCAGTTCGAATGGAACCTTTAACTCCAGTAACCTTTCAACCTGGTGCTGCTAACGGTAATACAAATTTATATTTGGTAAAATCACTTCCCCAGTTTAGTGGAAATGGTTGCGAATACCCGGCATGGAGGGCAGCCGCGAAGTTTGCTTTAAATTATTATATAAAGGGATCTGAAGCATATTATGTTGCCATTGGTGTTTTGAGAAATAAGATTGTTGGTGAGGCAAATGCTACTTTGAGCTCATATAATACAATTTTTATTTTTGATGCCATAATTTCACGACTAGATCAATCTTATTCTGATAAAAGACTTTTGTACCTGTTAGAAAATGTTTTGAGACAGGGAAATTTAACTATAAACGAATATTATGACAAACTCTGATTATAAATAAAATTCTCATGACTTATACGAATCATGATGTTATCGAAGCTTTAAATGAGCGAGTAAGAGCAAACGCGTTACGTGTATTTGTGTCAGGTGATATTTGCTAACTCAAAAAAGTTTTCACCAATAACTGTACCTTTTTTGAACAATAAATAACCTAAAGAATTTTTTTTTTTACCGTTCTCCAAGCCACAAACAAAATCTTTCGCCTGTTCTATTGGAGGTTGATAAAAGTACAACATATTTTAGAAAGCCAACACCACCAATAATAAGGGACAGAAGCCAATTTCCTATGAAAAAAAATCTGGGCGGCAGCTGGTTAGTTATTATTATGGCCAGTCTCCAGTTTAGAAGATTCAGAGAATCAATTATAACAAACAATTTGGCGAGAATGAAGATATATTTGAAAATGAAGCCTCTACTTATGACGAATCCGAAGATGATCCAATTGATCATTTGAATTTTTTAGTGTAAAGTCGCTCTTGCCTAAAAAATCAATGAATGTGCAAGAGCTGAATCCTTTAATAGACACAGGTACTTCTAAAAACTATATACGAAATTAAGATTTTATTAAAAATATTAAACAAGTGAATAAACCCTTTCAAATTAAATCAATAAATGGATCTACGCTTATTAAAGAAAAATGTGAAATAAAGCTTTTGAATTGGACAACAACTTTCTTTATATTACCATGTTTAAGTTCTTTTGAGGGAATTTTAGGTTATGACTTTTTGTAGGAAATAGAAGCCTTAATTGATGCAAAGAATGTTGTCCTTATGCATAAAACTGGAAAGGAACGTATTAACCATTTTTTATGCAGCCAGGTAAATTTATATTGAAATCGATAGAAAATATATTCCTGTTAATATCTAAAGTGAATTCGAAGAAATTATTAAAATAATGTAATTGCTTTGGCTAACTTGGAGCGAGCGCTTACTGTCAACACTCAAATTGAAGCCACGATAAATTTGACAAAGAAGGAACCCATTTATTTTCGTAGTTATCCGTATCCTATTTCTGCAACAACGTTTATAAATACCGAAATAGAAAATTTGTTAAGAGATGGTATAATTAGAAAATCTTAATCAGCTTATAACTCACCTATCCATGTCGTTAGCAAAAAAGGTATAGATTCTGAAGGTTGGCAAAAAATGCGTATGGTCATAGATTTCCGGAAAATAAATGACTTTACTGTCCCAGAAAACTATCCATTGCCGGATATTACTGTAATTTTATCGAATCTAGGCAAATGAAAAATTTTTACGACTCTTTATTTGAAATCTGTATTTCACCAAATCAGATTAGCGAAGAATGATAGATGTAAAACTGCTTTCAGCGTCAACATTGGAAAGTATGAGTTTTGTCGTTTATGTTTTGGACTCAAAAATGCTCCCAGTATTTTTCAACGGACCATTGATGATGTCTTAAGAGACAAAATCGGGAAAACATGTTTTGTTTATATGGATGAAGTGATAGTTTTTTCTAAAAATGAAAATCATCATATATCTTATGTTAATAAAATATTGAAAAAGTTGGCGAATTCAGGAATGCGAATTTCTACAGATAAATCAAATTTTTTTAGGAATGAGGTTGAGTTTCTAGGATTTGTTATTTCGCAAAATGGCATTAAGACATCTTCTGGTAAGGTCCAAGATATTCTTAATTTTTAAGTTCCCAAAACTCTACGGGCGTTAAGAACTTTAATTGGTCCTGCTGAATATTACAGAAGATTTATGGCAAATTATGATGATAAAGTGAAACCGTTAACCATCTATCTTAGGGGAGAAAATGGAAATGTTAATGCAAGAACATCAAAGAATGTCAAAATTAGTTTGTGTCAGGAAGCACTTACTGCGTTAGAAAAGGGAAAGCGTATATTAGCTTCTGAAGATGTACTACTTCAGCATCCTGATTTAAATAAATCATTTGACTTGACAACCTATGCTAGTTCTAATGCTATTGGCGCTTTTTTGTCACAGAATGGTAAGCCAATTACCATGATTTCTCATACGCTTTCATCTACAGAGCAAAATTATGCAACCAACGAAAGAGATCTGCTCTGCATTGTTTGGTCCTTGCAAAAAATAGCGACATGTCAATAAAAGCGAAAATGTTTTATACAAGGTGGCAAAAAAGTATTTTTAAATGAGTTGTGAAAAGGGTAATAATTGATGTTGTAAAAAATCCGTTGAAATATGTGTATTTGGAAATGTTAAAATAAATATTACTGCAATAAAATAATATTATTTTTCTTGGTTTAGATATGAATAAACAGTAAAATAAAAATAGTTATTGAACACTAAAAATTAAAATATTTTAAGTAACAAACCTTAAAATATCTATTTAAAAACTATCAAATTTAGTGAAATTTCACGGACGCATTTAAAAGAATTTTTTTTGATTTATAAAAATTTGTTTTATAAATCGCAATATACACACATTAGCTAATTACTTTTAGACTAGCTATTAGTTCATTTGATTTAACTCAACTATTGGTTAATTAGATTGTGTGCGAAGTATTTATTTATTATAAAAATCGGCACATGTTAAAAATTTTACCTTTTTATTTCGTTCTTCAGAAAAACTGCAATATAAAAACTAAAAGAAATAATGATACTTTTGGTGTTTAAAAAAACGCCTGTATGTACATACGCACAATTTACGGTTTTTGTTCGTGCAAGCATAGATTTTTTCATTTATTATTTTCTTTATATATGCATGAATACTATGAATACCATGGTGAATACTATGAAACATGATGGTTAGCAATGATAGGTACCAAAGTCTCTAGCAATTTTCAAAAATTTTAAATGGCATGAATGAAATGGTTGATTAACTTGCGTTGGCATAATAAAAGTAGTGCGAAAAAAAACAGTCAAAGCAAAAGGAGAGTTGAACACAAGCACGTGCATTGATCATTTTAGGCAGTTAAATGAATGGCAAAAGCAATGAACATATGAATGAGCAATAAAAGTGAATATGCAGTATTCTTGTCTCTGATACATAGTGAAATGTCTTATTCAAAAACAATAACAGTTAATTAATTTACTAACCAATTGATAATTTCTAAAGGTCCAGATGATAGCAAAATAAAAGGCATTTTTTAACCTACACCAATATTCAAAAACTTTTACTTACTTTACTTTTTGTGTTAATCCTCGGTAGCCAATGCAATGCACTGCCATTTGGGTACATTGGCAGAAATTCAAAATGATGTTCTAGATCATTTCCCATCAGTGAAATTTATTCATACTAAAAAGCTCGTAATAGATTTAAAAAATAAATATGATCAGTTGGAGACATTAAATTTAGAGCATAATCGTGCGCACAGATCATTGAATAAAAATTATAAACAAATTAAATCTGAATATTTTTTCCTTAAAATAAAGAAAATGCTCTATTCGATAATTAAAAATTGTAAGATATGTTTAGAAAGTAAATACAATAGAAAACCAAGGAAACCAGTAATCGGTCCATCACAAATTCCAGATTTTCCTGGACATATGCTTTATATTGATATATTTTCAACTGGTAACGTGCATTTTCTTACTTGTCTTGATAAGTTTTCGAAATTATTACAGTACCAATAAATTTAAAAACACTAAGCTTACAGTGTCTGATAATGAAAAGTCTTTTCAATCAAAAACCATACATAATATGCTAAAAGATTTCTTTGGGATTGAACAATTTTTTGTACCGCCTTTGCACAGTGAGAGTAATGGACAAGTTGAAAGATTTCATTCGACTCTGCTTAAAATAGCTAGGTGAGTTAGGATACAATGTGGGATTGATAACATATCGGATCTTATACTTATTTCTACCCACAAATATAATAACACTATACATTCTATTACAAATCAAAAACCTATTGATATTCTTCAACCTCTTGGTGTTGCTAACTTAAAAAATATACGGGAAAAGATAGTTGCTACACAGGAGAAAACTAAAAATAGTTTAGGTAGTGCTAATCGAAAATTTAGTGTAGGAGATGTAGTATTTGTTCGATGAAATAAAAGATTAGGTAACAAAATTGAAATATACCTTATTTGGAAGAAGTCATTGAAAAGGATTTAGGAACAAAAGTTATAATACGTGAAAAACAGGTTCTAAAAATAATATTAAGTAATATCGTTCAAAACTAATTTGCTTAATTCTGCTCGTTAAAATGAGGACGTTTCAATTTTAAAAGGAGGCAGTTAACACCCAACAACATTCTAATACAAATTATTATTATTCTTGTTCTATTAATTTAAATGTTTTATAATTAATTATTGTATTTATTGTTATGTTTTGATCTGCATTGTAAAACTCTGTTATTTATTTTTATTGTTAACTAAGTAACATAAATTTCATTTGTTATAGAAATTAAAATAATAAAATTCAGTCACATTTTCGACATTAAAACGTGCGTTTGTATTAACAAAATCGTATAGCGGTTATATCCCGCACTGTTGTTAACTTGCATAGCGAAGTCGATTTAGCGATGTCCGTGTGAGTGTTGAAATCAACTTTGCCAAGGGACTTAAGGCCCAACTATAATGTGCATAAACTAGCTTGTGCTTATGTCAAAAACCCAACGAAAAGCCTGTCAAATGCTTAGGTAATTCTTTAAAGATTTTTATGTGGCTACAATGTACTTACATAAATTTAAAAAATAATTTGCCACAGTTGCACATTCATGTTTAAATCGTACTTTCCCAAAAATATATATATTTTTAAATAAATAAAACTTGTAAAGAAAAAGGCATTGAAAAAATATATATATTTAATAACATTGATTTAAATAAATGTACTTTCTTTTACTAGTTTTCAATTAAATTCGATAAAAATGGCATGTATTTTTGGTCGAAAGTACCAACAGATGCAACGGTGTCACTGATTTAATTTGAAAGCAATTAAAAAAAAATTATAGGGAATTGTTATAATAAAAACGCATCATTTTCTCTCATATAAATCCTTCTTTTTTCTACATTTTCTATTAAATAAAAAAAAATCTTTTTTAATGTCGCTCTCCACTGCAATTTTTTCTTTATTGATTTATGTATGTATACAGCAAGCGCAATCAGCTGTTTCTGTACGGAATGTACGATCAGCTTCGTACATTGCTTAAGCAAATGACATTTGATGAAACTTGACGAAAAGTTCTCTCAAGTACATTATAGTTTACCACATTTGATTTATATGTATTTGCACAGTTGTATAAGTTGGCATAAGCTTGTATATGCACATTATAGTTGGGCCTTTATTGAGCTAGACAAAATTTAAATACGCCAATCGATCAGACATACATACACAGTTTCAAAAATTGTGCTATTGAAAATCGGCAAGATAGGTCTATGTCTTTCGAAGCAGCTGGCAAAACACAACGTCTGCCTCTAATTTTTCCTTATCATTTGAAACAATGAAGTAACTGTAATCAAAAAACCATATATATGGGGCGTTCGCCCATTTTTTCCGAAATATGGGCCTCTGAACTTCTGATAGAAAAGTACGATTGTGCTTCATATTTTATAAGATATCAATGTAGGTATTATTTAAAAAATTTTAAAGAGTTCTATAAAAAAAACTAAATAAATTTTTTTTAAATGCTTAAGCCATTAAGAGCCGATGACATTTTCTGTAATTTCTACTTTTAATTCTTTGTCACCTCAATACTTGTTTTCTTGATTGAACTCATTGAAGAGCATATTAGATTTGGCATAGCCGAATATAGTAGCACTCTTAATTGTTATAAAAAATGTTACTTGCTAATTAGAAGTTTAAATTTTAAGACCTGATCATACAAAAGCTAAAAATCAGGTCAAAATCAATAAAATTAATGAAATATATATATATATATATATATATATATATATATATATATATATATATATATATATATATATATATACAAAAATATATATTGCTTTTTTATCAAACATTAATTAATTTAACCGGGGGCTCAACCGGGATCCTCCCTTTAACAGTTTAATCATGAAAAACGAAAAGTAAGGATATTTTTTCGGGATGCAATGCCAAATAATTAAAAAAGTATTCTTAGAGAAAAGCAGAAAATAATCTTCAACGCAAAATGGCAAAAAAGTGTTCTAAAAAAAGAGGATAATAAAGTCAAACAAAAAATTTTATTATTTTAATTTATTTTTAAAAGAAGTAGCACTTCAGGCAACAATGCCTAGTTAATTAGTGTTACCGTGCTACATTCTTTAGGAAAAGGAAAGAGGAGAGAAATGAATATTAAAAATAACTGTTAAATATGAATCACGGTTATCATGAATAAAACTCCACATGAAAATTTCCGAACTTGTGAATAATTGGTATCATTAATAAAATGCCTTGTGAATATTTCCGATTGTTTACATTTTGTAACTCCGAATTGCAAGAGGATTTGTATGAGAGAATAAAGCAAAAGTGCCTGACTTTTGGAAAAGCATCGGTCCGCCTGAAAAATTAACTGCAGAATGGAAAAAAGTATTAATTTTATTCATTAATCCGACTGACTGAAAACAATTCATTGACAAGTTTGGTAAGATAAAAAAATCTTGTTGTGGGTGTGTGAACCAACTGCTATCAAAACACAACTATGCATTTTAAATGTCATTTTTTGACTATTTCCTTATTTCCTGTGAAAACAATAAATTCTCTCTCTCTCTCTCTCTCTTGTTGTAAGTTTAAGTGATAGAACACGCTTCTTGTAATTCTTAAGTAAAATAAATGAATTGTCTTTTGAATTAATATTTGGGTTTTTTATTTATATCATCCAAACTACACCATAAATTGGCGACGAGGATTTTGGAAAAAAAGAAAAAAATTTTGCAGCGTAAAAACAACATAAATTGGTAAAAACAGCAGTAAAAACAACTTGGCGAAACCGGCATTTTGTTCTTTGTACAATTGTAATGGCAGTAACAAAGATCCAGGAATTACTACAGCTGCAAAGCAAATTACTTCAAATGCTTACAGAAGGCCGAACAGAAAAAAGTCAAGAAACTTTAATGGAAAAGTTGGCCAGCAGTATAGCTGAATTTTTATATGATCCGCAAAATAACCTAACCTTTGATATATGGTACGCCCGCCACGAAGATGTGTTTACGGTGGATGGAAAAGATTTGGATGATTCAGCCCGTGTACGGTTGTTGATGAGAAAGCTTAATTCTGTAGCATACGGAAAATATGCAACGTACATCTTGCCGAAAAACCCTAGAGACATTTCATTTTCAGAAACAATAAAGACCTTGCAAAATATATTTGGTTCAAGAGAATCTATTTTCAGTCTTAGGTACAAATGCCTGCAATTAGAAAAGCAAACACAAGAAGACATTGTCACCTATGCAGCTCGTGTAAATGAATGCTGTGAAAAATCTAAACTGGCAGATATGACAGCTGATCAGATTAAGTGCTTGATTTTCGTTATGGGTTTAAAGTGTAAACAAGATGCTGAAATGCGTACAAAAATGCTAGCTGTTTTGGAAGATGAGACAGAGCCAAAGTTGAACAAATTGGTCAGTATTGCAGAGCGAATGCTTAATTTGAAGAAAGACTCGGTAATGGTGGAGCATCCAAATAAAATCGTGAAGGCAGTCAGAGATCCAAAAATAAATAATGCAAATGGTAAGTCGAACGTTAAGCCACAGCCTAAGCAGAAAAAGATACCAAAATCACACTGCTGGAATTGTGGTGCAATGCACTACGCAGAGCATTATGAGTTTAAAAATCATAAGTGTACTCAATGCAAACGTATGGGTCCAAAGAAGGGTATTGCAGCTCACAGAAAAATAATAGGAAGGAAAACCATTGAAATAATAATCGACCAGCAAGCAACCAAGTACAGGTAAATAGTGTTAATTTTGCAGCTCGACGAAAGTATGTTGAAGTTGTTATTAAACCAACAACACCAGCGACAATCAATGAATGAAAACTTTCAAACTTCAGATTGATTCTGCTTCAGACGTAACTATAATTGGTAAACAAAACTGGTTTGATCTGGGCAGTCCAGGTTTGCCTTTCCAAAATAGTCACGCTATCAGTGCGTCACAGGGCAAAATTCATTTCATAGCAGAGTTCCCTTGTGAACTTCAGCTAAACGGAGAAGTACAACAAATGAAAATTTTTGTAGTGGATATTGATTCTCTAAATGTGCTAGGCACAGATGCACTTGATATTTTTGGTATATGGGATAAGCCATTAAATAAAATTTGTTGTCAAGTCGAATGTTTGGTGAAAGAGAAGGCAGAATCCGTAATGGCAGAAATTAAAGAGCGGTATGCTGATGTTTTCAATGAAATACCATCTACACGCAGCAAGGCAGTGATGCAACTACATTTAAAGCCAAACGCAAAATCGGTATTCCGTGCAAAAAGACCAGTAGCGTATGCAGTTCAACCATTGATAGAAGAGGAATTGAATAGATTGAAGCAATTAGGCATTATAACACCTGTGGATTTTTCTGATTGGGCAACCCCCATAGTAGCTGTTAGAAAGGCATCAGGAAAAGTTAGAATTTGTGGTGACTACTCGTTAGGTTTAAATGCAGCTCTTCTTCTTCGGAACTTCATCAGTATGCGTTGCATACAGCAGAAGATATTTATGCGAAGATTGCCAACAGTCACTGTTTTACTCACATTGATTTGTCGGATGCTTATTTGCAGACGGAAGTGACGAAAGAAGCAGCCAAATTACTAACCATTAACACACACAAGAGTTTATATACTTTTAACAGATTGGCACTAGGGGTTAAAAGTGCACCTTCGGCGTTCCAACAAATAATGTATACCATGTTAGCAGATATTGATGACACGGCAGCTTACATAGACGATATAATTATTGGAGGGTCGACATGGGAAAAACATGTACAGAATGTATATAAAGTCCTGCAGAGGTTACGCGAATACAATTTTCATATCAAAATGGATACATGCAAATTTTTCTCTCCAGAAGTGAAAAAATTAGGCAGCATAGTGTCAAAATCGGAAATACGACCAGATCCAGAAAAGATCAAATCGATTTTAAAAATGACGCCCCTACAAAACGTTTCAGAACTTAGAGCATTTTTGGTTTGTGCGAAACATGAGCAATTTGAGGGCACCCTTAGAGAAATTGCTGCATAACAATGTTTGAGTGGACCACAGATTGTAGGCGAGCATTTGAAAAGCTTAAAAGCATTTTAAATTCTGATTTGCTATTGACACATTATAATTCCAGTCTACCATTAAAGGTAGCGGCAGATGCATCTGGTAAGAGTATCGGAGCTTTCATTTGTCACATTATGCCTGATAACACAGAAAAGGTTATCGCACACGCAGCTTGTACATTAACGCCAACAGAACAAAAATACTCATAGATAGAGAAGGAAGCGCTTGCGTTGATATTTGCAGTGAAAAAGTTTCATCGATACATATTTGGAAGAAAGTTCATTTTATGGACCGACCACCAACCATTAATTTCAATCTTCGGCAGTAAAAAGGGTATCCTAGCACATACTGCAAACCGATTGCAAAGATGGGCTTTCACTTTGATGCGTTATGATTTTGAGTTGCAGTACGTTAATACAAAAGATTTTGGTTGTGTTGATACTCTGTCGAGACTGATTAAAGATGATGAGAACGAGGATATGGTGATAGCATGTGCTCAACTTGAAGAAGATATGACATCCATCCTGAATGATCAAATTAGCGGTTTTCCAGTCACGCTTAATATGGTACAGCAAGCTACAAGCAAATGTGAGCAGTTACAGAAAGTCATAAAAGCTTTAAATTCAAAGTAGGAAACGAATGTTGAAGATTACCTACTTTTATATTATGGGCGCAGAGATTCACTGAGTGTGTTAAAGGATTGTGTACTTTACGGAGATCGCGTGATTATACCAAAACCTCTGAGAAAACGTGTGTTGCAGCAGCTACAAAGAGGTCATCCAGGTAAAGAAAGAATGAAGTCCGTTGCCAGGAGTCACGTGTTTTGGCCTGGCATAGATAAAGAAATTGCGGAGTATGTACGAAATTGCCAGCCATGTGCAGTAGCAGGAAGATCACCAGTAGAAAGATTACACGTAGATATAGTAGGACCTTGTGATGGAGTTTACTACCTAGTGATGGTTGATGCTTATTCTAAGTGGCCAGAAATAATCGAAATTAGAAATATATCCTCTTCAACAGTGATCGAGAAAGTAGACGAGACGTTTGCCAAATATGGAAACTGTGATACCATCGTTTCTGACAACGGGACACAATTTGTGAGTGCTCAGTTTCAAGAATTTTTGAAGAAGAAAGGCGTAAACCATGTGCGAACTGGCCCTTATCATCCGCAGTCAAGTGGGCAAGCAGAGAGGTTCGTAGAGACCCTTAAAAGAGCACTAGCAAAACTCAAAAATTAAGAAACGAGTTTAACGAACTTGCAAACCTACAGGTCTACTCCAAATCCAAATGTTCCAAATTTTAAGACATCAGCAGAATCATTTCTGAATCGAAAAATAAGAACACCATTGGACTTGCTAAATCAGTTGCGTAAACAAGAACACCACATTACGAGCTCAGAAAACCAAAACCAACATGAAAAAGATTAAGGAAACTGGATGCGGGTGACCTAGTCTATGCTCGTGTATATTCACGGAATTCAAGAAGTTGGGTTCCTGGCACCGTTATTGAACGAGTTGGAAGTGTAAATTACAACATCCTGCTCACCAACAGTCGAAGATTAATCAGATCACACATAAACCAGTTGAAGCGCAGATATGTAAACGAAGGTAAAAATGATTTCAATAGTTCTATGCGACTGTTTTGACCTTTACAATTTATTTCAACATCATCGAGATTCTTCTCATGATTCCAATGGTAATGAAGCACCTGTGCAGCCAGAAAGCGCTCTAGATGCTTTCAGTGAAAGTGAAACAGCTGTACAGCCTGAAGTAGATAGCGCTACGAATGATGCTAGTAGCAGTGAAGATGCATCCCAACCACGCCCACGCCGACAAGTGCAAAGACCTTTCTGGATAAGTGACTATGACATTTGTTGTGGGTGTGTGAACTACTGCGATCAAAACACAACTATGCATTTTAAATGTAATTTTTGACTATTTCCTTATTTTCTGTGAAAACAGTAAATTCTCTCTCTCTTGTTGTAAGTTTAAGTGATAGAACACGCTTCTTGTAATTCTTAAGTAAAATAAATGAATTGTCTTTTGAATTAATATTTGGGTTTTTTATTTATATCATCCAAACTACAACAAATCTATTTGCGGATAAAGGCTAAAGATATATATTTTTATGTATACGTAGAAACTATTATGCATTTCCAAGGGATTGTACTCATCCCACAGACCTCTTTTTATAGCACGTTTATCATAAAGATTTTCTTTCTTATCTAATTAAATTAAACTCGCTAAGCTATACATTATTGATATTACCTGAAAAAAATATTTAAACAATTCCGACAAAAACGCAGTTTTTTTTAATTTATTAGATATTAAGCTTACTGAAATTCATTTGGTAGCTATTCCGAAAAGCATTCACATGGAATTAACAATACGAAATTAAAATTCATGTGAACAAAAATTTTTATTCGGAAATTTTTATTTTTTTGAATTCATGATAACCGTAATTATTCTTTTAAATAAATCTGTGGTCACAAGCAATAAGAGCTTAACTCGTTTTTTGGAGGCTTTCAAAAACATTTTTAATTTTAATTATGTTGCGTTAATTCAGGGAAAATCGACTTTAGCTGTTTAGATTTGAAGGTAAAAAATACTAAATTTTTAAGCTACAAAGATGAAATTTGACTTGCATTACAGATTCGAGTGTTAGAAGTATAATATTAGCAATAACTCAATCACCCCTATCGCGAATTATTTTCCACATGAAATTTTTTCATATTTCACTGAAAACCAAATTCGCCTTATCAAGAATGTTTTATTTTTTCGTGAAATGTGAAATTTTTCATTGCTTTGTTCACTTTGATTTTGATAGTGAAATTTATATATAAGTAAGTATTTGTTATCTAATAAGAAGTTTTAGGTTGAAAAAAATAACTTTAGGGTAAAATCCGTAAATAAATTTCAAAGTGACATTCTTTTTAACAAGATAACAGGTAACAAGGTAACAGGTTAATTGCCTCGATATTTGCCATATTATACATACAAGCTTTGGAGGTCCGTAAAGCCGAGTCTAAGGGTCAGTTCAAAATTTTTCACTTAATATTTTTTGCTTACATTTGCATTTTATATCCCGTAAACAACTTTTTTTAATTATTACACATGCAATATTCAAGTTGTGGAAAAAATTGTTCACACGAAATTCCCGATACCAATTTTCAGTTTGGATGGAATAAAAATTTCACAAGTACAAAAATTTCACTTTTTATTCACGATAGGGGTGAATTTGTTCTTAACTCGACTTAAGCTGTTAATGCTTTTGGGAACAGAAATATTTAAAAACTTAAACTTTTGTAAGATCTTGTTATCTAAGCAAACACTAAGAATAATTTTGAAAAATAAATTTTAAACAAGTAAGAGTGCTATATTCGAATATGCCAAATCTTATACACCCTTTACCATTTATTTAAATCTAGTTTAGTGAAGTAACTCCAATCAAAAAAACAAATATAGAGGTGACAGATTTAAAAATTAAAAAAAAAAAAAATTACATAAAAATGTTATCGGCTCCTAATAGGTTAAGCATTTAAAAAAATTGTATATCCCTAAAGATCTCATTTAATCATTTTAAAAATTTTAGAGGCCCGTAACTCTATCGCCCATATATTTGTTTTTTTATTGGAGTTACTTCACTGTTCCAAATGATATAAAAAATTAGAGGTAGGCGTGTTTTCCAACAGCAGCTCTTTAGATTAGCGTATTTAAATTATTTTATAATTGATCTAGTGCCTCGGAAAACTTGATTTTAACACTAACACAGACGGACATCGCTCAATCGACTTGCTATGCATAAGAACTCAGAATATAGTATAGACTTTATGGGGTCGCAAACGGATATTGTAGAAATTACAAACGGAATGACAAAATTAGTTATACCCTTTTCCACTTTTTTTTTTGAGTTTTATAAAACCTTAATATTAAAACAATAGTATCAAGGAAGGACACCGATACAAACATTTTCATTCTTTGACTAAAGATCAAAATTGGTGCAATAAAAAATTGAACATGTTACAAAATACAACTATTATGAACGGATAATCAAAAAAATATTGGCCCGGAACTTAAAAGCACCACTATTAAAAGCAGCATCCATTGAAGCTAGTTGTAAGTAATTTAAAGAGCTCTATTTAAAGAAAAGTATTTATTGATTTATGATATGTAATTGAAATTGATTTTAAAATTAATTAAAAATAACCTTATGTTTAATATTAAACTTTGCTAGATATAAATAAGAAACCATACCTTAAACCTACCTTAAAATAAACCCAAAGTTAAAAAGAAAAATACATTATCTTTCCAATTCTAAAATATAATTGCTTTCAAATTTTGCCTAATGGTAAAGAAACTGGGTTCAAACTGGATTCAGAAATAGATTACTTATCAGATCTGTTTAGAGGTTTAGGAAATAATCTTGAAAGCAAAATGGCCAGTGCAGATTAGGCTCCATTGATAGCAAGAATAGAGCAACTTACTAGGATTTTAAGCGCGTTAGCAGGTTGCATTACGTGAGGAGAATTTAAGGGAAAAAATTAACATTACTATAACGTTGTGATAAACCTCTGGACGTCATCTTTGCTAACATTTGACGGCAAACATTCATATGTTAGCTGCCGTGAAGGAGCTACCAATTCCTTGAAAATATATGCGAAAGACAGCAAACGATATTTTTCCGCTTTAACTATTTTAAGAAATAAAGTTATAAATGAGGCCAATGACACCTTGACTTGTCATGGCACGGTACTTATATTTAATGTAATTATCAGTCTTCTAGATTATGCTTATGCTGAAAAACTTCCTTTACACTTAGTAGATAAAGAACAAGAAGAAAGTGTGATGCGTCAGGGATCAATAATGACATACTGTAAAGAGGTTAATAAAAATCTTGCCGACTTGATAAACAAAACAATAATGAGTCTTGATACGAGTTTGGAAATTACAAAAGACGGGACTAAACCCTTCTTTAGCGGATATCCTATTTTCGATAGTTTGTCAGATGCTCTAGCAAAAGCGCAAGAATTGGAAGCAAATAGAGTTCGTGCTAAGTTCGCTTTACATTTTAGAAACCACAAATTAATAACAAATAATCACACGCGATTTCAAAAACATGCGAGTTTCAAAACAAGCCTGATAGTTATTTTTTGTACTTTTTTAATTAGTCTTGTGTTGACGACGACAATCAGAATAAGGATGATTATGACTAATGTAAAAATTTTCTTCACTGCAAAAACAGCGATACATCCTCAATGAAAATACACTCTCTGTGGGAGATTTGATAAAGTTTAGGAGAATTTGGCTTCTCTCGCTGAGCGAAAATCCGATTTTTTTTACTTGCAATAGAGAAGAGTTTTCAAATTATCTTTTAATATGTCCATCTTTTCGAACATTTAAATTCACATTTTTCGCATCTAAAGCGCGGTTAGGGCAAATATGTAAATTGATATCTGAACATTAGAGTCTAAATTAAGAAATCTTGACTCACCAGTAGGGTTTGGGATTTCCCGTAATTTTTCATTTCCCGGGAATAACAATTCTTGAAGAAAACAAGTTTATTTAATGAAATAATATTAAAAAAGTTTTAGTTTTATTAAAACATAAGCAAACGATAAAAATAGTTGCTTAATAAAAGTATTAACAGTTTATAAAACTTAAAAACAATTCAGGTGACAAAACATACATACATATGTACATTTGTACTGCATAACGAGAGAAAACATAGTGTTAATTAATTCTCTGTTAATAATGAAAATATTTCTACAAGCCGATCACTTGAAGAAGTTTAGTTTATTAATTTATTTTTCACAAGCACTTTAACCTACAGAAATCGTAAATCAAGGGTAAAATAAAATAAAAACACATGTGGAACCTTTTTAATTTTAAAGTACACTCACTCTTAGCAATAATAAAAATTGCTGGCTTAACTAACATTTGTTAATGAATAAAAATTTAAGATAATCAAAAAGTGTCATTGGCTTTTAATAATTACAATAAATAAAAATGAACTTCTTAACTAGGACAAATAAATGCTAAAGTGGAAAATGTGTATGTTTAAACAAATGCTTGAATAAAAAGTGTTTGTTTTTGTTGTATGTGTATTAACATAACAAATAGATTAAAAATACTAAAAAAGTATCTTATTAATTAGCTTTTTAAATGATATAGTTTTTTTTAGTGCGTTTAACAATTCACTAGACATTCTGCTTCTTGTTTTCGTTTCAAAATTTCCAGCAATCGAAAAAAACCCTTTCATTTTATACTGAGGTAGGTTTTTGTTTTCAACAATGCGTTAAAAAATGTTCAATCGTTTCATTGATCAAATGTTAGTGGCTTCGAAAAACTCAAATTATTTTTCAAACAAATTAGTAAGCTTTTGTTTTATATTTTATGTAGTAAAATTTCACGAAACGAGATATTTAAAATGTTTAAAAGTCACAACAAAAAAATTGCAAAATAATCAGTGTATTTATTGGATTTTAAACTTTCCGTTTCCCGGCAGTTTAGCCAAAATTTAGCCGGGAATTCCCGTTTCCAAAACCCTACTCACCAGTACCGCTTTATTTTACTTACCTGTTTTTAGTTGTAAAATTGGCTATTTTTTATAAAAAGAATAAAAAAAAATTTACTAAAAATTTTATTTTGCTGAATTACGTATAAAATTTTGGAATTTTTTTTATTTCAAAATCATTAATTCTACGGCTCCTAAAGTTCTGTAGTTGTCATGCGATTCGTTAGCATTTGCACACGTTTTGCATTACAACTTTTGCACAAAACATGATCATCTAAGGGATAACATCCGCGGCCTTCAGCCTCAGAGGAAAGCAATAAACCACAATCCTTCAAATAAAAAAAGATTGACCAAAAACTGAAAATTTTAAATTGCTAATAAATACCTCACACTTGTAACACTCAAAATGAAAACTCCTGTCTAAAGCTACGACTCTTACAGTCTCTTCTTCACCAGGCTCGGGCATTATTGGCTCTTTGCATACGCAGCATCGTGGTGCAAATTTTCTAATAAACAGTAAAACGTGTCAAAAAATAATTACAATTACTTTGTAAATATTTTCATGAATAATGTAAGAAATTATAATCTTATTATATTATTTATAAATTTTAGTATGAAGTAGTAAAAATATTTATGTCTTTTTAGTTTTCTGATAAAGTGTACGTTTTCTTAAAGTGTGTATAGATTACGTGTACAGATCATATGGAATGTCAGATTTTCCATATGTAAAACAATACATATAGTGTAAACCTACTGAAACATAACATATGTTATTTTCCTATGTGTTATAACACGATCTATTTGATATGTAAAACCTTATGACAACAGATGTTTTCAGTGATGCTAACTTTTACTTTTCAAATTTCCACTCAAAATACTAAGACGATAAAAGATAGGTTTCTAAAAATATATATTTTTAACTTGTTATAATCGGCTTAACAGTAATATATAGGCATTTCTACGAATAAGTCAACCAGGTCAGCCAAACTCAGCATATAGTAAAAAATGAATTGAAATCTGAATTATTTTCCTTATTACCTCCTTTTAATTATTTTTTTTCTCTTAGTGGAAGTGTTATTTAAAATCATGATCACTTTTTTTGGTGCGACGAGTATTTAACAATTATTTTAAAGTATTTGTATGTATGTTAAAGAAAAAAATAATTTTAAATTTTACATGTAATTATTAAAAAAATAGAAAAAAAGGTTTCTTAGACAAAATAAGCTTTTATTGGTTTTTAATAATCGCATGTTGGTTTTTCAAAAGTTTAAATTTTTTTTAGCTTCCTATGGTTTTTTTTTTTATATAAATGTGTGTGTGTATCTTTCAGGTAGCGAAAACTTCAGAAACATCCTAAAAATTAAACTGTTTATAACAATCCTTTCTTCAATGGAAAGTTTTGAAATGTTTTTCTTTTTTGCAACTTATCAATAACACTTGCATAACTTATACAATGAGCAAGAATTGTATGTTTATTGCTTTATTAAGGCAATTAACAATTTTAAATGTGAAAATACATTGGTAAGATGTACTTTATATGAACTACGCCACGTACCTTTGAACTTGTAGTTTTGAGCTCGTGGTTTTTAAAACGAACATAGCCAAGTACCTAAGTGCAGACCTTTAATATATATTATACCAGCTTTTATAAGGAAAGACAGTGTTGTGCTTAAACTTAAATTGTAAAGTTCTAAATAGTTACCGCAAAAACAGATTTATTGGTTGATATCACTATTAGTATTTTTCTTTTCGACGACAAGAGGTTATGTCACATGTACATAACATATGCAAGTTTGAATATGAAAATTATAAACCGTATGTTAAACACTGATTTTGACATACATACAAAATTACACATGGATAGCTTTTTTGACATTCTATATGACTTGTACACATAATGTTAACACACCTTTAGAGTACGCTATGTAAAACAATATGACAACAAATGTTTTGAGTGATGCTAAAATCTAGAATGTGTCAACCACCACAAAAAAACAGAGACCCTTGAAGCTTTTTTATTATGTTAAATGTTAATGTTTTTTTGACCTTTTATTATAATTAATTTTATTTTATAATGAAACAAGCACTAGGTCAGTTTTAAAAATATTGTTTATTATTTTTTATTTTTCTTCCAATATTTCGCCACACCGTTGGATGGCATCTTCAGGAAACAGGAAATAATATTATTAAAAAATTATATGTTAAAAAAAAATTCATTCAATTGCAAAAAACTTTTCAAATTAACTCAAAAAATTTTCAAAAAACAAAGACAAAAATTCAAACATTTTAAAATATACATACTCATAAACTTTCAATACTAAAAAAACACACATTCAAATTTTAAATTTCAAAAAATAAAAAATACATAAAACATTATACAAATACAAACACATTTACATTTACTTAATGAAAATGGTACAAAAAACTAAGTTAAGATACATTATAATATTCATTTTTTTTATGCACTAAATGTCTGTAACACTGAACAACATTATCAGTATCAGCCTTAAAGTTTATTCTTTTTGTTGTTGGCACTTTAATTATTTGTAACATCTCTAACATATACCGACGTTTATAATTATTTTCTATATTTAAAACTGATGTATTTTCAAAATTAGGAAGATGATTTAATTTGGCACAATGGGAAGATCATGCAGTTTTTTGTGAATTATTAACGTCTCTATATCTTTGATTTATGTCCAGCTATTCTAGTTTTGAGTTTGTTTTAAGTTGTACCTACAATCTTCACTATCATTACCATTACAAGGTATTTTGTATACTACATTTGACATATTCTATTTTTTTTATTCTATCTTTTGTTTTACTAGACAATCTATTTGTAAGTATTTTAAGTTTTGTATGCCATTTTATATGTTTCAGAATCAAAAATTTTTGAATTTTCTATCCTTTCTGCTATTTCTGGTACGTAAATTAAAGACTTGTAAACTTTTGTTAAATAACCTGTTTATTACTTGCATTGGAAAATTATTATCGCTTAATATCTTTACAACTTTATCCTTATTTCTTTTGTGAAACTCCTTATCACTTATCTTAAATACTTTTTCTATTAAATTTCTGCCCGTATTAATAATTATTCTCTTGTTATGTTTGGAATAAAAATTAGTAATCCTTCCGGAAGCTGTCGTCTTTTGATACAAATCCATTTTTAATTTATTACCTCTTCTAATTACCAAAGTATCTAAATAAGGGTGTTTAAAATCATATTCTATTCTATTTCTATTGTAAATTTTATACAACTATTAAATTTATTGAATGTTTCCAACATTTTCTTAATTCCAGATTCAGAAATAATACAGAACAAACCATCTACAGATTTAGTCATTAATCTTGGCTTAATACTAAGTTCTTTAATGCACACGTCTATTAACTTCTCCATAACAATATCCGCCACAATTGGAGAAGCTGGGATCCCATTGGAAGTCCTTTTTGTTGTTTTGTTTGATGTTTTAAAATCAGTAAAAATAAACATTTTCCATTCTTGTATATCCCTGTATCACGTCCCATTTTTCTTCATTTATATTTATTGCTAAGTCAACAGGTATACTCGGAAATAAAGATACTACATCAAATCAAACTAATTTTTCCTCATTCTGAATATACTGGTTTTTTATCCTTTCTTTAAATTCTATTGAATTCTTAACATTATATTTAGAGTTTTCCGTAATCTTTTTCAATATTATTGTAATATATTTACACAATTCATAAGATGGAGAATTAATAAAGGAACAAATGGGTCTTAAAGGAAAATTCTCTTTATGAATTTTGGGGAAACCATATAATCTAGGAGCTGTTGCAACATTTGTTTTAAGTCTGTTTTTCTCTAAAATAGTAATAATTTTTTGCTTAAAAAGTTCTTCTACCAAAACATTATTTATTTTCTGCAATTTGGTTGCTGGATCTTTATATTTTAATTTATAATTAGTAACATCACCTACAACATTATTAGTTCTTAAATCATAATCATTTTTACTTATAGCTACTGTGGTGTTAACTTTATCTGCTTTCAAAATAAGTATGTCTCTATTTCTTCTTAAAAATTTTTCAGCTTTTCCCACATGCTCTAACATAAATCTATCTTTAGTAGCTAATTTTAACTTATTTAAGTGATTATCAATTATCAAAGTGAATTTAGTCCTAGCTATTTCCTGTTCTTCTTTTGTTTTTAATGTTTGTATAAAATCCTCCCCGTCCGCTACCATTTTTAAAACTGGAAAATTTTCACGCTTAATTGGCAGTGCATGCTTATGCCCTAATGAAAGAATCCACTGAACCTCATTTGGAATATCTAAATTAGTCTATCTTACAAACCAATTTTTGTTAAATTTAATACCTAACTCTCTTTTTTTCAATTCTCTTAAACATTCAAACTTCTTTTTATGTATATTATTTATCTTAATTTTATAAACATCTCCTAACTTGTCCTCAAAAAAAAATTGAAATTTTGGATTTTAAGATTACCGCTTAATGTATTTTTAAGGAGCAAATATTGCAATTTGAACTCAGCGCCAAAGTCTATAGTAAAAAATAAATTAAAATCGAGTTATTGACTTTTTTTCTTTTTTAATTTCTTTTTTTAATTTCTTTTTCTCAGTGGAAGTGTTCTTCAAAAATCATGACCAAATTTCATTGATGCGAAGAGTATTTGAAAATAATTTTTAAATATTTGTATAAATACGTAAAAGAATCGAAAATAACAAAAAATAGTAACATTTACAACTTGCGTTTTACTATTTTTTATGAATTTTAGTCATATGTGGGATTTTTAGGAGTTTTAAGTTTTCAACGTTCACCCTAAAAACAAATTTGTTTACAACAATTTTTCATTTTTTTTCATTTTATTTATTCAAACAATATGCAATAAATAGCCTTCAAGGCCATAATACTTATATTACATAACAGCAATAAAACCTAAGTATACTAAGTGATATAGAATATCATAATACAATTATAGAATACAGTTACAAGCTCCCCAGCTGAAATTAATTAAAAGGATAGCAATTTAAGCATAGTGGAAATTTTTAAAAGTGTTTCGTTTTTACAACTTATCAATACTTTGATATATATTATGCAAGAACAATGAGCAAGAATTTTATGTTAATTACTTAATTAGGACAATTAACAATTTCAAATGTGAAAATACGTTGGTAAGATGTATTTTATACGAACTACTCCAAATACCTGAAAACATCTAGTTTTGAGCTGGTGTTCTTTTAAACGTACTTGAAATATCCGTTTTTTTAATAACGGTGCATATTTTAAATTGTTTTTTTTAGAACGAAATTCGTTAAGAAATAGGGATTTTTTGGGGACATCTTTCTTCAAATTGGGAACAAAAGTCAAAATTTTACTGGAAACACAGTCTTTGGGTTTTAAAGTAACGATATCATCCGTATATTCGTCACCGAGATATGAAATTGAACAAGACGATGTTTCCAGATTCTTTTCTACATTACTACAAAAATGTATTGCAGCTAGTAATTATAACACCAAGTATTCGTTTTGGGACTCTAGGCTTTAGATCTAAGAGAAAAACTCAGTAGTTGAAGAAAAATACATGTCATATCTGATTGGACTTAGTTGTTACAAAAAAAAAATTGCAAACGTGATTAAATACCAATAGTTTCTTACTATGACCTGTGATCTGACCACTAAGCCACAACCTAGACTTTTTCAAAAATAGTATTCTTTCCAAATAAATATACCATCTGGTGAAAACACAAAACTAATGTAAGCTCTCATATCTCTTAGACCATTTCCTCTGTAGATCAATTGACAAAAGTTGTGGTTTCTGCAGCCTTACAACTCGCATTAAGCAGACCATTAAAGAAAACAAACTTGATTAGCAAGTTCAAAATATAGCTTATAAAAAGTTTTGTAATTAAATCTGCTTCAAAAATCAGGCAAAATTTTCATTATATTTTTTGTAAAAATAAAGTCACTGCTAACGTTGTTTGCTACAGACATCACACGTATACAAATGTTTACATCAAGTTTTTTATATTCCATTTAAGAATGTGAAATTTTGTTCTACGCAGTGATGGATATTTCCATCATCAGTGATTGTCATTTGATGGATCAAATGATGGTCACTGTTCTTGTAGGAAATGCTACGAACCAACTAAAGCAAAAAACTTATTCCGATATAGCACATTATGAATCTGGATCGACTAAACTTTACCGTATTACTTTATTAATAATACAAAGCTAACTTACATCCGTGGTCAAACTTCAAAGGAAACAAGATTTCAAATGAAAAAGTTAAAAAAAAAATGAAAGACCAAACTAAAGAACTGCAACCAGTACTCCACTGTGTCTCCCAATGATTGATGGAAAAATTGCACAAGGGTAAGCCTAAACAAAGTCATCGTAAAGTTGGATTTTAAGTCAGAAAACATCATGTAAACTAACCCAACCACCAACTCAAGACGATAGTCTTTGGGAACTATACGAATAGAACACGTTTTATGGAGCATTTTCTAAAACGAGGTCATGATTAGGAAATTGGTCCATTGGACAAAGCTGCAAAGAAAATTAAAAAAATAAAGATTAAAAACAAGAAAAATATCATCAGGTAGGCTTCGCAACCCAAGGTGTTTGTTCGATTTTGTATATCACTAATAATCAACAATAACACGCATTAAAATTATTTTACATTTTAAGACAAGTGAAAATAATGTGGATAGTACGCAGATATATGTATTTGGTCCTCTTACTCCAGCAAGGAGGATAGGTCCGCTTTTAAGAAGTACGCAGATAAAACAGCTATAATTTGTAACAAAACATACTCTTATGGATCAATATATATCCAATATTCGACTAAAAATAGAAATCTACCTCTGTTGAATTGACAAAGAAGCTAAGAGAAATTTCTAGATAATGAAAATCGAGGTTATTTAGAAGATTGTTTAATTTTAGCAACATTTCAGTACAGTTAGTTTAATTCATTTTTATATAGCTGATGACTTTTCTTGATTTAAAATTTTATGTTGATATGTCAGTATATATTTAAAAAAAATCATGACAAAATTTAATTAATTAATGAAAACACCGCATCTATTACTAACGAAGTGGTGCAAATTCAGGTGAAAAACCTATGAATTTTACATAGGAATGTCATTAAAGGCATGTCATTGGTTCTTAACAGCATTGTACTACTACTTGTCCGCTTTTTAAATTCTGAAAAAAACTTTAGTTTTATTCAAAAATGTTGCCGTTATGCAAGAAAAAATGTAAATCTAAGCAGTAGATCAACATGTTATTAAAAAAAAACCATATAAAAAATAGCTTACAAATTCTACAAAATGGGTATTAGCTCTTTTGGATGTAAATAAGATGCCCTTCTCTAAGAATGACATCCATTATTTTTTACTGGGTAAAATAGAAATATACGAAATATTTTTAATCCCAGGTAACTTTTTCGTTCGCTACTTAAGAAATTCTAGTTTAACTCGGGCTGTTTAAAAAGGTCAACCTTCGGACCTTGTGAATATAAGCACTAAAACGTCTACGAGGGTCACAATTTGATATTTTTTGACAAAATTTAAGTTAAAAAATTAGTAACCGCGTGTCAAAATTTCAATCCAAGCAAAAGCTATGGATTTTTTAACACCTTTTCGTCAAATATTCCACTATGCGTCGTTGAAAAGATTGCTCATAGCTTAAAAATTAATTACATTAAAAATTTTTTACAAACTAATATAACAATTATCACAATTAAAGTTTTTCATAGTACTTTGTTTATTAAACGCTGATAACAATCTACATTTCCTTTTTAAATACCCGCTTAGACATAGTTTCGCTTCCTCGTGTTTAAACGTCATTTTTTTTTTTGCTACCATTTACTTAAAACATTTCTGAGGGGTTCTGATTATATCGCAATGCATAAAGAACAGCTTTGAATTCGCAGCCATTTTTGTAGCAATGTGTTGGCAATCATTAAAAAAGAACCTTACATAGCGTTATATAAAAAACAATCCTTTTTCATTGTTTAATTATGTTTGCGAATTAAGGGCATCATTGGACTATACATTTTCAGAAATCAGCAGTCACTGTTATTAGTGATCGTTTAGCGGATTTCGATCGACTGTTCTCAATAGAACAACATTTTTATGCTAATAGTAAAGGAGTGTTCTTTTATGAGGCAAATATTGTAGACCCCTAAAGTAGGGTACCTCAAACATTTGTATTTCTTTAATGTGCCCGTGGCCTAGCTTACGCACTTTAACTGTTCGGTCGCTCTAGACTATATCGTAGATTTTATCGACGATTTTCAAGATAACTGTTTAATGCATATTCTAAACGAGGTTCATAAATTTTAAATGTGCGAATGCTACGCGAACTTATCCTTGATATCTTTAATTGCTTTATCTTCTGCGTAAAAGCGTTTAATGACAGCAGGAATTTAAAAAACGTGCCTCTAAACAATCGATTATTAAAAGCTAAATGACGGATTTTAATAAAAACTTGCTTGTTCTCCCTTTAAACTTATATATTTTCAGAATCAAAGTTTTTCCTTTATTTTTAGAGCTTTTTAAATTAATTTATCACAAAACTATAGTTGGTAAAACACGATTTAAATTGCAAGCTTAAACTCAAATCTATATCTAAGTTTATTTTTATTTTCCTATACTTACTTGTGAAAATCTTCAATGCAATAATTTTGATTTGTGGCGTCAACTGTAAAGGGTATGCCGTCTAAACTTTTCTTGCAAACAACACAAGTAAAACATTGTGGATGATAAGGCTTCCCAGTGGCGCGTAAAATACGTTCCAAAATTGGTTTCATACATACAGAACATTTTTCTAACGTCTGTAAGTAATCAAACTCGCAATAGGGTTTACAATCCAGAGCGTAAAATGGTTTGCCTTGCAGATTAATTTGGCATTGAGAACAGGCAAAACACGCAATATGATATATTTGGTCCATTGCTGTGCAACCCGAGTTTTCTCCAACGACAATCTCATTACATTTGAAGCAGATGCCATAATTTTCCAGATCCTGTTGGGGATCCATTGATTTGACCAGAAAATCTGTTAAAGATTCAACTTCTAATTCTTTAGAGTTTTGTGGATATCTGTTTAAGGTTCCACCACCATCGCTTCCTCTATTGCTATTAGGATAGACTGGTGAATTTGAGTCCACACTACTGCCTCCACTTAGGCCGCTTAAAATTGATAAATTGCTGCTGTTACTTTTAATCAAGATATCACCACTTTCTGGCAAGGATGAAGTATTTGAATTTTTAATACATGAAGGGTACATTAGGTTATGGGAACGTGTTGAACACTGACTAGGAGGTCTTGGGTTAATCGGTTCATAAATAGATTCATAGTTAGATGATGTCTAAAGGAGAAAATAAAAATATCCATATAAAACATTAATTTATTATCTACGAATATTTCTGTCTTTAAATATTTCTGTAAGTTATTAACTGTAAAATTATCCATGGCAATCAAACTTCAATGGCGTTATAAGGCAACTGACGACAGTTAATAAAGTTATGAAATATATTTTTAAAAATTTTGCATTGTCTAATTTATGTAAACGAACAAAAATTAAAAGTGAATCTGGCTTAAATCTAGTTTAGAGATGTACAGAGGATCATAACTCGGAAAATATGTGAGTTTTAAGCAAAATAAGTTGTTAAAAAATAAAATCAATAATTTTTTTTATAAAACGGAAGAAATTTTTGCCATAGGTCATTGGCACAATTTTATAGGCAGACAACGATAAGGAGTGCTAGCCATAAGCTTTTTATAGCTTAGAGGAAAACTTTAAAGTACGCAATGAACGCTTTACAATAGCAGACTTTTTTAAATCTAACTCGTGCATCCGATATAGCAAATAGGAAAAACGAAACTAGACATTATTTAAGCTACTTGGGCGTAAAGTAATTAAAGTAGGTAATACCATTTTTCCGATCTATCAGTACTTTAACCAGTTTTTCAATCTCTTCACAATTTATTTATTTTTTTCGATCCGCATAACTAATTTCTTCACCTTTGTAGTTCATATTTTAAAAGGAAGATGAAATTCTAAAAAATTGTTTTTGTTTATTAATTTATGTCAATTATTAAATTAATTGAAACAATTTTTATTTAAATTCAAGATTTAGACCGTGTTTTTATATCCTGTAAAAATTCTAAAGGTCAAGACAGACTTATGGGTATAACAAGGTTTTCATATTTCAGAATTTAATTCAATAATATTATATACAAAAACCCTTAAGAAAGTCTACAAACAACCGAAAAAACGTCGGGTAAAATTGTAACTGTAGGCTCAAGTAGCTTGAATTTAAAGCACTTTAATATACACCGAAAATTCGGGCCAACTTCAGACATCACTACGCGAGAATTAAAATGTTGGATAGTTGCATGCGTAACTTGAGCTATAAAAGGCCCTTTGGACAGAGTTATGTAAATGAAGAATCTAATAGACCATTCACCATACATGTGTTCAAATATAGTTAAGCAAAGTAACTTCAATAAAAAAAAATAATAAATAAATAAATATTGGGGTGACAGATTCAAAACAAAGAAAAAAATAAGTGCTGTATATAATTATTTTTTAATTTTTTCCCAGCCAGGAGTTGAACCGGCGATTTTCATAAATCCATTAAAATTTGCTTTTTCGGCTTTGTTTTTTAATTTAATTTTTACAAAGATAAGTTATTTATCAAATGTATGCAGACAAGAAAAACAGAAAAATTAGAAGCTGGAAGAATGTAATGTTGCATTTTCAGGACCACCAAATCCCTCATCAACATTCTTCGCATCTATCTACCTTAAGTGTATATTGTAAATATCATCCGTTTAACCAACTAATCAATATTAATTTGGTTGGACAAAATTCACACAACTTAAAGCAGTTTTTGTTGCTTTCTCTACAACACGTCTTGTACTACGCCTTCGGTTTAGTCACGAAAAGCAAACTTTATTTTTAACCATTAATACTTGTTTCCTCACAACATTATAAATGCTGTTTCAGTATCATATCAACTGTTGATGAGTTAGGTATGAATGTATATGCGCTGTGCCTTGCGTGTTTTTGAATTATTTCTTAATTTTTTCCCAGCCAGGGGTTGAAACGTGTATTTTCATAAATCAATTAAAAATTTTTTTCGGCTTTAGTTCATTTCTTAAATTTATTTTTACAAAGAAAAACTATTTTTCAATTCTATGCGGACGGATTTGATACTGGAAACAAGTGAGGAAACAAGTATGAATGTTTAAAAATAAAATTTGCTTTTTGTGACTTTACCGACGGCGTAGTACAAAAGCAACAAATGTACAAGACGTGTTGTGAAGAAAGCAACAAAAAATGCTTTGAGTTGTGTGTGAATTTCGTCCAACCAAATTAATATTGATTAGTTGGTTAAATGGATGTAATTTACAATATACACAACTTAAGGTAGATAAATGCGAAGAATGCTGATGAGGGATTTGGCGGTCCTGAAAATGCAGCATTACATTCTTTCACCGTCTAATTTTTCTTGTTTTCTTTGGAAAACGTCCACATATATTTGAAAATTAATTTTTCTTTATAAAAATTAAATTAAAAAAAAAAAAATTAACCAAAGCCGAAAAAGTGCTGTATATAATTTTATATGAAAATGTCATCGGCTCTTAATGGGTTAACAATTTAAAAAAATAGATTTTTCTGAAAGATCTATTCAAAAGTCTTTCAATGGTACCATATTGATATTTAAAAATATGGTGCGCAATCGCACTCTTCTAGGAAAAGTTCAGAGGCCTATGACTCGAAAAATACGGGCGAGCAATCGATTGGCGTGTTTAAATTTTCTTAAGCTCATCTAGTTCCTTAGCAAAGTTGATTTCAACTCAAAAACGGACGGACAGACAGACATCGTTCAATCGACTTCGCTATATGTATATATATATATATATATATATATATTTTTATATACAAAATCTATGCAACAAACGAATTAAATTAATTTTGGCTTACGTTCTGAATTCTTATGCATAGCGAAGTCGATTGAACGATGTCTGTAAATATATATATATATATATATATATATATATATATATATATATATATATATATATATATATATATATATATATATATATATATATATATATATATATATATATATATATATATATATATATATATATATATATATATATATATATATATGTTATATACTTGCGTGAAAACGGTTGGAGCGATTTTGCTGATTTTTTTTATTCGATCGCAAATTTTCAGGATGTGGTTTATATGAAAAATAAATCATGAAATTTTCCTGAAAGCTCAGAAAATTCATTTGCTTGCTTTTGTTGTTGTAAGTACATATAAGTTATTTACGACTCGACATGCTCGTTCTCTTCCACGTAAAATTTGCATATTTAAATGGGGTATTTGTAAAGTTTTGATTTTATGTGGGATAGAGGGAGAAAGAATGATAAGCAGTACAGACTTTGATGTACTCGCAAAGTTGCTTTGTTTTTCGTTCGTTGCTTGTACAGAGTTGTATATATGTACATTAGACCTGGCGCAGCTAATATGGGGTTTTTATTTTTTGGAATTTTGAATGCGAATGCCAAAATTGATGTAGTAAATTTTCAGGCTGATCGCACGGTGCCTACTTGTGCCATAATGGGGTCAAAGGTCAAAATTTTGGAAAATCACCAAAATACTTTTTTTTCGCATTTTATCAATTTTTTAATACGAAGTGCTATAAATTAGAACATCATTCATAACTTATAAATTTGTTAATAGTTGTATTAATGCCGCCAGAATCAAATAAATGTGTATTATAATTTTCCATTGAGCTCTAAGTTGCAAAATTTTATGGTACTTCTGCTATAACAATAAAACAAAAATATTTATAGAATTTAAATTTAAGCTATGATGTACTTATTGAATTTGTTTTTTTTTTCGTTGTTTTGCCATCAAGCGTTATAGGGAAAGAAATTCTTGGCAACCTCTGGTCC
The DNA here is from genome assembly GCA_937654795.1 of Cistogaster globosa. Lineage (NCBI taxonomy): Eukaryota > Metazoa > Arthropoda > Insecta > Diptera > Tachinidae > Cistogaster > Cistogaster globosa. The sequence goes on from OW569408.1 coordinate 10,924,792, forward strand.
ATGGCACAATGATACCAGGTGACTGCAATAGCTTTTACGAGTATTTTGTTTTTGTATAATCTTGTTGAGCTGTCAAAAACGTCTGGCAGTATGTGTGTATGTATTTCAATTTATGTTTAGTGGCTTGCTTATAGTTCACAAATACATACACATATATTGCCAGATATTTTTGACAGCTTAACAAGATTTTACAAAGACAAAATACACGTAAAAGCTAAAACATATGTTGACCACATGATCTAAAGAAGACACCTATTCGATTCGCCTTGCTCTGGCCTAAAAGTATCATTGTTCTAGCTCTGTTTCTGAGCACATAGCACTGCTTTTGATATGAATATATAAAGTTTTGTCATTGCAAATTTGAATATTGTTGAGAAAGGTTTCATTTATATAAAATAAATTACTTTGTTAATTTTTGTAATTCAATGGCTCAGAAGAAAATTTTATCGTTGAAACGGCTTCGATCTGCTGATACAAATGTGTACTTGATCGGGAAATGTGAGCCCAAAATAGTTGGTGTGAAATTGCCATCAAAACAACAAGTGTTTCAGTGTTTTCTTTTATAATGTACATACGTTGTGAAAATAAAACAGTTAAGGTAAGGAAAGTGCAAGATTGGTGTTGGCTGAAATATTGCCTTTTTGAGAAAGAATTCCAACTCCAGATCAAAGAACATGTGCTGCAAAAGTCATTAAACTTTATGAAGAGTGGAGAACAGTCCAAAAAGTATGCAATTCTCCTCTTCCGAGTTATCGCAAAAAAGAAAATGACTTTAAGGAAAATCTAAACAATTTATTTGACATTGCACACGGTGACGCTCTCAAGCTGATGAGTATACAGGAAGTTATAGACTTCTTAACAAAGCAGCGAGAAAATGGACGCGTTGGTAGCATGACTTGTGTCGATAGAAATGTTACAAATAAAGAAAAAAGAAAGGCACAAGGATTGGAAGATGAAAAACGTCGAAAAGAAAATAATGAAAATAAAAAAGGCACCTTAGGTAAATATTATGTAGTATTTGGACACACAGTGGCTATTTTTACCAATTAATTTCATAAACAGACTTGAATATAGAATGTGTTGAATTAGAGAGTTATGATTTGGGAGATGATGTGCAGGCGATGGATGAACAGTGTGATAACATTCCCAGTTTCTACAATAAGCCGGTTCAGTGATGTGGAAAGAAGAATTTTATAGACGATAGAATGCTTGCTTTTATGGATGCTGGCAATATGTCAACTCCATTTGCTATACATCAGTGTAACTGCCAAAGCGTTGGGTCACAATATTGAGGATCTTGTTCTGAATTGCACAAGTTTGCGTGAACAACGTAAAAAATATCGTTGGCGTCATGTCAAACAAATTATTGAAAATTTTGAGGTAATTTTTTTAATTTGGTTTTTACTTAGATCCCTGAAACATTTGTTTTGCATTGGGACGGAAAGCTACTTCCCGCAATTGCTGGAAAGGATAAAGTTGATCGCTTGATAGCTATCCCGATCATTAAAGATGGAAGTGGTGCTGCAGTTGCTCAATTAGTCTACGAATATTTGCTAAAAATGAATATAAAGAATTCGTTAGAAATTATATGTTTTGACACAACTGCTGCAAATACTGGCTCTCATAGTGGTGCTGGAACTTTATTGGAACGCAGCTTATTGTGGTCGCCATGTCGCCACCATATTGCAGAAATTCTAATAAGAGCTGTATTTGAGATTAATGTAGGAAAATCAAGTGGCCCAGAGGTGGCGATTTTTGAACTTTTTTCACGGGAATGGAGCACACTTAATTCAAAGGGATTCAGCACTTGTATACAGGATGATCAAGTTTTGAGAGTCATAACTGTCCGAGAACGCGAAACAAGCAAGAACTTTTGTCTTGAATATTTAGCTAAAGTTCACAGTCGTCATGATTATAGAGAACTCCTACAACTTGCATTTATTTTTCTTGGTGTTAACATTCCCAATTTCACTTTTCGTACACCTGGAGCTACGTAGTTATATCCGCTTTTAATTCTACGTCTCATGCACGATTCATGTCCAAGGCCATCTATTGCCTAAAAATCTACAATTTTATGCACGCTTTAAAATTTATATGAATCAGTTGAAAGGAATTCGTAATATCTGCATTTTCTTAATAAGACTCTACATTCCATACTGGTTCAGAACCGGAAATGCAGTTGAAGCGCAAAATAGAGATATGCAGCTGATAAAGGGGAAAAAAATTCGGAACCATCTGTGGTATTTATCAGAGGAGGCAATCGCACTTGCCTTTTTTGATCCACATGTTGACTCAGAAACAAAGAAAAATATGGTTTTGGCATTGCAAACAGAGTCCGAAGAAGAAAATCATATCGGTGATCATGTAAATGTTTTCCCTTCTAAAAAAGTGTGTGTAAGCGTTTATGAATTACAATTATTAACATCCAATGATTTGAGTTCTTTTGTGACTACCAAAACAAAATTTTTTTTACTCGTTTGGAAATTTCTATGGATTTCTTACTCTTAGATCTCTCAAACTGGCCAAAGAGCGAAGCATTTTGTAAAGGGGAACAGATCGCCAAATACATTACTGTTGTAAATGATGTCGTCGAAAGAAAAGTTAAACTAGTAACTGACTTTAACAGATCCTTAACACACAACGAAGCCGATGAAAAAATATTACACATTGTAGAGGGCTACCGCAAGGAATTTCCAACCTACACAAAATCTTCGTTGATTTAAAATAAAAACAATAAGCATATAAAATAAAAATAAATTAGAAAAACATATTTATAGTACTTCTTATTAAAAAAATTTATCAAATGCAAGAAAAAAGTATTGTGGTGATTTTTCAAAGTTTTGACCTTTGACCCCATTATGGCACGGGTATGCACCATCAGCGATCAGCTTGAAAATTTACTACATAAATTTTGGCATCAAATCGCTTATTTTCATTGCTACCCGCATTCAAGTTTCCAAAAAAAAATGTTAACGCCAGGTCTAATGTACATACATATATTTTTATGTTATAAGCACCAAATGCAAAACGTTTAAAAATTAAGAACGTTCAAATAGAAGGAAACAAAATTTGTAAAAGAAATCTTTGTGTACCGGAACACCTAACAAAGTTAAAACGAAAATTAACAAAACTTTGTCAAAGAAAAATTTGCCTGTATGGATGCACTCAAAATAAAAGACCAAATAAAGAAAGGCAACTTCAACAATCTTCAACTTCGGCCAAACCGAAAATTGTTCTAACATGTCAATAGTCACGCATGTATTTTTTCATTACTATGTATGGCTGCCAGATTATTTAGAGATAATACCGTCACAATTTTGTGGAAAAAATCTTACCTCAATTAGAATTCGCAATAAAATCACATGCACATATGTATGTAAATAGATTGCGTGTTTTTCAATACTTTGAAATATATTGTACGGAAAAAATGAAAAGTTAAAATCCTTTGGTTAACTTGTTTTCAGTCTAGTAAAATATGCATTTTAAGTTTCATTTCAAAATTACTGTTTTCTTCTTTGTACTGATATTTTTGTATTTTAATTTCTTACTCCATATGAAGTATTAATCATTAGCAAATAGCAACGGTAGTTCATTTTCATGAAATGCAATAAATAAAATCCAAAATTCTTGGGTATTATATAATATTTATTTTTGCTTTACTTTACTCATCTACTCAAATTTGCTTATCTTATTTAGTACAAATACAATTTTTATTGTATTTGTTAAGTAAAGTTTAAATAAAGCAAATTGGCGAAAAAAGGAGTATCTTCTAGTATTTGTAGTTTGTTCTTTTGCTAAAGCCTAGTCCTAAGTGTATAAAAAAGGTGTTGAAAATGTATAAAGCAAAATTTGTTTGCTTATAACGCTCTTACTTATACGAGGGATAAAGTTATAGGTTGAAGAAGAGTTTTAATTGTTAACAAGGGAAGCTCGAGGCACATTTTGTGAAAGTAAACTAAAAATAAATACAAAAATCTAAAGCTTTCATATAAATGGAAGTACATATCAAACACAGTAATATAAAGCAAAGCAATAGGCAAAGTATAAAAAATTAATATGTCATTTTTGATACAAAACATAAGCTTTTTATTTGCAAAAAAAATAGTAGAAACCGTAGCAAGATAGCTTATCCTGCCAAATGTGTCAATAATATCTTGAAAGATCTTTACTGATGTGCACATGACTGATGATAATAAAACAGGCATAAATTCAGTGTTAGCGGTTTTCACCACTCACAAAAAGTTCCGCTTAAGTCATCTTTTTTCTTTGTTAGGACGCTGTAGCACTTTTCTAAATAGCAAAATAAAGTTTAGCGACACACATTGAGTAACGCTGTAAAATTCACCATTAACCAGCAGAGAAATGGTTGCCAACTTGCAGCTGTCAGTCACCTTGATTGCGGTGTAAAGAAAATTTTTAACGAAATAATGAATTTAAAAAGAAAATCAAAAGAGGCGATATTTTAAAACACAACAGTAAGACACAAAAAACGATATCCCACATCGTTTTGATAAATAAAACTAGAAAATAAACAACTTAACTATTGTTTAAGTTTTTGTCAACGCCTAAGTTTCTGAATAAAATAATAATATTTTATTGTATTTATCCTTATTATTACAAAAAAATTGTTTAATATAAAATTCTCGTAACTAATCCATGATATATAACTAATAAAATTCCTTGCATAAGAATTGTTAAAATCTTTGATTAGGATGTCACTTTATAAAGACAAAATCTTACTTAATATACGTACCTGAGAAAATCCGCCATATCCATAGTAATCTGACAAAGTAGGATTAGTCTTGGCCTAATAATACAAAATTTGAATAAAGAAAAAGTTTAAATAACTTTTTAAAAAACACAATTATTACAAGGTGTGTTCCAAAAATAATGGGATTTTTTAAGTTTTTGCTCAAAAACGTTTACTCCGCACTTCTCTTCAATAGAGATAGTAGTTTATACACTAGTTTTTTATTTAAATATAAATTGTGATTACCTTAGCACACGCACTCACTTTTAAAACATATACAATTAGTGTTTTTTTAATAAATTTAATCCCATATGCAAAATAAATAAAACTAATAGCGTTTTTTTTAAAGATATATGTTGCTAAACAATCATTTAACACGTTTTATATATTGTGTAAAACTAAAAAAAAAAATCTATTCACATTCGATATAAATTTTCGTATATTCGACCACCTGTACATATCAGCATATCAGGATCAATTACCGTTTCAAACATAAAGTCATATTTAACACTGCCATTATTACAACTTGCTTTGCATTATTAAAACTGCAATTTTAATGGATAAAAAATTAATAAGTAAAGGTTAAATAATTAATGTATTTATCGTTTTTTAGTTTTAAAAAATTAATATTTTATAATAAATATTTATATTTAAGTAAAAAATATTTATATTTGAATGATATAAAGAGTTTAAATAAAAAAATGCAATAATAATTAAGCATGACCTAAAGTTTTTTTATTCGCTTTTTATCAATTCCCAACTATTTGGGGTACGAGAGTAGTCAAAAGTATAAACAATCTCGCCCATAATTATAACGATCTCAGATAATATGTTTTACTATTCTTCTTGTGGCATATTTTTAAAACAACATACTTTTGATTTACACTCTCGATTTTTATTAAACAACACAAATATAAACAAAGTGTGAAACATGTGCAACCTTTCTGTAAGAAAAGAAAATGCCATAAGTTAAACGGCATGTATTTGAAAAAATTGCATGAAAAATATTTGATCACAGAAAGTTTTTGTTCTACTAAGAGCCATATTTACTATCGAGCAGAGAAATCTAGTTAAGTCAAACTTTATACCCTTGCTTTTATTAAACTAAAAAATTCGTAAAAATTTGTGAGCTTATTTAAACAATGTATGAAAATTAACTCTGTATGCCTAAGCTTTTTTCAATCTAGGAAACTCCTTAGGAATTCAGAGAAACCTCTTTGGCTGTTAAAATTTAAATAAAAATTCAAGGCAGCTGTACATGTATTTTGTTTTTTAGAAAATTATTTATTCCCATTATTTTCTTTCACACCCTATAGAAAACAATACCTGCATCCCAGTATTATAATTATCGAAAGAATCATTAGCAGTGTATGTTGGTTTATTTATATACATTTGTCGCATGTCACTTGATCCCACCTGTAATTTGTGGTCATGAGGCATTTCATATTCCACAATTGGTTTCGCTATATTAATATGATCGTTTGCAGTAATAAAAGTACCCTTCTGTTGTAAATTGTTTGTTTTAAAAACTTCAGTGGCTCGTCTTAGCTCACTATATGATGAGCTTACAGGACTTGGAGGCGGTGGTATTTCATCTTCCGGTAACATGGAGCCGTTATGATTAAAGTACACACTGCGCTCGTCATTTGAAGTTAATAAAGGTTTTTTCTTCGAAAGTAGTAATTGAGATACCGCTAGATTTTGTTCTTCTTCACATGCTTGTTTCCCATCATCTTTATCGTAAGCGACATTTGAATAAATATTATTTAAAGCAGTTGTTGGAGAAGATATTATATTGCCATATATATTTGCTTTTTCTGTTCCACTAAGAGTGCTTAGAGAAGATGAAGTGTCTGTATGAATAGTATTTGCATAAGTTACGTTTGGGTTTTCTAAGAAATTGTGAGTAGAAATAGGAACGTCAGATAGCAACGAAGACGAAGATAATTTTGGCGCGTTAAAATGCAGTGCAATTAATTTTATATTGCTTGTTGAATTTTGATGTAGTTTTCCACGTTTTTCTAACTGTTTTTTATGATGTTCCAATGCTTCTAATTGTTGTTCTAAAATAGCTGGATTATCCAAAGTAACTTTGCGACGTGTTTTAAGCCCCAAAGAAGACGATGAGTCATCGCCTTCTGAAGCATAGGAGCATTGTTTACGTAAAAGAAGAGGTTGCTTTGATATTTCACCATTATAGCCACTAACTTCCAAACTTTGTAATCGTTGAGCGTAAAGAGGTTCACAAGTTTGCTTTACTAAGCTACTTTGCGGTATCTAAATAAAAGATTAAAAAAATAACATAATAATTCTATTATGAATCTTGCTGTGTTCTTAAAAATACTTTTCAGATGGTAAATATGGACAACTTACAGTTCAAATAATACTACGGGTCTGTTCGCATATGCAACAATGCAGATCACCTGGTTCGCAGCATATTAAAAAATACAAACAGTGCAGCACTGCAGCTGTAGAATGGCCAACAATGCGAAATTGCATTATATTTGGCGCAAATAAACATAAATTTTTAATTTCTACATACAGTTAAGAAAAAAGGTATCAAAAACACTTTTTTTTGCAGAACACAAGTTATGTATATAGTAAGAGTATCAGTAAAAAATGCGAATTGTGATTGTCACAATTTCCAACGTAACATTAATTTTGTTTCTACACTATTACACTTCAAGCAGAAGAAAAATTATTAGCAGCAAAACAGCCTTGATTAAATTAAAAAATCAGTTGTCATACCTTTCGGTGAAGACCGTCGTCACTGGCTGTTTATTTGGTATGAGAACATCATTTTCAAGCCGCGTTTTGATTAGTGGTGGGTTCAAGTAGTTTTGTCTGTTAGGATGGTGTCTATTTAAATGGTATTATACAGGTAGATTGCCTGATATCTGTCATGTTTATTGAAGGTATATAATTTCTTTTATTATTGGGTAGGTCAGTGTGATCATCAGTGGGTATTTTCCGTTTGTAAGATTCTTTTAATAATTCAAGTGGTGTAAAAATTGTATCCGATGTTGTATTTATCTGTTCGTTAATATTATCTCCGTTAAACGTTCGTGTTTTTTATATTTCCATGTTCTCAAGAATGTCCAGTCTTCGTCCTTTTTTACTAGGATGTATTAATGTCATACATTCATCTATTTCCCTTGGCTCGTGTTCATGTGTGTTAAGGTGTATTGCGAAGTTGGAGTCTTCTCTTTTCTGTTTATATGATCGTATGTAATCAGTGAACCTTGTTTTTAATGGTCGTCCAGTTTGTCCTATATATGTATGGTTGCAGGTGCAAGTAAGTCTGTATACTCCGCTGGTGTTAAATTTGTCGGTTATTTCTGCTGATGTCTTAAGATTGTTTCGGAGGGTGTTACTCGTCTTTAGTGGTGCCTGTAAACCTTCTTTCTGAAAAAGGTTAGTAATTCTACATATTTTTAAAAATGTGTGGTCGTGTTGTATCGATTATCTCCTTGTTTTCTTTCTTCTTGTTTTAGTGTTGTATTGTCTAAGTAGTTTGTCGATAGTAGTTGCAGTTGTAGCCGTAATAAGCTATAGTGTAAATTGTGTCGAGTTCTTTGTTATATTTGTCTGGAGAAAGTGGGACTTTCTTAAGTCTGTGAACCATATGTCTAAGTGCTGCGAGTTTATGTTGGGTAGGATGGTTTGAGGAACTGTGGATAGTTGTGTCTGTTGTGGTTGGTTTTCTGCTTATGTCAAAGTTTAAGGATTCAATTCTTCCTGTTATTGTTGTGTCGAGATAATGTAAAGTTCCGTCTTGATCTTTTTCCATTGTGTATGTGATTTTGTTATGTATTGTGTTTAAATCTGTCAGAATTTCTTCAGCGTTGTCCTTTTCTAGGATGCATATTATGTCGTCTACGTATCTGTAATATGAGTTATTTTATGTTTTTCTATTAGTGTTTAACGTGTAGTTGTTCTAAATGTTGCATAAAAATCTCTGAGAAAATTGCGGATGTCAGAATTCCCATGCTGAGTCCACCAGGTAATTTATAAAAGTTATTGTTGAATCTATTTTGTTTTAGTATCGTTTTTGCAATATTAATTATTTCGTTAATATAGTGATTGTCGTATAAGTTAGAAAGTATGTTACGTAGCATAGTTAACGTTTCTTGCGTGGGTATTGATGTATATAGATCTTTAATGTCGAAGGAAACGAGTCTCGTATTTTCGGTAATTTTGATGTCCTTAAGTTTGCTGATAAGGTCTTTTGTATTCTGCAACATGTATGTAGGATGTGGTAGTCAAGTGACTGTACAAACGAACTATCTATACTCGTAGTAAGCACGACACGCAAATAGTAGGCTATAATATAACAAGAAGAATTAGATACAACCAATAGGCACACAGAAGAAATGGTATGCCATTATCATTATTATTCATTATTCACTATTATTATTATTATTATTATTCATTATTCATTATTATTATTATTCATTATTCATTAGTATTATTATTCATTATTATTATTATTCATTATTATTATTATTCATTATTATTATTATTCATTATTATTATTATTCATTATTATTATTATTCATTATTCATTCTTATCATTATTCATTATTCATCATTATTATTATTCATTATTCATTATTATTATTCGTTATTCATTATTATTATTATTATTATTATTCATTATTCATTATTATTATTATTATTATTGTTATTATTATTATTATTATTATTATTATTATTATTATTCATTATTCATTATTATTATTATTCATTATTATTATTATTCATTATTCATTATTATTATTATTTTTATTATTATTATTATTATTATTATTATTATTATTATTATTATTATATTATTATTATTATTCATTAATATTATTATTCATTATTCATTATTCATTAATATTATTATTCATTATTCATTATTCATTAATATTTTTATTCATTATTCATTAATATTATTATTCATTATTCATTATTCATTAATATTATTATTCATTATTCATTATTCATTAATATTATTATTCATTATTCATTATTCATTAATATTATTATTCATTATTCATTATTCGTTAATATTATTATTCACTATTCATTATTCATTAATATTATTATTCATTATTCATTATTCATTAATATTATTATTCATTATTCATTATTCATTAATATTATTATTTATTATTCATTATTCATTAATATTATTATTCATTAATTATTATTCATTAATATTATTATTCACTATTCATTATTCATTATTCATTAATATTATTATTCATTATTCATTAATATTATTATTCATTATTCATTATTCATTAATATTATTATTCATTATTAATTAATATTATTATTCATTATTCATTATTCATTAATATTATTATTCATTATTCATTATTCATTAATATTATTATTCATTATTCATTATTCATTAATATTATTATTCATTATTCATTAATATTATTATTCATTATTCATTATTCATTAATATTATTATTCATTATTCATTATTCATTAATATTATTATTCATTATTCATTATTCATTAATATTATTATTCATTATTCATTATTCATTATTCATTAATATTATTATTCATTATTCATTATTCATTAATATTATTATTCATTATTCATTATTCATTATTCCTTATTCATTAATATTATTATTCATTATTCATTATTCATTAATATTATTATTCATTATTCATTATTCATTAATATTATTATTCATTATTCATTATTCATTAATATTATTATTCATTATTCATTATTCATTAATATTATTATTCATTATTCATTATTCATTAATATTATTATTCATTATTCATTAATATTATTATTCATTATTCATTATTCATTATTCATTAATATTATTATTCATTATTCATTATTCATTATTCATTAATATTATTATTCATTATTCATTAATATTATTATTCATTATTCATTATTCATTAAAATTATTATTCATTATTCATTAATATTATTATTCATTATTCATTATTCATTAATATTATTATTCATTATTCATTAATATTATTATTCATTATTATTTATTATTCATTATTCATTAATATTATTATTCATTATTCATTATTATTCATTATTCATTAATATTATTATTCATTATTCATTATTATTCATTATTCATTAATATTATTATTCATTATTCATTATTATTCATTATTCATTAATATTATTATTCATTATTCATTATTATTCATTATTCAATAATATTATTATTCATTATTCATTATTAGTCATTATTCATTATTATTAATTATTCATTAATACTATTATTCATTATTCATTATTATTCATTATTCATTAATATTATTATTCATTATTCATTATTATTCATTATTCATTAATATTATTATTCATTATTCATTATTATTCATTATTCATTAATATTATTATTCATTATTATTCATTATTCATTAATATTATTATTCATTATTCATTATTATTCATTATTCATTAATATTATTATTCATTATTCATTATTATTCATTATTCATTATTCATTAATATTATTATTCATTATTCATTATTATTCATTATTCATTATTCATTAATATTATTATTCATTATTCATTATTCATTAATATTATTATTCATTATTATTCATTATTCATTATTCATTAATATTATTATTCATTATTCATTAATATTATTATTCATTATTCATTATTCATTAATATTATTATTCATTATTCATTATTCATTAATATTATTATTCATTATTCATTTTTCATTATTCATTATTCATTAATATTATTATTCATTATTCATTATTCATTAATATTATTATTCATTATTCATTAATATTATTATTCATTATTCATTATTCATTAATATTATTATTCATTATTCGTTAATATTATTATTCATTATTCATTAATATTATTATTCATTATTCATTATTCATTATTCATTAATATTATTATTCATTATTCATTATTCATTAATATTATTATTCATTATTCATTATTCATTAATATTATTATTCATTATTCATTATTCATTAATATTATTATTCATTATTCATTATTCATTAATATTATTATTCATTATTCATTAATATTATTATTCATTATTCATTATTCATTAATATTATTATTCATTATTCATTATTCATTAATATTATTATTCATTATTCATTATCCATTATTCATTAATATTATTATTCATTATTCATTATTCATTAATATTATTATTCATTATTCATTATTCATTAATATTATTATTCATTATTCATTATTCATTAATATTATTATTCATTATTCATTATTCATTAATATTATTATTCATTATTCATTATTCATTAATATTATTATTCATTATTCATTATTCATTATTCATTAATATTATTATTCATTATTCATTATTCATTAATATTATTATTCATTATTCATTATTCATTAATATTATTATTCATTATTCATTATTCATTAATATTATTATTCATTATTCATTAATATTATTATTCATTATTCATTAATATTATTATTCATTATTCATTATTCATTAATATTATTATTCATTATTCATTATTCATTAATATTATTATTCATTATTCATTAATATTATTATTCATTATTCATTATTCATTAATATTATTATTCATTATTCATTAATATTATTATTCATTATTCATTATTCATTATTCATTAATATTATTATTCATTATTCATTAATATTATTATTCATTATTCATTAATATTATTATTCATTATTCATTAATATTATTATTCATTATTCATTATTCATTAATATTATTATTCATTATTCATTATTCATTAATATTATTATTCATTATTCATTATTCATTATTATTCATTATTCATTATTATTCATTATTCATTATTATTCATTATTATTCATTATTCATTATTATTCATTATAATTCATTATTATTCATTATTCATTATTATTCATTATTATTCATTATTCATTATTATTCATTATTAATTATTATTCATTATTATTCATTATTCATTATTATTCATTATTATTCATTATTCATTATTATTCATTATTCATTATTCATTATTATTCATTATTATTCATTATTCATTATTATTCATTATTATTCATTATTCATTATTATTCATTATTATTCATTATTCATTATTATTCATTATTATTCATTATTCATTATTATTCATTATTATTCATTATTATTCATTATTCATTATTATTCATTATTATTCATTATTCATTATTATTCATTATTCATTATTATTCATTATTCATTATTATTCATTATTCATTATTATTCATTATTCATTATTATTCATTATTCATTATTATTCATTATTCATTATTATTCATTATTATTCATTATTCATTATTATTCATTATTATTCATTATTCATTATTATTCATTATTATTCATTATTCATTATTATTCATTATTATTCATTATTATTCATTATTCATTATTATTCATTATTCATTATTATTCATTATTATTCATTATTATTCATTATTCATTATTATTCATTATTCATTATTATTCATTATTATTCATTATTCATTATTATTCATTATTATTCATTATTCATTATTATTCATTATTCATTATTATTCATTATTATTCATTATTCATTATTATTCATTATTATCCATTATTCATTATTATTCATTATTCATTATTATTCATTATTATTCATTATTCATTATTATTCATTATTATTCATTATTCATTATTATTCATTATTATTCATTATTATTCATTATTATTCATTATTCATTATTATTCATTATTATTCATTATTCATTATTATTCATTATTATTCATTATTCATTATTATTCATTATTATTCATTATTCATTATTATTCATTATTATTCATTATTCATTATTATTCATTATTATTCATTATTATTCATTATTATTCATTATTCATTATTATTCATTATTATTCATTATTATTCATTATTATTCATTATTCATTATTATTCATTATTCATTATTATTCATTATTATTCATTATTCATTATTATTCATTATTATTCATTATTCATTATTATTCATTATTATTCATTATTCATTATTATTCATTATTATTCATTATTCATTATTATTCATTATTATTCATTATTCATTATTATTCATTATTATTCATTATTCATTATTATTCATTATTCATTATTATTCATTATTATTCATTATTCATTATTATTCATTATTATTCATTATTCATTATTATTCATTATTATTCATTATTCATTATTATTCATTATTATTCATTATTCATTATTATTCATTATTCATTATTATTCATTATTATTCATTATTCATTATTATTCATTATTCATTATTATTCATTATTCATTATTATTCATTATTATTCATTATTCATTATTATTCATTATTATTCATTATTCATTATTATTCATTATTATTCATTATTATTCATTATTCATTATTATTCATTATTATTCATTATTCATTATTATTCATTATTATTCATTATTCATTATTATTCATTATTATTCATTATTCATTATTATTCATTATTATTCATTATTATTCATTATTCATTATTATTCATTATTATTCATTATTCATTATTATTCATTATTATTCATTATTATTCATTATTATTCATTATTCATTATTATTCATTATTCATTATTATTCATTATTATTCATTATTATTCATTATTCATTATTATTCATTATTATTCATTATTCATTATTATTCATTATTATTCATTATTCATTATTATTCATTATTCATTAGTATTCATTATTATTCATTATTCATTATTATTCATTATTCATTATTATTCATTATTATTCATTATTCATTATTATTCATTATTCATTATTATTCATTATTATTCATTATTCATTATTATTCATTATTATTCATTATTATTCATTATTATTCATTATTCATTATTATTCATTATTCATTATTATTCATTATTATTCATTATTATTCATTATTCATTATTATTCATTATTATTCATTATTCATTATTATTCATTATTATTCATTATTCATTATTATTCATTATTCATTATTATTCATTATTATTCATTATTCATTATTATTCATTATTATTCATTATTATTCATTATTCATTATTATTCATTATTATTCATTATTCATTATTATTCATTATTATTCATTATTCATTATTATTCATTATTATTCATTATTCATTATTATTCATTATTCATTATTATTCATTATTCATTATTATTCATTATTATTCATTATTCATTATTATTCATTATTATTCATTATTCATTATTATTCATTATTATTCATTATTCATTATTATTCATTATTATTCATTATTCATTATTATTCATTATTATTCATTATTATTCATTTTTCATTATTATTCATTATTATTCATTATTCATTATTATTCATTATTATTCATTATTCATTATTATTCATTATTATTCATTATTCATTATTATTCATTATTATTCATTATTCATTATTATTCATTATTATTCATTATTCATTATTATTCATTATTATTCATTATTCATTATTATTCATTATTATTCATTATTCATTATTATTCATTATTCATTATTATTCATTATTCATTATTATTCATTATTCATTATTCATTATTATTCATTATTCATTATTATTCATTATTCGTTATTATTCATTATTCATTATTATTCATTATTCATTATTCATTATTATTCATTATTCATTATTATTCATTATTCATTATTCATTATTATTCATTATTCATTATTATTCATTATTCATTATTCATTATTATTCATTATTCATTATTATTCATTATTCATTATTCATTATTATTCATTATTCATTATTATTCATTATTCATTATTATTCATTATTCATTATTCATTATTATTCATTATTCATTATTATTCATTATTCATTATTCATTATTATTCATTATTCATTATTATTCATTATTCATTATTCATTATTATTCATTATTCATTATTCATTATTATTCATTATTCATTATTCATTATTCATTATTTATTATTCATTATTATTCATTATTCATTATTCATTATTATTCATTATTCATTATTATTCATTATTCATTATTCATTATTATTCATTATTCATCATTATTCATTTTTCATTATTCATTATTATTCATTATTCATTATTATTCATTATTCATTATTATTCATTATTCATTATTATTCATTATTCATTATTCATTATTATTCATTATTCATTATTATTCATTATTCATTATTCATTATTATTCATTATTCATTATTATTCATTATTCATTATTCATTATTATTCATTATTCATTATTATTCATTATTCATTATTATTCATTATTCATTATTATTCATTATTCATTATTATTCATTAATTATTATTCATTATTATTCATTATTCATTATTCATTATTATTCATTATTCATTATTATTCATTATTCATTATTATTCATTATTATTCATTATTCATTATTATTCATTATTATTCATTATTCATTATTATTCATTATTATTCATTATTCATTATTATTCATTATTCATTATTATTCATTATTATTCATTATTCATTATTATTCATTATTATTCATTATTCATTATTATTCATTATTATTCATTATTCATTATTATTCATTATTATTCATTATTCATTATTATTCATTATTATTCATTATTCATTATTATTCATTATTCATTATTATTCATTATTCATTATTCATTATTATTCATTATTCATTATTATTCATTATTCATTATTCATTATTATTCATTATTCATTATTATTCATTATTCATTATTATTCATTATTCATTATTATTCATTATTCATTATTCATTATTATTCATTATTCATTATTCATTATTATTCATTATTCATTATTATTCATTATTCATTATTCATTATTATTCATTATTCATTATTCATTATTATTCATTATTCATTATTATTCATTATTCATTATTCATTATTCATTATTATTCATTATTCATTATTATTCATTATTCATTATTATTCATTATTCATTATTCATTATTCATTATTATTCATTATTCATTATTCATTATTATTCATTATTCATTATTCATTATTATTCATTATTCATTATTATTCATTATTCATTATTATTCATTATTCATTATTCATTATTATTCATTATTCATTATTCATTATTCATTATTATTCATTATTCATTATTCATTATTATTCATTATTCATTATTATTCATTATTCATTATTCATCATTATTCATTATTCATTATTATTCATTATTCATTATTCATTATTATTCATTATTCATTATTCATTATTATTCATTATTCATTATTATTCATTATTCATTATTCATTATTATTCATTATTCATTATTATTCATTATTCATTATTCATTATTATTCATTATTCATTATTATTCATTATTCATTATTATTCATTATTCATTATTATTCATTATTCATTATTCATTATTATTCATTATTCATTATTATTCATTATTCATTATTATTCATTATTATTCATTATTCATTATTATTCATTATTATTCATTATTCATTATTATTCATTATTATTCATTATTCATTATTATTCATTATTCATTATTATTCATTATTATTCATTATTCATTATTATTCATTATTATTCATTATTCATTATTATTCATTATTATTCATTATTCATTATTATTCATTATTCATTATTATTCATTATTATTCATTATTCATTATTATTCATTATTATTCATTATTCATTATTATTCATTATTATTCATTATTCATTATTATTCATTATTATTCATTATTATTCATTATTATTCATTATTCATTATTATTCATTATTATTCATTATTCATTATTATTCATTATTATTCATTATTATTCATTATTCATTATTATTCATTATTATTCATTAT